>CM045735.1:58749748-58842248 GCA_024760905.1 Plotosus lineatus | reverse complement strand
AAAAATAATAAATAAAAATAAAAAAAGGGGATTGGCTCATATGAATCTTAATGTGGCATCCAATAAAAAAAATGATGAAATGATATATTTTTAATTTTTGTATCAGCTTCAAAAACAAACAAACAAACAAGCAAACAAACAAAACAAAACTAACTAATACTTGAACTCAGCGAACAAAGTTGGGCTTTTTCATTATAAAAATGGCGTATTGTTTTAAATTGTATCTCTGTGGAATTGTTTTAATTTCATTTAGAGTGAATGTAAAACGATTATAACTTAAAAATAAATTATATAAATATTAAACGACTGACAGTAATAATAATAATAATAATAATAATAATAATAACAATCATGTCCTCCTGTGCCTGCTTGGGTTTCCTCCGGGTACTTTTGTTTTCCTGACGGTCCAAAAACATGCACACTGTGAGTGTGAACGGTTGGCGTGTGTGTTTTGCCCTGTGATGGTCTGGCAAGCTTTTCAGGGTGTACCCCACCTTTGCTCAGAGTTGCTCGAGATGGGAGATGGGCGCCAAGTTCCTCACTACCCTAATTATGATTAAGCAGTCCAGATAATGAATGAACAAATAAATAAATAAATAATAATAATAATAATAATAATAATAATAATAATAATAATAATAATAATAATAATAATAATAATATCTGCCTTGATGGATGAAAAACTATAATTACTATCAAAAGCATCTTTCTTGGCTGAAACGTGTGTGTGTGTGTGTGTGTGTGTGTGTGTGTGTGTGTGTGTGTGTGTGTGTGTGTGTGTGAATAAGTTTGTGATGAGTGATAAGGACGAGCTGGTTACACAACAATTGATTGTTTGGGATGAATTCAGGATTGCTCAACACCACATGTGGACCAAGAATGCTTTCTAGATGCCAACTTTGGTTTTATCATCAGAAAGAAAGAGAAAAGCTGTTCGTTGAGCTGTTCGGGCTGTAGATTGACAGACGGGAGGAATGCGTGCTAATGTATAGCCAGCATCCTGTGTGCCTGGGTTTGTTCCTGGAATGGTGCAGGTATTGACTGTGGTGTAAATACTGTGGTTGGGTTGAGAGTCTGATGCTGTCAGCATGCGGCCAGCTGCTACTAATGGACATGAGGAACAGGGGTGTGGCTCTCATTCCCTCTATCTCTCTCTCACTCTCTCTCTCTCTCACACACACACACACACACACACACACACACAACGTACAACATCATTCCTTTACCTTCTATTTAGTTAATTCAAGTATTTAACTATTTATTTATTCATTTCTATTCTCTCCCACCCCTTTCCCCTTCCCCCTCTCTACTCCTCAGCCTTCCCTTCATTTCTCTGGCTTTGCAATTTTATGTGTGCTGCAAAAGCACATGCCCCTATGCTCAGTCATGGCAGCTGGCTCTGGGTTCAGTGACACAAAGGGCGCACCGAGGACGCAGTGAGGCCCTGTCACATCCCCGAAGACCTCCTTCCTTCCTCCTCCTTCTTCTAAAGCCCAACAAAAATGGCTGCTTTTGTATTGATACAAAGATGTCCTTACCAGCATGCAGCTGAGACAAACTTGGGGTGATATGGGCATTGTGTGGTCTATAACTTCTCACAAACACCTGTTTCATGTGCATGCGCCCTAAACATATATACATACATACATACACACACATTATATATATATATATATATATATATATATATATATATATATATATATATATATATATATATATATATATATATATATCAAAGTTCTGTAGGCAGCATGACTGTATATGATGAAAACCCTGTAAGAAGAACTCAAATGCTTGCATCTGGGGTGGTCCCCAATTATATAGTGTAATAGGTCCTTATCTAGAATAAAAAAGAGGCATGCAAGTGCAACAATAAATATGCAAATCAAATAATTTTTAAAGCACATGTTTCCAAATGAAGGTACAAAGGATCAGGGTTCCACCCAAAGCACAAGAAAAAGCACTACACTATAACAATACTGTATCTCTGTCGTGCACTGCACTGCACTTTATCTCCAGTGGTGCGCTATTTTCATGACATTAGACCCTCTTTCCTGTCTTTTTTTTTTTTTTTTTTTTTTTTTTCTCCTTCTTTTTGCACCACAATCCAACCATGTACCGCTCCCAGCTGGCCCTGGCTGCGGATGGGCGGATGCGACATTAAACACATAGCGCCGCGACAGCCGCAGGGTTGCCAGATCTTAGCAACATTTCAACCTATTTCCTACTTCCTTCCCACAAATACTTCGAAAATTAGACATCATCTTTCCTATAGCGCTTAGAATAGACAGTTATTCCAGACACGCAAAAATAACAATAATTATCATAATTATAAAATAAATGTCGCGCGTTAGTAATATCAATCTGGCAACCTGGAGTCTGAAACCCAGCCGCAGCCGCAGAACAAAGAGCAGAAATGAAGGAGGTAGAGAGGAGACAGGACATGCTTCATCAGCTGGTCTGGGGGGAAATAAGCAAATTAAGAGTGCACTAGTATTTTGTTGGTGAATTAGATTATAATGGGATTGGATTTGAAATGTTTTGTTAATGGGTGCATGCTGGTTTCATGTGGAGCCGGTGCACGAGCTCATTTCACATCTTCCTGACAGCTTAACATCTGGACACAATATCAAAAATAATGCAGATTATACGTAATAGAGCAGCCCTGTTCTTCAAGATGGGTTTTGCACAAAGAAAAACAAATAGGATCCTGTCTCATCATATATGAATACAATGAGGACAAGGACAGAGAGACACCCAGACGGATTATTATCACTATAGAAATTAACACTTATCCTTTCGGATTGTTCGTTGGTTCTGATCACGTGTCCTGCGAATCAAAGCATGGTTCCCCCTCTCCAGAAATCCCGTATTTTCCCCATGAACTCACAGTGATGCGAGGGATGTTCTTCTTGCCCTGATATCCGGACATCTTCACCCTCTTCTAGATGAACCGTTATGGCTGAAATAAAAATAGATGTCAAAAAAAAAAAAAAAAAAAAGAAGAAATCTGGAACGCTGCTCGGGAAAAGGAAAGCAGGCCTTGAGAGTTGCGGTCTGAAGTCAGAGACGATCGAGCCGAAGCGCAAAACAGAAATCAAAGGCAAAGAAAGAATAATCTGCTCTTTTTCTCCTCCGCTGATGCGCCAAGAAGGACAGAAGGAGCGCAGGGCGCATGCGCAAAGCCCCCGCCCTATTCCATTCCAAACGGACAGACGTTTAGCCACGCCTATCTTCGAGTCCAAGAAATGGGTGGAGGAAAACATTGTATCCAGCGTGACCAGACCAAACGCCCCTGAATGCCAAGCGCGCCACGGATTTCATGGAACAGAGTGAAACAGGCTAAGAAAGTTGGCACGGTGGTCACATGGAGGAAGGGGGAGGGGATGGGGCTCGTGGAAAAAAAAAGCACAGCTGCATGCCTGCCACCCCTGATCCATGCTTTGCCACCCCAGTGACCTGATCTGACAAGTGTGCTCTGAGAAGTCGCCATACCACCACAGTGAAAGCCACACCCTCACACCTTGGGCCAATTAGCATATTTAGCCAATTAGCAATTTGCATATCTTTGGACTTTGGGAGGAAACTGGAATACCCAAAGGGAACCCATGCCATGGATGCACCGCATTACCTGAAAACTCCACACAGAAGTGCCCTTGTCAAACCTAGAACTTGAACCCAAGCCCTTCTTGCTGAAAGGAGGTTGGAGGTTTCGCAGTGGGCACACCCACATCCGCCTCACAGCAAGAAGGTGCTAGGTTTCAGTCCTGTGCTCAGTAAGGACATTTCTGTTTGGAGTTTGCAGGTTTCACCGTGGCAGCATGAAGACGCAGGGGTTAGCACTTTCTCCTCACACCAAGAAGGTCCTGGGTTCGATTCCCAGCTCGGGTGTTTCTGTGTGTAGTTTGCATGTTCTCCGCATGATTGCATGGGTTTCCTCCAGGTTCCTGTTTCCTCCCAAAGTCCAAAAACATGCCCGGTAGGCGAACTGGCTGTTCTAAATCTCCCGTCGCTGTGAGTGTTGCTTCTGCGATGGCCTGGAAAGCTGTCCAGGGCGTACCCCTCCCTCGACCGGAGTCAGCTGAGATGGGCGCTAGCCTCCCAGTGACCCTAATTAGGCTTAAGTGGTTCTGAAAATGAATGAATGAATGAATGTTCCCCTGTGCTTGCAGTTGTTTCTCAGTGTACTCGGAGTCCACTGGTTTCCTCCCACAGTCACATTCATATTGCCCCTAGTTGTGAGTGTGTGTGTGTGTGTGTGTGTGTGTGTGTGTGTGTGTTTCTCCAGAGTTTCATTACTTCTATACTTTAAAAAAGAAATAAGCAAAAATACTAAAATAAAACTTGACATGACAACTTTAAACTTTTGTTTGTTTTAATAATAAAATGTGGTTGTTGTTTTTGTTATTGTTTTTGTTTTGTGTGTCTATCCATTGCTACCCATTATCAGAACTCAGCACACACCCCTCACAGTACACTTCTCCACCCAGAGCGAACACTACTGAGATATACAGTACAGGCTTGAACACAAGTGCGTGTTACAGAACGACTAGCCGGTTGTTATGATTCGCAATCTGAACCAACAAGATCAAGTCTGTCTGTCTGCTACATCCAGAGGGGGAAACAGTCCTCGGATTCAGGATTCAGTCATATGTAGAGATACTGGAGCTCTGTTCCATCAGCCACCGAATAATCCCTTCATTATTCACTCCGGGGTTACTTTCCATCCCTGTGTAATACAGGGACTGTTCAATTTCCCCCAAGCGATCTAGATACACACATTCACAGACAGACAAATAGATCAACAGATAGACAGATAGATAGACAGATAGACAGACAGACCGACCAATCGAACAACCGGCCGACCAACTGACCGACGGACGGACGGACGGACAGATAGACAGATAGACAGACAGATAGATAGATAAACAGACAGACAGGCAGACAGACCAACCGACCGACCAACCGACCAACCAACAGATAGATAGATAGATAGATAGATAGATAGATAGATAGATAGATAGATAGATAGATAGATAGATAGATAGATAGATAGACAGACAGACCAACCAATCGAACAACCGGCCGACCAACTGACCGACCAACAGACAGATGGACAGATAGATAGATAGATAGATAGATAGATAGATAGATAGATAGATAGATAGATAGATAGATAACTCCATGATCAGATTATTGCATAGATGGATGGCTGGCAAATAAACTGGAGAAATACATTTTTAAATGGATGGATGGAAAAATGGGAATTGGGCAGCGGTGGCCTAGTGGTATAGGGCGCTGGATCGCTGATCCTAGGGTTGGGGGTTCGAGTCCCACTCTCCACAAGGTTGTCACTGTCCGTCCCCCCCCCCCTCCCTCCCGGTGCAGCTAACTGGGTTATGAAAGGCGGGCCATGTCTCTCACTGTCTATGGTGAGAGGTTCATGTAAAAGAACCGTTGCTGACTTTCAACAAGAGGAGCTGCAAAGCCGTCAGCGTGTTTCCGTCCCTTGCTGAAGGGTTGTGACAGGAACGGCATCCGATGTGAAAACCTGTAACAACTCAAAGGCGCAAATCAAATGATTCGCTGTGGCGACCACTGAAAAAGGGAAAAAGCCAAAAGGAAAGAAGGATGGATAAATGGATAAACAGATAAAATGGAAGGATCCATTGGATTGATAAGATAGATGAAGAGAAAATAATCAGAGATAAATGATTACATAGATAGACGGGCAGATGGAGGAACTGCAAAAGGATGGATGAATGGATGGACAGAGCTCCAGACAAAAATGAAAAAAAGGTGAATGGGTACATTTATAACAGGTAAAGAGATAAATATTCAGAACAACAGGTGGTTAGATAGATAGATAGATAGATAGATAGATAGATAGATAGATAGATCATGTGTACTTGTCTTTTACTCTTCTTTTCTCCTCCTCATAATCACATGAAATGGATTGATTTATCATTATTTAAACTGTTTTTATTCCTCTCTCTATCCATCTATTTCTCTCTCTCTCTCTCTCTCTCTCTCTCTCTCTCTCTCTCTCTTTATATATATATAAAGTGTGTGTGTGTGTTTTGTGTGTGTGTGTGTGTGTGTGAGAGAGAATCTGTGTGTGTGTGTGTGTGTGTGTGTGTGTGTGTGTGTGCGTATGTGTGTGTGTGTGTGTGTTTTGTGTGTGTGTGTGTGTGTATGTATGTGAGAATGTGTGTGTGTGTGTGTGTGTGTGTGTGTGTGTGTGTGTGTGTGTGTGTGTGTGCGTGTATGCCTGTCTCACTCCCTCTCTCTTCTTCCTTTCCTGATCTGCTGATAAATGCAACTGGAAGAGAGTAACCGATTCTCCTGAATCACTCCTCCACCATTCCTCCACTCCCATTTTTACTCTGTCACTGTCATTACACCAGCTTGGTAACTATGGTGACTGCATCCCAGATATGAAGCACTTCCTGCGCCCTCAGAGGCAGAGGAATAGAATCCGAGCAGACTCGGACTGTTCATTACAGGGCCTTTCCTCTTATTGATGGAAGAGGAACTGTTCGTCTTATTGCACTTGATCTGATGCATTATTGTTGCTATAGTAATAGATTCTTCACAGGGAGTGGAAGAGTCATTCATTTTGGAAACGGTTTTAAAACAATGAAAAAAAAAAGGAAAACGTACAATCTTTGCTGTGGCTAAGTTTTGTGTAAGGAGACGTTTATTTCACGTTTTAATGGCAGGATTCTCAGGCTCGGGGTGTCTCTGTGTTCTCTCTATGCTTGCATGGGTTTCCTCCCACCGTCCAAAAATATGCACAGTAGGCTAATTGGCTGTTCCAAATCACCCCGAGGTGTGAGAGTGAATATGAATGGTTGTGTGAGTGTTGGCCCCGTGATGGTCTAGCAACCTGTCCAGGGTATACCCTGCCATCACCCAGAATTGGCTGAGACAGGTGTCCGTCCTCCACGTGGCCCTAATTAGGATTAAACTGTTCAGCAAATCAGAGTGAGTGAGTGGTTTAGGAATATGGTGTATACAGGACAATCACTCTCATTAATAATGTAAATCGCTATGAATATTCATGAAAATGCAAATCTGAACACCCCTCTAACCCTCATTATGATGTGTTAATACTTATGCCATAATCTATGTATTGGGAAAACCAGAAAAGTTGATGATTTTATTAATCCAGAATATTTAAATTGACATGAAATGATAACTACAGCACAGAATACTTTCTCTAATTTAAAATACTGTATGTTATTCACTCATCTGGAATTTTTTCTGAAAAAAAGAAGAAAATGAATTAAAAATACCTGTAATATTGCCTCACCAAAAGTATTTTATGATGTATAATCCAGATTATTTTACGTAATTCAGAATTTTTGACAAATTCATGATAATTTCTATAATCTGCGGTGGCGCAGTGGTTAGCACAGCAAGAAGATCTTGATTCCCGGGCTTGGGGTGTATCTGTGTGGAGTCTGCATGTTCTCCCCGTGCATGCAGGGATTTCCTGTGGGTTCCAGTTTCCTCCCACAGTCCAAAACCATGCACAGTAGGCTAACTGGCAGTTCAAAATTGCCCTCAGGTGTGAGAGTGAGTGTGAGTGATTGTGTGTGTGCTGGCCCTGCAATGACCAGGCAAGCTGTCCAGGGTATGTTGGCTTAGATGGGCTCCAGCTTCCCCATGACCCTAATAGAAATTAAGTAACTTGGGTGAATGGATGGATAATCAACTGAGTTAAATAATACAGATGTTAATAATTGTGGATGGATAAATGGATGTACAGTGCACTGAGATAAATATTACAGATGTTGATGTTGATGGATGGATGGATGGATTGATGGACAGTAGACACACACACACACACACACACACACACACACACACACACACACACACACATATATATATATATATATATATATATATATATATACATATATATATACTATATATATACATACAGTATATATATATACACACAGTATATATATGTGTATGTATATATATATATATATATATATATATATATATATATATATATATATATATATATATATATATCATTAATTCATTCATTCATTGTTAGATACACTTAATCCTAACTACTTTGCAGGGAGGCTGGTGACCATCTTAGCCAACTCTAGGGAAGGACAGGATACACCCTGGACAGGCTATCACAGGGCCAACACACACCTAGGTAATTTGGAATGGCCAATTAGCCTACTGTGCATGTGCATCTATACACGTACTCATTATGTGTGTGTGTGTGTGTGTGTGTGTGTGTGTGTGTGTGTGTGTGTGTGTGTATTACAGATGGTAGCCGCATGGATGGAGGTATAATAGACTGAGCACTATAGCAGAGGATGGCTAGCTAGATGGATGGATGGATGGATGGATGGATGGATGGATGGATGGAGAGATGATGTTTCATACCAGGTCATTGAGGTTCTGCAGCAGCTCTTTGCCAGTGCTCCTGCGGATCTCCACCTTTCTGCTCTCCGTGCTCGTGCGCCTCTGCTGTCCCTCCATCTTCTTCCCGTCGGTCCATAGCGAGTCGAGCGGACACAGCACTCCACACAGCCTGGGGGTTGGGGAACTCCTTGACAGCTCGGCTGTGTCTCCGTACATGGACATGTCTCAGGCTGGAAACGCAGGTGAAGTGCGAACTCTGAAGGCGTTTCTTTATTCCGGACTGAAACGGAAAGCACAGAGGAGTGAAGGAGTGGAGGAGTGGAGGAGTGGAGGAGTGACTCAGTGTTCAGGGTGGAATCAAACCGCACCAGCATCGAGCTAATGCTACTGACCACAACAGCAGGGCTAAAGTTCTTTATTTAATAAAACACTGCATGCAGATCTGATCGCGCTCTGCTAATGTGTTGCACGAGCCTAAAGACACCCCCCCTCCTCCTCCCCCTCCTCCCTTCTTCCCCCTGGGTGCACATGTATGGGCTGAGTTGAGATGATAGGCTTTCAATTCAAACCCAGACGCTGATTTCATGCCGTAGATGAGAAACATGGATGTGTGCGTTACCGTGCAGTAGATCTGCTGAGGATGCGCCTGCGGGAGCTGCGGGAGTTGCGGGAGGTGTCACGCACAGCTTCTTATCCGGAAGTGCAGCGGATTCACGCGGTTCACGGACGCGTCCAAGCTTCTGAGTGTCACTTCCTCCGGGACTGATTTATCCTTCTTTTGTTTTGGCTTCTGCCGGTCTGACCACCGAAGCCGTCTCCACGGCCGCGCGCGCGAGCGATTGTGTCAGCTCTGTCCAACAGATCAACGGAGCTCACACATCGCACATCTGGAGAGAATTCGGACAAACTGTTCGTGTAAACATTCGGGGTGCGGGTGGGGGTGGGGTGGGGGGGGGTGAGAAAAAAAAAAGTTTACGTTCACTTGATGTCGGGGCTCTGCGTGTACGTGTTGGTGTGTTGTGCTGCCCCGCCCAGGGCGCTGTCCGTTCAGCACCGCGAGAGCTTTTCCCACACGCGCATTATTGCTTACAACACACACACACACACACACACACACACACACACACACACACACACACACACACACACAGAGAGAGAGAGAGAGAGAGAGAGTTCCATTCCACTTGTATTCCACAACCAGGTTAGTTCTATCTCATTATTCTTACTTGGAATTCGCACTTTGCGCAAAGGTTTTGGAAATGCTCACAGTTATCCCATTTCAAATGGAGGCCGGAAACAGAACTCTTATTTTTTATCTCGACTTCCTCCATAAATACAAAACAAGCACTTCGTTTAACCTGAAAACGTCACCATCTGTTCCCAAACCTGTTTATGTTGAATGTCTGCTGTACAAGTCCAAGTGAGTAAGCTGTTACCATAGAAACAGTGCCATGTACCTCCATATAAACCTGCAATAATAGAAACTTTAATCATCAGATTCTGATGTTGCCAACTGTACTGGAAAGTCAGCAGATCATTCTCATACAATAAACCCTGACAGGGAGATCAGGACCCTGGTGGACTTTGGACGTGCATCACCCTTCCAGGGTTGCATTCATTCATTCTCTAAACTGCTTAATCCTACCAGAGTCGTAGGAAGGGTGGAGCCTAACTCAGCCACCTCTGAGGAAAGCCTGGGTAAACCCTAAACAGCCCGGCAGATCACTGCAGGGCAACACACACACACACACACACACACACACACACACACACACACACACACACATACAAAACCATTCACTCTCACACCTGCTCTGAGGTCGCACAAACGACTCCAGCACCACTGCACTGTGCCGCTTGTTTGCGCATCAGGCCACTTAGTACTGGACACAGTCACATATTACATATTAAAATGTTACACATTAAAATGTCGTTTAAAATTGATTTTGCTTTCTCCAATGGCATGATCCATTACAACCGTATGTTTAAAAATGATACATGATAAAGAAAGAAAAAAACACCCTGATTGACCAATCAGAATTGAGTACTGAAATAAGTTGTGAAATAATTGGCAATAATCACCTTAAAAGAGTTCCTTATGATCAAATTACTGATTTCATCTCATCATTTTTCCCATCGGTAGAGTAAAACATTTCCCACACAGCTTCCCTTGGAGAGCATCAGAACATGTGCTTCAGCCTATCAGGAGAGACCCACCCATGAGATAATAAGATAAGCTCCTCCTACTCCTGTGGCTGATGTTATAGGTCATTGGGAGGTGGCTGGCTGATTGGATTAGTGGATGAAATTAGATATGGGTGTGGCTCACTATGCTTTAATTTACTTATACAGAAAGAAAGATATATATAAAAATTATATATATATATATATATATATATATATATATATATATATATATATATATATATATATTTTTTTTTTTTTTTTTAATATATTATAATATTTGTGTGTGGGTGTGTGTGTGGGTGTGTGAGAGAGAGAGAGAGAGAGAGAGAGAGAGAGAGAGAGAGAGACTATAGATATCTCTCTCTCTCTCTCTCTCTCTCTCTCTCACACACACACACACACACACACAAATATTTTATCAGGGAAAGTGGACATGACTGCAGAAAGAGAATAAAGCCGCCCGCATCATCATCATCATCATCATCATCGTGAAATAATAAGAGTGAAGTGTGGAGCAGGATCACTGATAGCAGATCAGCTGTTCGATGCATTTATAATTCACTCATCTGTAAGTGATGCACCTCCCTGATGGATTTATTTTGGCATGCGTACTGCATTCCATGCTCGGACACAGCATGCTGACTCATCAGGTTCATCAGCTTTTGTTTCTCTGCGTTTCTCAGTGAGAGACACACCCTTTACTTCCCGTCTCAACCACTAGAGGGCAGAAGAGATGCACTGGAGGACTGGAATCGAAGTGACTGGGATTTCTGCCCCTCCTTCGGCTCCCAAAAGACTCTAACTCCAAACCAGATTATTATTTTGTTGCTGAAATAATTTCATGAAGACTTTCAATTAAATAAAACAACCGCACCTTGAATTTCAGATAAAATCAATTTCACTTCTTTGATACTAAATCCACCTCTGTTTTTTAAAATGAATGATTTATTAATTGATTTATCCATTTACAAATCTGATCATTCCTACCTGGGTTGCAAGAGGGATGGAGATAACAGAGTTTGGGCGAAAATGTCCATCAATACTGTCCATCACTGGGCCGATAGCGACAACCATTCATACTCTCACTTGTATTGGGCAAGTAGCCCTATGTGCATGTTTTTGTACTGGTGAAGGAAACTGAAGTACCCTGAGGAAACCCACACAGGCACAGAGCGAGAACATGCCATCACTCACAAATACCCTCACCGAGACTGGGACTAGAACCGAGGACCTTTTTACTATAATGCAGATGTGCTAACCCCTGCAGCGCCATGCTGCCCAACAAACTTCCTTCATTTTATTTATCGACTAAAATCTTTAAGAACTTCTCAGTGGATCCAGACAAATGGTTCTGATGCAACTTCTGATGAAACCAAATTTATCAGAGTGAAACACTCTGGCCAAAAATATGTGACTCTCCTCCAGACCCTGTTCCAGTATGGCAGCACTCATGTGCACAAAAATCTTCACCGCTTCAAAAACTATGTTAAGTTTGGATCAGAACTCAAGGACCCTGGACAGAACCTTGACCTCAGCCGTGAGCACTGAACATCTTCAGGATGAAATGACTCACTGACTGCATCCAAACCACCTGTTCTTACAGCTAAATGATCACCACCACATCGGCCACGCCTAAAAATCTAACAAAGTCTTTACAGAAGAGTGGGTGGAGCTTATCATAAAAAATGTGTAGAAAAAGTTTCATGTTAAAATCTGGATAATCTTATTGCAATCTATTTCAAACACAACCCCTTTGTAATATTAGGGTTTTCTATATTTGGGCTTTGGACAAGGAAGATGTGTCTATATTTTGTTCATCAGTTCATTTTCTGTAACCACTTAATCCTAATTCGGGTCACGGGGAGGCTGGCGCCCATCCCAGCCGACTCCTGCCAAGAACAGAGTACACCCTGGACAGCTCGCCAGGCCATCGCAGGGCGGAAACACACTGACGGCTTTGTAGCTCCTCTTGTCGAAAGTCAGCAATGGTTCTTTTACATGAACCTCACATCATAGACAGTGAGAGACATGGCCGGCCTTGGATAACCCAGTTAGCTGCACTGGGGGAACAGTGACATCCTTGTGGAGAGTGGGACTCGAACTCCCAACCTTTGGATCAGCGATCCAACACCCTTTACCACTAGGCCACCACTGCCCCGCTGTATTTTGGATTTAGGACTTTTTTTTTTTTTTTTAATGTTGAGGTTCTCTTTGGGAGTAATGAGGATGGATAGGATCAGGAATGAGGACATCAGAGGGACAGCACATGTAAGATGTTTTGGAGACAAAGTCAGAGAGGCTAGATTGAGATGGTTTGGACATGTACAGAGGAGGGATAGTGAGTATATTGGTAGTAGGATGCTGAGGTTGGAACTACCAGGCAGAAGGCCCAGAGGAAGACCAAAGAGAAGATTTATGGATGTGGTGAAGGCGGACATGAAGGTCGTTGGAGTAAGAGTAGAAGATGCAGAGGATAGGGAGAGATGTAGGCGGATCATTTGCTGTGGCGACCCCTGAAGGGAACAGCCGAAAGGAAAAGAAGAAGACTTTTGTCAAAGGACTCTTTAATATTTTGAGTGGAACGATTGTGGGTTGTTTTTTTTAGTGTAGTTTTACAATATGCCCAGCAGGGGGTGCTGTGTACTTTTTCCTTTTCCAGTGCTTTTAATAATAATGTATCAAGAGAAATAATATCTTGTAATCGAGGTTGTAATTACGTAATTAATAAAAATGTTATTTTATGCTGTAGCAGTGGTGGCTCGGTGGTTCGAGCAGAGCTTACTGATCACAAGATTAAAAGTTCAAGTCCCATCACCACCAAGCTGCCACTAATGGGTAGAGTGGGGTCCTTCACCCTCAACTACCAGGTGATATAAAGATAAAAATGTAATTGGACGTGGATAAGGGCGTCCAGCTTCCACTGTAAAATGTTTTACGATGCCTTGCTCTCAGTTCCTGAGCTGAAAAACAGAAGGAAGAACAACCAATAAAACTTCCTGTGTGAGACACGACTTCCCTCCGACTCAACTACAACCTCACCAAGGTGTGTCTGAGAGACTTCACAGTCATCTCACCAAACACTGACGTTATACTGTTATTTATTAGGGTTTATAGCCCAGAACGGGGTTTGCACTCGGACAGTAATGAATTGAAGCTTTAATATTTTTACAAATAAAAAATTACCTCCTTCAAACCGCCATTTAGAAAAGAAAACAAACAAGTGAACATTATCTCCACTTTAAATTTTAATCTCAAAACAATAGGAATTAATCACAGGCAAGACAAAGCATTCCAGAGAGAGAGAGAGAGAGAGAGAGAGAGAGAGAGAGAGAGAGATGTTAACAGTGTCCAGCTCAGCCATGATCTAGACACCAATCCAACAAAATCGTTTATACTCTCAATAAAATAACTCATTAAAAAAAAAAAAAAGAAGAAGAAGAAGAAGAAGAAGAATTAAACTAAAAGAGAGACAGAAAGGGACATGTTGCACAGAAAAGACCTGACATCAATAAATGCAGGAAGAAAAAAGGGGGAGAACAGTTCAGATTAAATTATGGTTATAAACAAAAAAAGAGGAAATGTTTTTAAACCTTTTTTTTTTTTTTTGCTTTAGAAATTCTTTAAAAAAAAAGAAAGTGTCTCCGAAGTGAACGGTCTGATGGAATCGCAGCGGTATGAATGATGATCTCTTGAGGAGCCCATAAAGAGCCAGTAAAAGTTCCCTGCAGTGAAATGAAGGTGTAACAGTACGACTGTTTCAGAGAGTAACTGAAATGATGAAGATCCGACCCTCAATCGGTGGCGACGGCGGCGGCGACTCCTACTGCCTCCTTGATGTGACGCGTCTGGCGCTTGAATTAATTTTAATTGTAAATAAACTATTATTGGCTCAAAACAGACACAAGTATAGCTTAGTATAAAAAAATCTGCACCTCTGTGGGGAAATTCTGGACATTTTCTGGCTCTGTTTTCCACTTCGCCAAATTGAGCGCGTCACATGACATCATTACGTTGATGTTTTAGATCTTGACAGATGAATCGGTTGACAAATTTCATTTTGGAAGAAGAAGTCGTACTAAATGGAACTACACGAATTGCTTTCACAATTTGTTTTTTTTTTTTTTTTTGAAAAAAAGTAGCCCAGTCTATTGTGTCGTAGATGCAAAACAAATTAACCTGCATGACATGCACACCATCACCATGACAACACACTGGAATTGGTGAACTACCCCTGATGTCAATTTTCTCATCGGGTTCTAAAAGCGTTCCAGTGATTCGTCTCAAGGGGAATAAAAACAACAACAAAAAAAAACACTATAAATACCCACACAGCAGTACTTTGTATTAAAAAAAAAAAAAAACCCATCCCACACCTGCCTCAGTTCAGCATCCCTACTACCGAACTCACGGTCGAGAGCGAAATGTCACTGCACAACTGCTCCATGAATTAGCAACGTGGACTATCGAATAGTAAATGATTTATACGCCTAACTAGTGCTAGTTCCTGCCACTCAATCTGATTGGCCGGAAAGATGTTCGATCCACGAGGTTAGACATGATAGGGCGTGGCTTATTCAACAAACCCGTATTGTTGTGTTGACTACAGGCCGCTAGCCATGATCCTCCAAACTTCAAATTATTTACCAAGAAAGATAAAGATATTCGAAAGAATAAAAACGTTAAGAATTGCTTATAAACGTGAACTTGTAAATAAATGGGTTGGACTACAAATTTGTTTATTATTTTAATAGTAAATATAAACTCCTAATTATAAAAGTGTTTCGTCTACAAATAACAACATGAAAGTTTGGAAACTTGAACTTATTTTTGGTGAATTTTTTACTTTTTGTTTTTATGTATGCTTGTAAAAAACTGCCGTATTATTTCCCCCATAAATACTGGAGCAACGTTGTACGTGTTAAAATCGATAAATAAATTATGAAACGTTCCAGAAAGAAAGAACTAGATCTCCTGAAAGCTGATGAACTGAACACGCAATTACACGTACGGATGGGCCGCTCATTCACAGGCTGGTTCTATTTTCTTTTTTTTTTAGCCAAAAAAATTAGTGCTATTAGTAGAATTATTTGACTGCAACAAGAGATTTAAACTTTTGCCTCTTTTTTTAACAGAAGAAATAAAAGACAAATTGGAAAGGAAAAGAAAACGCGATTCAAGGGAAACCGCAAAGCAACACAAATGCAAGAGACGCGACAAAGTATGGATCTCTTTCCACGGCCGTCGTCTCACCAACGCTGTTCTGTCGCATCACATTAAATACTTCACATACGTACAAGAACGTTCCCACACGTCACAGCTCTCAGACATCGGGGGTTACAGATATGTACCGGGATTTCCAAAAAAAAAAAAAAAAACCGCTCAGATAGTCATTTCATATTAAAAGCTTGTTAAAAAATGGCACTTCAGCGCCCCCGACTGGTGAGGCGTTTGGTTTATTCTCTCATTTCATCTTGCTGTGTCTTCTGGTTTTTTGTTTTGTTGTCTCCAGCCACTGTGGATCCGAACGTGAGCTATAAAAACGGTTCAACTGTTTATCCATTTATATGAATTGTTAGTGCGTAGGATAACCAAATTTGGTGTCTCCCTCCCCATCAGAGCCGAATATGGTGGGGATTCCATATGGGCCCCGTGACATTGTATCAGGGTCACTTTACTTATATATATATATATATATATATAAATAGAGAGAGAGAGAGAGAGAGAGAGAGAGAGAGAGAGAGAGAGAGAGAGAGAGAGAGAGGATTTGTTAATCTTTGCTGACGGCGGCATCTCCACCTCTGAGTTCTTTTTGTGTCTGTAGCCCTGAGCTTAACGTAATATCTGCTTATAAACTTCATCTGAATCGACACAGAGGGAAAAGCACATCGTCAGATTCTGTGGTTTGATTATTAAATGTTACTTCAGGATCTTTTAATAACCAGAAATTAATATTTCAGAGATGTCGAAGTCTCTGTATGGAACCGAGTTTAAACCCCGCCAGCTTTGTATCCACTGCACGACACCAGTGGAATTAACAATACTATACAGAGAGGTGTGTGTGTGTGTGTGTGTGTGTGTGTGTGTGTGTGTGTGTGTGTGTGTGTGTGTGTGTGTCGGGGGGTTTATAAATAAAGTTTATCCGGTTCCTGGTCTCTTATGGCACTTTACAGGCCAAGCGTAACACAGCCAAAGCACAACTGGACTGTACCAGTATTAAAACGAGAAATGGAGGAGAAAGACAGTTTAAATTAAAGCGGGTGGTGATATAACATGAGTACAGGGTGAGCAAATCCACACGGGTCACGGCTGAGATGCTTCTTCAGTTTGATGTTTAAAAAGAGCTGGCGGGGGGCGTCGTCAGCCTCTTCCCGATATACACCCTGTCAGACAGAGACAAAGACAGAGAGAGATTAAAAAAGGTCCCCTATTTCTTCTGTCGTCTCTGGTTCTCCCATTAAGAGTCTGTGGTCTCCAGGAACTTGAATTCTCATATTAATGAGATGCTTTTCTGTTCATCACTGGTGTAAAGGCTGATTATTTCACTTACTCGACACTTCCTGTACAGCTGTTCCTAATAAAGTGAACTGTGTGTGTGTGTGTGTGTGTGTGTGTGTGTGTGCGCGTGCTCACCCGAGCCCCAGGACCAGTAGGTGTGAGAGCAGTAGTGAGGGCAGAAACACACGGAGAAACTCAGTGGAGAAAATCCCTCCTTTCTTCATGGCCCCAGTTTTACGCATGCTCAGGGTGACGGTTCTCCGAGGGTGGCGGAACTGGAACTCCCTGCCACAAATGCAGATGCACAGAGCACACACAAGACGCACACGCACACACGCGCGCGCACACACACACACACACACACACACACACACACACACAAGTTAATGCTTTGTTGAAAACGCTTGTTTCTAACGAACAGCTTTGTGTTTTTCTACAAATTCTCCATCTGATACTATTCACTCTGAGTGTAAAACATCAAAGGAGATTTAAAAACAACAACAACAACAACAACAACAAGTAGCATTACACACTTGGGAGGAACGTTCTCGGGTCTACTGGACCAGTCGGCCACCCAGTCCGAGTCCTTCATCAGAATCTCATCATCCTGCAACTTCTCCAACACCTCCTATACACACACACACACACACACACACACACACACACACACACACACACACACACACACACAGACACACAGACACACACACACACACACACACATACACACACACACACACACATACACACATACATACACACATACACACATACACACACATACACACACACATATACACACACACACACACACATACACACACATACACACACACATGCATGCACACATGCATGCACACACATGCATGCACAAATGAAGGCTTTCTTTATTTTGTAAAATTAATAAAAGTAAAGATGCTCATCGGTGAAACAATACCTGGTTTTCTCCTCGGTCCACATCGAAGCTGATCTGTCCTTCCTCCTGAGGACTGTGGGGACGCGGAGGACTGCAGGACACAAACATAGAATAATAAATTTAAAAAAATTACAGAATCAAAAGCAGAACGTCCACACAAGTGAGGGACCTGAAATCGCCCTCGATTAGACACACACCTGTCGCAGGACGAGTTGCTGCGGCTGGACTCGTGCTGGGCGTCCAGCAGGATCTTCTCCATGTCTCCGTTATGGATCGATGAAGAGGAGGGGACATGCTCCAGTCCCCCGACCGTCCCATCGTCGTCTTCAACTACCTGAGCCAGACCAGATGCACCCGGAGTGGCGACCTGCGATGTCTCCGGGGAGTTCCTGTTCATCTCCAGCTCCACCCATGAGCCTGAGGGTGGGAAAGGTATATAAATAAAAATAGAAAGCACGGCAAGCTAATTGTTCCACATGGACCCAGAAAATAAACACTAGATTAAAATAATAATAATAATAATAATAATAATAATCATAATAATACAAAATAAAAACCTTATCTAGGTAACTTCTTACATTCACAGCATTTGGTGCATGCTCTTACCCAGGGCGACTTACATATATATTATATATATATATATATATATATATATATATATATATTTTTTTTTTTTTTTATATACAGCTGAGCAATTAAGGGTTAAAGGCCTTGCTCAAGGGCCCAACAGTGGTGATAGTCGGGACTAAAAAGCTGACCTTTGGTTCAGTAACCCCTTGCATTACTTCCAGTATCTCCATCACAACTCACAATGATCCCTCGCTACTTCGTGCTTCAGTTTCTGCGGCTTCAGTACATCGCGGGCTTTTCAAAAATATTCATCGAAAAATTTAAAAAAAGGAAATTAAGGGAAAATAGAGAAAAAGTTAAGGAAAATGCTGCAAAACAAGGCCAATTATGCAAAAAAAAAAAAAACCCAAACAAAACAAAAAACAACCCAAAAAAAACGACTTACATTTTAATGTGAGGTGTGCATGTGTCTGCGTGCGGGCACGTCTGTATGTGTGTGTATTTATATTTTATTCACATGGTATACATTATTTTTGAATGTTTAATTGTTATTATAAGCATTTATAACATTGAATATGTATTTATTGATATTATATACACATATACATGTACATATAGGCCAGTCGGGGGGGGGGGGGGGGGGTCAATCCTACTTTCCCTCGGTCCCCATAACCACTGAAAGCGAGGGATCCCTGTACAGTGATACTTCACTTTACGAAAGTCTCATCAAATGAAAAATGCAGGTTACGAAACACATTTTCCTAAAATTTTTGTCTCTGTATATCGAAACAAGTTCACGTCACGAAAGCACCATCTTAAAAATTCAAACACGCCATTCAAACATTCAAACAATGCAAGAGCTGCTCCCCCATCAATAACATTCAAACATCCAGCCACGCTGGCCTCCCATTGGCTAACAACTGAGCTGTCGTTCATGTCACCTTCACTCGAGCGCTGTCTTGGACAGGTCCACCAGGATGCCATCTTGGACAGGGATCCCATTGGCTAGGAGGGATGACGCAACTACCTCCCATTGCCTATCTCCCAACATCCCGCCCCGCTGGCCTCCCATTGGCTAGGAGGGATGACGCAGCTCCCTCCCATTGGTTATTATGGAGCTGAATCTACCATGATGCTTTTCGTGGAAAGGAACAATGTTTCTAAATTTCATGAAATTATACAATGAAAGTAACTAATCTCATAAAATATGGGCAAGAATTAAAAGCTGAAAAATGAAGAAGGCTTTTAACCTTCCATAAACATTTGTAAGATTATAACTCTGCTAAGGAGACATGGTCAACACATGCGCGCACACACACACACACACACACACACACACAAGTGCACACGCACACACAAGTGCACATGTGATTTCTGGTGCAAGTGAGAAGAAGAAAAGGGCTCGAGTGATATCACAAAGGAATATGGCCAAACCCATCTACCATCGGTACAATATTGAAGCAGATGGTCTTAAAAGGTATGCTTTTATAATATTTAAAGGGTTTAGAGGGTAGTATTGGGAGCCTTGAAACGAATCACGTGTTTTACATGTAAAATGCAGTTCAATTTACGAAAAATGCAGGTTACAAAAAAAGCTCTGGAACGGATTAATTTCGTAAAGTGAGGTATACCGAAGCCAGATGTTTTTGCTGATTTCTTGCACTACCACCTGGTGGTGGCCTCTAGATTTACATGAGGTCTGTGTGCAAGTGCGAGTTTCATACGGTCACATATATCTCACCATATCACAGCTGTGTAGGAAATAAAATTAAGGGGCAACCTGCACATATCATTCTCGGGCTCGGGGCATGTGTGTTGTTTGCATGTTCTTGGGCTTGCATGGGTTTCCTCCCACAGTCCAATGACATGCATCTTTAGCTTTTCCAGATGTGATTGTGATTGGTTTCGCATGTGTTGGGCCGGCGATGATCTGGTGGGCTCTTCA
This sequence comes from Plotosus lineatus, assembly GCA_024760905.1. Lineage (NCBI taxonomy): Eukaryota > Metazoa > Chordata > Actinopteri > Siluriformes > Plotosidae > Plotosus > Plotosus lineatus. Next base: position 58,821,729 of record CM045735.1, on the reverse strand, counting down.
GGATGTACCCCGCCTTCATTCAGAGTCGGTTGAGATAGGTGCCTAGTGATGCAGTGTTTTATTGCCTTTTTAGGAACAATAATAACTGTACAAATAAAATACATTTACGCTAAAAACATTTGCATTAAGATTCACAATTTGTTTGGATTTTTATGAACACAAGGACAAAGGCTTACAGATATGAATGAGAGACACAAACCAACTATACTGTGAACCGAAGGGGTTAAGATCAGGCAGGTGGGATCTGTTCATGACCTTTCAACGTTTGGCTTGAAGTGAGACCCCGCCCACCAGAAGCTGCAGCACCGAGTTATTTTTGGAGCCTGATTTCCACACCGCTTTCCAGCCTGTCCTGTAACAGTGATGTCACTTAACAGGCACAAGTTTATCTTCTTCACTTCAGCTCCAGCTGTTTAGACTCCCCTGGGGATTGACACGTTTAAACTCTCCTGCACTGGCGGGATTACCGTGACAACAATATGGGGTATCGCTAATGAGAACATGGTGAAATTTAAAAAAAATTAATAAAATAATAAAAAATACTGACAGAAAGATTGAAACTGGAGTCAAAAATCTCAGCGATACACTGAGAGAGTGATCGATGTGGACAAGGAAAGAAAGAGACAGAGACAAAAATGAATATGATTAAAAATGAAGAAGGAAAAACAACAACAAAGGTGACCAGAGACAAAGATACAGAAGGATCAATAGACTGAGAGTCCAAACTAATAAAGACAGATGAAAAAAAAAAAAGATGAACTGACATGAAGACAGAGAGAGCAGGAGGTGAACAGAGATAGAGGGTGTGGGACAGAGACACAGGGAAAGGGATAAGATGGGGTAGACAAAAACAGAGAAAAACGGCAGAGTAAAAGGGATGGAGATGGAGACAAAAGAACAGAAAAAAGAAAACACAAAGTTGGGTCAACGGCTGAGAAATGGACAAAATTAAACAGGGACAAAAATGGAGGGAGGGACGAAATGAAGAGACAAAAACAGCAGCAAAGATAGATGGAGTCTAGGATCAAGCAGAGGTAGAGAGTAAGACAAACCGAGTGAGAGACAGGGACAAAGAGAAAGACAGATGGAGAGAAACAGGGACAGAGAGTGAAGGATTTCCCATAATCCCTTTGTCAAGTAGGCTGAACTTTGTTTACAGCATGGGGAATGGACACGAAACGTCTTGCACCATCTCCCTCGAGCAACTCACTGACCTGCCAGCCAAAATCCTACGTGAGCCCAAGCAGGGACACACACACTCACTCCGGCCACCCTCCCCCCATCCCCCTCCCCGTCTTCCACTACCACCTCATTAATGAAGAATATCTGTGTCAGTATTTTTTCGATGTCATCACAAGTCCAATGTTTTTAACCAATAACATTACAAGTCTAACAAAGTTAAACTGAGTAAACAAATGGGTCATGTGACTTGAGAGCACTGATTTTTCTGTACAACGGATCTGCTGAACTAAGCAGGAAACACACACACACACGCACGCGCGCACTTCGGAAGGCGAGATGTAGATGATACAAGGTTCAGGCAGCAATACAGGAACGCCAGATAACTGATTCAAAAATAAATCAAACCCCCGTCCACCAAAACCAGAAACAGCTGCTGAAAAGAAAAACGACTTGTAGAACACTTATTATTAACACTTATTACACGCTTATTTAATCTTGGACAAAGTAGATACGGTCGTACAGAGAGACAATCAACGGGACGAGGAGAGACGATGAAACCAAGATACGATGAAATGAGATGATTACCCAACTAATCTGATGGAAAGAGACAGAGCCAGAGAGACAGACAGACAGACAGAGACAGGTTACAGAGACCACAGTAGACAAAGACGGGGTAAAGGTAAGAGGTTAAACACCACTGCGGAGGAAAAACAAAAATAACTACCCCCCCCCCCCCACACACACACACACACACAAAAACCACTCGTTCATACGACTTCACTCCATCACTCACTCACTCTCGACCTCACATTCATAAAAACGGCGATGCGAACCTCCAGCTTATGGACGTTCAACAGTTCAACAACTGATCCACGACACTTCACAAAAATCCTGTTTTTATACGTCTTTATCCGGATAACAGTTTATTAGATACAAACACCATCCTGCTCACTGTACACAGCTGGTCACTATACAGGGATCCCTCACTTTCAGTGGTTAATTGGGACCGAGATCCCCACGCGACCATCGAAATCCGAGAAGTAGGCTCATTCCCCCAACCCCCCTGACTGATGTATACATATATGTATATGTGTATATAATATTAAGAAATACATACTCAAATGCTATAAATGCTTATAATAACAACTGAACATTAAAAAATAAAATAAGATGTAAATTAAATATAAAGACACACATACAGACACGCACCTCACAATTAAGTAAGTAGTTTTGATGGGAGGTTTTGGATTTTTTGTTTGTTTAAGAGGTTTTCTTTTTGCATAAATGGCCTTGTTGTTGCGGCATTTTCCTTAACTTTATCCCCTATTCTTCCTTATTTTTAAATTCAATGAATATGAAAAAAAAAAACAAAACCAAAAAAAATAAAACAACGCAATGTACTGAAGACACATGAATTGAAGCGCGAAGTAGTGAGGGATCCATGTATTATTCTTAAACCTCTCCACTGCGAAACAGTGGAAAATCCTCCATCATGTTTCATGACTCAGGGCCAAAACAAAAAAACAAACAAAAAAAACAAAACAAAAAAACTTTAAACAGGACAAACTCCAGTATCCTGTTTACAAAATTAGCTGATAAACTCATCTTTATGGGTTTTCTTTTTTTTTAAACACTTTAAACAAGGGTGTGGAGTGCTTATCAGTAAAAAAAAAAAAAAAAAAAAATACACAAATGCTCATGCAGAGAGAGAGAGAGAGAGAGAGAGAGAAAGAGAGAGAACGAGGGAGAGCGAGACGAGCATGTGATTGGTGGAGAGAAGGCTGAGCACTGGAGCAAAGCCTAATTCATTCCTACAGCACAGGGCACGTAACGCATGTACACACAAACAGAGGGATCTCTCTCTCAGCGGAAAGGGAACTGTATGAAGGAGAAGGCGGGGTAGGGGGGTAATAGAGAAAGCGACAAAAGACAAGAGACGGAAAAAAGAAAACGTGGAGGGAAAGGCCGCTTTACTGAGCTTGCCTTGCATCGTAGCCTAAATTTTATTCAATCAATCCATTTCTCACATTTCCTCAAATTGGGATAAACAACTAGAAGCTGTGTGTTGGGATTGTTATGTTTGAATCCACACTCCTTCCATTATGAAGCGTAAAACTTGAGGCAGCAAAGAAAAACAGCCAGGTGTGACCCGTTTCCATTTCTCCAAGATTTCTGAGCACGTCCCACACGTCTGAAACTTTCCAGTGCCAGGAATAGAGTGAGCCGAAACGCTTACAGTTTGCAAACGCCTGCCTGCGTCTTTCACCGTCTCTCTGACACTCTGGTGAAGTCACAGTTAATTTAACACGTGATATCGTTTTAAATGATGTCCCGGCCACTGTACTGATCATCCACGTGACAAAATAAAGATAATGCGTACTCTACAATTACAAAAACACACTAGGATTTTATTACATCATTAGTATTACATCGCAGATGAAAATATGAAAAGTTAATTTCATTTATTGTTTCCACACTTTTTCCCCTGTAGAATTTAAGACTTATATACACGCACACCAAAGACATTAAAACGTTTCTAATTTCCAGACAAAACAAGATCATATTTGGACTACATTGTCCTTGTTTTTGTACACACTCAGATATACATACATAAAGATTCAACTCTGAAAAATATCATAAAAATACACTAATAATACTGTGATAATTTACTTCATAATACAGAGATCGCTCACTGTCCGCGGTTAATTGGCACCGAGATTCCCACACGACCATCGAAATCCACGAAGTATAATCAACCCCCCCCCCAATCCCTCCCCTGACTGACGTATACGTACATGTATATGTGTATATAATATCAATAAATACATATTCAATGCTATGAATGCTTATAATAACAATTAAACATAAAAAATTATGTATAAGATGTAAATAAAATATAGATGCGCACCTCAACAATGCAAGTAGTTTTGATGGGAGATTTTGGGATTTTTTTTATTTTTTTTTGCATAATTGGCCTTGTATTTGTGGAATTTTCCTTAACTTAACCATTCGCTCTTATAATCAGCTCCTTGAATCTAGTTCGTGTCTTGTTTAGCCAGCTGTTCTTTTAAGTCTAGAGCTCAGGGCTCACAACTTGGGCAGGACAATGGTTTTATGACCGGCGCCCATAAATACTGTAACCCACCTAGAATGGTATAAATACTCTGTTTACCTCGGTAGGCTTTGGTGAGCTTGTGAATAAAGAACTTGACTTTATTGCGGTATTCATTCTTTATTCCAAGCCGCCCCAGAGTGCTCTGGGTGACACAGTTGACTGATCCACGAGATGACTACACCTCGCTCAGTCAGCGAGAGAAAGAACTCGACAACGAAGAGAAATCCCAACGTCACGTTAAAACCTAACATTTCGGAAAGTGCACTTTACTGAAATCACCAGCTTTTGTACAGTAAATAAAATATGCTAATCAATAAAACACAGTAATGCCTCGTCTAACGATTGTCCCTTATGATTTTTCCATGATATGAGCTTTGAACCCACCAAAAATCTGCTCCATCCAACGAGCAAAAATTCACTTTACAAGCTTTCCTTGAAATGGCTTTTCTGAGCCGATTAGCCTTGTATTCTTCCGCGTGTATTCCTCCATGCTCCGAGAACACCTTGTGCAGTGCTTCACAATTATTTTCTAGGATGCCCACTCTAAAAAGGAAGAACTCCCCTGCCAACTATAAATGGTGTTTACTGCACGTCACATCGTTTGCTCGGTGCTTTTTCCATACACCACAGCGCGACAATGAGAGCGTCACTACCAACTACTGTAGTGGATGCACAATTACACTTAATTCTAATACAGTATGGCAAAAAAAAAGCCTGTTCCCAAGGGTCATACATATCTGTCCGTGTGTGTGTGTGTGTGTGTGTGTGTGTGTGTGTGTGTGTCCGGTATCACACTGCACCCCGCAAGGGAAACGCACCCCACTATTTGAGAGGCGCTGGTCTTGTGGGAGCTCACCACGAGCCTTTATTCGCTGACATTCGTAGCGTGAACGCGCACAAAATTATCCTCCTCTGTTATGCACCACCTCATGCAGTCGATGATCGGAAGGGTTAGTTGACTTATTGTTTATTCCCGTTTTATTATATTAGGTCAAATATACATGTTTGTGGCGGGCTATATGTTTTGGAGGGGGTTGGAATAGATTAATTGGTTTTCTGTTATATCTTATCGAAATAATTTTTTTCATATAACGAACTTTTCAGCTTACGAGCTCACCCTCGGAATGGATTAAATTCGTAAATCGAGGTACAGTATCACGGTAACGCGATACAACACAATATCGACCCCTGTAACGCTGAAAATCTCCATGTTTTGATATAAACAGCACCATACTTTGCATTAGAAAAATGGATGAAGAAACCCCTCATTTAAAAAAATTAATTGTTATTATAATAAAAATAATGTGAAAGCAGACCTGAAATTATTTATGTTAATTAAGGAAAACAATATAACCATTTATATTATATAAATCGAGCTAGATCAGATATGAGGGGTTTCTAGTGAGGTTTAACGCAACACAAAAATAAATTATTCGATATAATGGTTTCAACATCCATGTAACGTCCAAATCTCCATGTCGTCTTGTTGACAAGAACCTCAGCAAAAACACGTCACAGCATTTCCCTTTATGATGGGCTCAAAAACTGTCAATCTTTCTTAATGTCCCGCCTCTTACACACTCCGCGTATTATCATTGGTTCGAATAGTTGTCCGTCATACTGACACAAACTGTGGAGAATGCTTGGATTAGTTGTTTTGAACTCAAAAAAACGTCGTTTTATACATCAAACAACGTTTAAAAAGTCATAAAAATCGCAAATATGATGCGTTAAAGTGTACTATTTCGAATTACAATAATGCCAATGTAATATAAATCAACGTGACGACCGTACATACCGTTTAATCCTGGATCTCCTGTGTTTCGTATCGCAGCAGCGTCGGCCATGGTGTCTCTGAACGGAGGCTCGCGTAAAACTGCGAGTATGCATCGCGCACGTGACCCCACGCTGTGTTCCTATTGGAGGATTTGTGTGTGCTGATCCTGGTGGAAATGACAGACTGACGGAAAATGGAATATAAATATATCGTTTTAATAAACATACTACACTACTTTTCATACTTTTTAAAAGTGTAATTTGTTCACTCACGACATGTCACCGTTTCAGTAGGGAAGGAGTCCATGTAGATGGAGCCACAAGATCACTGTTGCTGGGCAACTGAAAAAATGTACGCCAAGAAAAAAAAAGCATCTGAATTAGCATATAGCTTTTAAAGTCTTACTATAGAGTGGAAAGAGTATGAAGACTGAAGAAATGTGGAAGTATTCATTCATTCAGTTTGGTTTTTTTTTCGTTTAATCCTAATTTGGGTCATAGATAGACTGGTCCCCATCTCGGCCGACACTGAGTGAGGATAGAGTACACCCTTTACACCCGGCCTTTGATAACCTAGTTAGTTATATGCAAGGGGGGCACAGTACTGATAATTGGGTGACAATAGGGCTTAACCCCCCCCCCCCCCCCCCACACACACACACACGAACTTTGGGATCAGTAATCTTGCACCCGACCACCATGCCATCGCCCCACAGTAGAGTTAACACAAACATAAAAATAATATACCCCTGTAATGGCCTAGCGAGCTGTCCACAGTGTGCCATGCCCTCGCCCGGAGTCGCCTGAGATGGGCACCAGCCTCCCTGCTACCCTAATTAAGCTCAAGCGGTTGAGAAAATCAATCAATAAATGAAAAATATATTTTACCACACAAATATACACCATTTAAAATTGGTAAAGTTGTAGTTTTATGGCATAAAAGCATATAAGACAGTGACTGATCTCATTCCTTCATTTTCTGAACTGCTTAATCCTAATTAGGGTCACCGGGAGGCTGGGGCCCATCTCAGCCAACTCTGGGTAAGGGCAGAGTACACCCTGGACAGTTTACCAGGCCTTTGATAACCCAGTTAGCTCCACTAGGGGGACAGCAGTGACAATTGTTGCCCGTGAGGCTTGACCCCCAACCTCAGGATTGGTAATCCAACACCTTACCACCAAGCCACCACTGCCCTCTGAGGATGAGTGAGAGGATGCCAGAGGAATGGAGAAGTGTGATGGTGCCCATTTTTAAGAACAAGGGAGACGTGCAGAGTTGTGGCAACTACAGAGGGTTAAAGTTGATGAGCCATACCATGAAGTTATGGGAAATAATAGTGGAAGCTAGACTAAGGGCAGAGGTCAGTATTTGTGAACAACAGTTTGGTTTCATGCCAAGAAAGAGCACCACAGATGCAGTGTTTGCTTTGAGGATGTTAATAGAGAAGTACAGAGAAGGTCAGAGGGAGCTGCATTGTGCCTTTGTGGAGCTGGGAAGCATATGACAGGGTGCTGAGAGAGGAACTGTGGTATTGCATGAGGAAGTCTGGAGTGGCAGAGAAGTATGTTAGAGTGGTGCAGGACATGTATGAGAGCTGTAAGACAGCGGTGAGGTGTGCTGTCGGTGTGACAGAAGAGTTCAAGGTGGAGGTAGGACTGCATCAAGGGTCAGCTCTGAGCCCCTTCTTGTTTGCTATGATGATGGACAGGCTGACAGACGAGGTTAGACGAGATTCCCCATGGACTATGATGTTTTCAGATGACATTGTGATCTGTAGTGAGAGCAGAGAACAAGTGCAGGAAAATTTAGAGAGGGGCGGTATGCCCTGGAAAGGAGAGGAATGAAGGTTAGCCTCAGTCAGACAGAATACATGCGTGTGAACGACAAGGACCCAAGAGGAACGGTGAGGTTACAGGGAGCAGAGATAAGGAAGGTGGAGGATTTTAAGTACTTAGGCTCAACAATCCAGAGCAGTGGAGAGTGTGGAAAAAAGGTGAAGAAGCGTGTGCAGGCTGGTTGGAATGGTTGGAGAAAAGTGTCCGGAGTGATTTGTGATAAGAAAGTATCGGCAAAAATGAAAGGAAAAGTGTACAAGACGGTGGCGAGGCCAGCGATGTTGTATGGTTTAGAAACAGTGGCACTGAGGAAAAGACAGGAGGCAGAGCTGGAAGTAGCAGAGATGAAAATGTTGAGGTTCTCTTTGGGAGTAACGAGGATGGATAGGATCAGGAATGAGCACATCAGAGGGACAGCACATATAAAATGTTTTGGAGACAAAGTCAGAGAGGCTAGATTGAGATGGTTTGGACATGTACAGAGGAGGGATAGTGAGTATATTGGTAGTAGGATGCTGAGGTTGGAACTACCAGGCAGAAGGCCTAGAGGAAGACCAAAGAGACGATTCATCGATGTGGTGAAGGACATGAAGGCAGTTGGTGTAAGAGAAGAAAATGCAAAGGATAGGGTGAGATGGAGGCAGATGATTCGCTGTGGTGACCCCTGAAGGGAATAGCCGAAAGGAAAAGAAGACAACATGTGAAATGTACTAAAATAACTACATGCAATATATTAAAAATAACGACATGCAATGAAGTTGCCAGGTGGTAGGATGCTGGATTGCAAATTACTAGGTCAGGGGTTCAAACCCCACCGCCATCGATTGTCATTGCTGTCCGCCAGTGCAGCTAACTGGGTTAGCAAAGGCTGACCATGTCTCTCACTATCTGTGGCAGAGGGATCCATGTAAAAGAACCATTGCTGACTTTCGACAAGAGTAGCTGCAAAGCTATCGCATGTTTTTTCCCTGCAATGGGCTGGTGAGCTGTCCAGGGTGTACTCTGCCCTCGGCCTGAGATGGCTGGGATGGGCGCAAGCCTCCTCGTGACCCTAATTAGGATTAAGCAGTTACAGAAAATGAATGAAAGGTCACCGCTCCATCACATCAGCTTCATCACTGCTGGGTGGATGTATGGATTACCACTAGTAAGATTTTAACATGAAGTGTCAAGAAAAAGAAAAGCATTTTTTTTCCCGAAGTGCAAAAGGATTTCAGGTGATATCTATGAGTGGTGATATTTACTTGGCAAAGATTGCTACTGATTGATACGCTTCAGCAGGCCTCCCACGGGCCGGTCTGACAATAGTTTGGCTTGGTTTTGAGACTTGTTGGACCACAGTGGCTCCATGATAGTGTTCGTGGTTAATGACACCAATAGCCATAATCTGTGAGGTTTTCGAAAAGAGGGAAATTGAGCATCTCTCAAAACCACGTATCATCTTCTCGCTGCCATGTTGTCACCTTTAACCTTTCTGAGCATCGTATTCTCACTGACTGATCACTGTTTACCACTTAACCCAGAGATCGCAAGATCGAATTCAGGTTAATGCCACAGCCATCCGTGACTGGGAGTCCATGGGAGGGTGGGGTGACAGCCACTACTACCCTGTCACTCACAGCCATTGCCAGCCAATCACGGGCATCTGTGAGCTCATTCATACGAAGGGGGTGGATAACACGTTCACGCCAAGTGTGATAGACCGTCCTGAAAAAATATGCATCCGCTGCAGTTAGAAAAGAGGCGGGTGGTTAGCATTCCATGACACAGCGGGTTGTGTGTGTGTGCATGCTTTCATTCCTTCCTGGTCGACAATGATGGTTGTGTGATATGGAAGGAGACACCTGATGGGGGAGGGGATTGGATACGACTAAATTAGAGAAAAAATGGGGAAAAGTCCAAAAACAAAAACTTTCACTACCTTCAAACCAGCCCCTGCATGACCCTGTATTTTGTACGTAACACCCGTCAGTGAGCTCATTCATATGATTAACGTAAGTAGAAGTTTGTTTCCAAGTTCGAAACGGTTGTTCCAGTCATCTTAGCAATATCGTGAATGGACATCACCAAGGATACGATGCTTCAGGAATAAAACAATTAGCAAAAGTCATACTAAGGCTAGTTTTTTAGTCGACATTCGTGTAATGAAAAGCAATAATATGGATTTAAAGTATTTGATAAGAATTTCATTTTTATGAATGCGAGTTTTTTACCCACGTAGAACGATTCTGATGATTAAAGAAGCACTGAAGCATTTATGGTAAAAACATATATGTTTTAGAAATTAAATACAAGAATGAGGATAGAATAAAAGCCATTCCGATTCCTCTTGTCGATATGCCGCCACACTCGGCTCGGCATCGCAAAGCAATCAGATCATATTTGACTTGAGGTCATGAATGAACTTTAAGATGGATATATATAAATATATTTATTTCACCAGCCAACAATTCTTTTCTTTTAACCCCTGCTGACTGAAACCTAACTTGATTTTAACTAATTTTTTAGAAATTGATTAAAAAAAAAAAAAAAAAGTATTTTTTTTTCCTTTCACGTCATGATTTTATTCTGCGGCATGTGCGCCTGTGCTATTGGTGGCTGTCATGCCCATCAAACTTAATGGAACTTAAACCTGAATTAAAATTACTGTTTATGTATTTAATTGAAAACCAAGTTAAATCGGCACGGCTGCTGCTCACAGAAAGTGTTTGAGTAGTCCAGATGCATTTTGTTATAGATATAGAAGCTTTATCCTCTGTATCCTCTCAGAGAAGCAACTTTCGAGAAGTCTACTTGGTTCACTAGGGGGTTAAACTTGGAGACCAGGATGAGTCTTGGGCTCCACATAGAGTATACAAGCCCCTGCACTGGGAATTCCTGTGGTGCGGCGAGAGTCGTCCAGGACAGCCTTGTACATATTCATCACATATTTAAAAAAAAAAAAAAAAAAAACTAAATGTCAAAATTCAAGAATTCACTTCAGTCTCAGGAGGGGAAGGAAAAAGAAGGAAGGAAAAAAAAAAAAAAAAAAAGACACGACTCTGAATGTAGTTTGTTCAGTTTATAAATACCATTTTTTCTTCCATCGTCATAATCTCTATAATCTTTCTCAGCTTGCAACGAGAGACAGACAGAGAGGTGGGAACATTTAAAAAAAAAAAAAAAAAACAAATAAACAAAAAAAAAAAAAAAACCCCAAGAGTTCATCAGTCTGTTGGAGCACGTCGAGGACAGACGCTGGCAAACAAAATCACATGACTACAATACTGCCACGGGCTCGTCTGCACCGAAATGGGCCGGCTTTCTTCTGTACGTGTGTGAAAAATGTTTTTTAGTCAGGGAATGAATGTAAATGGAACCATGTGAGTGGAGGACATTATTGAAGAGAATTTATTGAGCAAATGACCCCAGAAAAAAAAAAAATATTGAAACAATTAAAACAAACTAAACAAATTGGCAAATTTCACTAAGAAGATTAAAAAAATACGGTAAATGGCACAAAAAAGGGCTGCAATGTAAAGAATACAAAGACACAGGCGTTCAAATTAGGCTTGTGCTGATATGAAACGTTTGATTATTATTTATAATACAATACAGTAGCGCGTTGATGAGGCAGCTGGACCCCTCATGTTTCTCCCTGTTTGTGTGAAGATAAATGCAAATATTGCGAGGACCGTTTATCAGCACATTCCTAGTTCGAAGGTTTAACAGATACAAAGAAAGAAAGAAAGAAAGGTGGAGTTCTTCAGAACCTGTGGCCAACGTGGCCGTGTATCCAGGCCTGATGGGAAAGAGGAAAGGATTGTGGGTGCAGGAAGAGGACGGCGTGCGCCATGGCTGACTCGGTACAGCATGATGGTGCCGGTTTTGCCCCGCCCCTTCTCTGTCCTGATCATGATATAGAAGATGACAGTAGTGGTGATGGTTGTCACAAAAACTATTTTCTATAGTTCCTCTTTCACTTTTTTCTCCACGCTCGGTCTTTCTCACTCACTCACACTCACACACGCTCACGCACGCACGCAGACATGCAGAGTGAGGTGTGTGAGGTTGATTTCTCCTAGTTGCCCTTCTCCTGGAAGATGTAGAGGTTGTTGGTGGTTGCCACGGCGATGATGTTGGAGTGCGGGTGCCAGGCTGTGTGCAGGATCTTCTTGTTGAAGTCCAGGCTGTCCACGCTGATCTCGTCCTTCTTCCTCTTCCCGCCCGCGCACACGCGCCGCGGCTTCAGGACCTGACGTGGCTTGCAGCTCTCGCGGCACGCCTCCAGGGTGACGTCTCGCCGCTGCGTGCGCTCCAGCATGCGAAAGAAGTTGTTGTACGAGCCTGTCATCACCACGCTGAGAGCGAAGAGAAGAGAGAGGGAGGGAAGAAGTGGGATTACTTAAAACTGTGAGATTATATACTATGTGTGTGTTCGCGCGTGCGCATGTGTGTCCAGGTTAGTGGTGCATGTAATCAAAGGTACAGTAGGTCCTTGACTTTGTCACAGTTTTGCACTCACGGTTTGAGTATTCGCAGACTGCCAAGCAACCGACACGTCACTCAAATTCAGCCAATGGCTGTCCTCCTTCCTGCTGATTGGTTGAGATGATGTAACGCCCTTTTTCCTCATTCGCACACAAGTTGTCAACGAGCCTCTTTTTTTAGTGTGTTTTAATTACCAGTTAAGCGCTACGATGCCGCTCAAACGGAAACGGAAACGAAAGTCTTCACTGGCTAAGCCATACAAAACGTTGGATGTCTCTTCTGAAGAAATAAGACTTTCCTCTGAACTGTTGTATTAAAGTCTTTTTCAGTTATTATTCCAGTACAGTGTCCAAGTTAATGTTTAGAATGTTTGTGCGTGAGATTGTATGGTCTGTAGCATGTTTAACAAACGATACCAAAACGATAAACTTTATTAAGCTTCATGTCCTTTTAAATTGAACTTGGAGTGACGTCTCCAAGATGGCGCTGCCTAGAGGGCGACGTCACAGAGTTCTCAGAGTCAAAGTACTACGCTCGTCTATGACCGGTCGACCCTACTATAGCTATGACTTCTGAAGTTTTGCACCTTCCTATCCTGAGCTAATATGCTATGGTAGCTCAATGCTAGCCACACCCCGGCTAACAATAAGCCCAGGCAGGAAGGGGCTGAACGACGACTCCGGCGCTTGGGATCGCAGGGGATGAAGGCTGTGTAGTCGGCTGGTGAAATCGCCTCGTCTCGTGTACTCTCCACGAGCCATGTTTCACAGAAACACAGCATGGAGCAGTCCTGTAGATCCCTCTGCGCTGCAATCTGATCATGAAGCTCGTCTATCTTGTTTCGCAGGGTCTGAACATTTTAAAGCAGTATGACCGGAAGTGCTAACCTTCCACTTCTAACCAAGTGTCGGAGACTCAGAACTCCGCCTGGGCTTATTGTTAATACTAGTGCTTTACAACAGTATATGCTGTATAATGTTTATATTTTATCATCAATAAATATAACAGTAAAAATTCAACAGTTTTTCTTAATCATTACTGCATTTAATACATTAATACAGTCGGCCCTCTACTTACGAAATTAATCCGTTCCAGGGCACCGGAGCATTTTAAGACAGGGAATTCAAAGCGCATTTCCTGCTTGACAGATCGGTGGTCCAAACTCAACTTTAACTTGATCCCTTTCGGCGATAACGAAATATAACGCTGCAACGATCTCAAAACAAGCCAATAGTACATTTGTGTGTGTATATTTGTGTACGTGTGTCCAGGTTAGTGGTGTGTGTAATCTAAGGTATCTCAAGCAGTGTGTGTTCAGATGAGCGGTGTGTCATCAAAGGTATCCCAGCCAATGTGTGTGTGTGTGTGTGTGTGTGTGTGTGTGTGTGTGTGTGTGCGCGCATGTGTGTCCAGGTGACTGGTGTGTGTAATCTAAGGTATCTCAAGCAGTGTGTGTGTGTGTCCAGGTGAGTGGGGTGTGTAATCTTAGGTATCTCAAGCAATGTGTGTGTGTGTGTGTGTGTGTGTGTGTGTGTCCAGGTGAGTGGTGTGTGTAATCCAAGGTATCTCAAGCAATGTGTGTGTGTGTGTGTGTGTGTGTGTGTGTGTGTGTGCACACGTGTGTCCAGGTGAGTGGTGTGTGTAATCCAAGGTATCTCAAGCTGTTTGTGTGAGTGTGTTTGTGTGTGTGTTCAGGTGAGTGGTGTGTGTAATCTTAGGTATCTCAAGCAATGTGTGTGTGTGTGTGTGTGTGTGTGTGTGTGTGCACACGTGTGTCCAGGTGAGTGGTGTGTGTAATCCAAGGTATCTCAAGCTGTTTGTGTGAGTGTGTTTGTGTGTGTGTTCAGGTGAGTGGTGTGTGTAATCTTAGGTATCTCAAGCAATGTGTGTGTGTGTGTGTGTGTGTGTGTGTGTGTGCACACGTGTGTCCAGGTGAATGGTGTGTGTAATACAAGGTATCTCAAGCAGTTTGTGTGAGTGTGTGTCCAGGTGAGTGGTGTGTGTAATCTAAGGTATCTCAAGCAGTATGTATGCGTGTGTCCTTCCAGATGAGCGTTGTGTGTAATCAACGGTATCCCAACCAGTGTGTGTGTGTGTGTCCAGGTGAGTGGTGTGTGTAATGTAAGGTATCTCAAGCAGTGTGTGTGCGTGTGTGTGTCCGTGTCCAGATGAGTGGTGGGTGTAATCAAAGGTATCCCAGCCAATGTGTGTGTGTGTGTGTGCGCGCGCGTATGTGTGTCCAGGCGAGTAGTGTGTGTAATCTATGGTATCTCAAGCAGTGTGTGTCCAGATGAGCGGTGTGTGTAATCAAAGATATCCCAACCAATGTGTGTGTGTGTGTGTGCGCGTATGTGTGTCTGGATGAGTGGTGTTGGTAATCAAAGGTATCTCATGCAGTGTGTCTGTGTGTGTGTGTGTTAATGCTTCCAGCTGTGCCATAGCGTGTTTGAGCAAAGTGTAAAGGGTGCCAGCTGAGTGCACAAGCACACGTGTGTGCGAGTGTGTGCGTAAACATCGCCAGCTGTATCTACGTAGTTAGTAAGTACCAGCTGAGTGTGGTATGTGTAAATACAGACCAAGTGTTCCAAAGTGTTGCAATTCAGTGAGAACTGAGCATCACACCACTCGGTCACTCAATTTTTCTTTTAACAGAAAACTCTCTCTCTCTCTCTCTCTCTCTCTCTCTCTCTCTCTCTACTGCTGCAGCCAGTGATCCATTGACTTCTATAAACCTGCAGTCATTGATAAGAGTGAAGCTCGTGCAGATAACAGCACCCCACCCTCACTCACGCACTCCGCAGCACTGACAGCCCCCCCTTCCACACACACACACACACACACACACCCCCGTGATGTGCCACACACGTAGAGTTGTGCTGTTCTGGAATAATAGTCACAATTAGGCAAAAGAGACAAATAACCAGCGGCTGATTATTCTCGTGCGCTACGGTGAAGTGTCGCTCTGCCCTGATCTCTTGCTCACCTGTCGTTCCCGCTCCAGCAGCACTCGAACTTGTCGAAGATGCAGTCGTTCTCATAAAGCGAGCACAGCTTACTCCTGAGGTATTCGTGAACCTGTAGAGAGAAGACGACGCCGTGAGGTCATTGAACGGGTCAAATCTATCCTACAGATCCGGGCGTGGCTCAGGAATCAAGAACATCCTCCCCACTCTATCGTGTCATTATTATTTTTTATTTATTTACATTTAACATCGGTTCAGTGGTATAGTAGCAAGCAGATCCACCTCTCAATGAGAAGGTTCTGGGTTCGAGGCTGCATGTGCCTGCTTGGATTTCCTCTGGGTACTTCAGTTTCCTCCCACAAGCCAAAGACACACACAGGAGGGCAAGTAGTTGTTTCGGATTTCACCAGGTTTGAGAGTGTGAATGGTGTGGGTGTTGGCTCTGCGATGGCCTGGCGAGCTGTTACAAGAAGTAGCCCTACCGTCACAAGTTTTGGCTGACATAGGCACTCAACCTAGTGGAATTCAGCAGCTCGGCAAATGGATGAATAGATAATATTTCATATTTAATTAATATTCGGGCAACAAATGTCGTCGTGATTAGCGTGTCTGACTTACAGCAAGAAGGTTCTGGACTTGACTCCCAGCTCGGGGTGTTTCTGTGTGGGGTTTGCATGTTCCCCACTTTGCTTGCAGCGATTTCCACCGGGGTACCCCATTTTCCACTCACAAAATCCATGCACAGTTGGATGATTGGCAGTTCTAAATTGCCCCGAGGTATGAGTGTAAACAGTTGTGTTGGCAATGTGATGGCCTGGCGAGCTGTCCGGTGTGTACATAAACCCCCCACATAGAGTTGGCTGAGATGGGCGCCAGCATCCCCATGACCATAATTAGAATTAAACAGCTTAGGAAATGATGAAATAATATATTATATAAAACAAACAAACAAACAAACAAACAAACAAAAAAACCCAACCCAAAACCCCCCAAAAAAACTACTTACATTTTTATATGAGGTGCTCATGTGTATCTGTATGTGTGTGTATTTATGCTTTATTTACATCTCATGCATTATTTTTGAAATGTTTCTTATAAGCATTTATAGCGTTGAATATGTATTTATTGATATTATGGACACATATACATGCACATATATGTCAGACGTGTGTGTGTGTGTGTGTGTGTGTGTGTGTGGGGGGGGGGGTCGATCCTACTTCGCAGAATTTGGTGGTCGCAGGGGATCTCTGTCCCAATTAACAGCGGAAATTGAGGGATCACTGTACACCAATATGGATGACGCTGTGATCCTATACAGTATGCTGTCTAGTGCAGCCAAACATCGCCCTCTAGTGGTTCAAACACTGTCATAACATTTTAGTCAACTACCTATTATTTATTAATCATAAACTGAGTTAAATTCTAAGTGGGAGGGGCATCCTCCCCATCTCCTGCCAATCATACCGATCCTAGCCAATCGTGAGTGTTCGCGAGCTCATATACATGGTGAGGGTGAACAGAGGCTTTAATTTCTCAGAGCCCCACCTGATATGTCTCCACTGGGCGGTTCTCCATGTTCAGGTCCCAGACTTTGATGGACAGGTAATCTCGGGTCATCATGTAGCGGCCGCTGTGGCTGAACTTCACGTCCGAGATGGAAGAGATGATTTCTGAGAAGAAAGAGCGGTTGCTGGGGTCTTCTGGCTCCTCGAACACTGAACACACAGATAAATTTTTAATCAGTGTGGTGAGTTTGACTCCTGTGTGTTATGCAATTCAGTCTTCACCGGGACCAACCCGGTATTCAGCGTGCAGAGCGGAGACTCACATTTGGAGTGTTTGTCGCAGAGGGCAGAGGCACGCATGTCACACATGCGGATGGTGCCTTTGCTGCTGCTGTAGACGAAGGTGTTGCACTGGTGCGGGTGGAACTCGGCCGCCGTGATCACCTCCGTAAGATCCTCCATGTTGGTGGGTTTTATGTCCACAATGTCTGAGAGAGTTAAAGAACATGTGCAGATCCCAGACATGGCTCTCACTCTCTCTCATGTGCGTGCACACACATGCATGCACGAACGCACACTCTCGCTCTCACGCACACACAAGCATACACTCTCACACACACTCTCTCTCGTGTGCACGCACTTATGCGCACGCACGCACACATACACGCACTCACGCGCGCACACACACACACACTCAACGCATGCACACTTTCACACAAACACACACGCAATCACGCATTCTCTCTCACTCACGCACATACTCACTCTCTCTCTCTCTCTCACTCACACACACACAAAACTCTCGATCACACTCACACTCAAGCATACTCTCACTCACGCACTCTCTCACTCACTCATGCATGCATACACACTCACGCGTGTGCACACACTCTCCCTCTCTCACACACACACACTCACTCTCTCTCTCTCACACTCACACACACACACACACACTCACAACTCTCGATCACACTCACACTCAAGCATACTCTCACTCACTCACGCGTGCATACACACTCTCACTCCCTCTCTCATGCACACACTCACTCACTCCCTCGCTCATGCACACACTCACTCACCCACTCTCTCATGCACGCGCGCACACACATACGCCACAAGACACACATACGTGGCCAAGACACACACATACACCTGCCAAGACACACACATCTGTGCACAAGACACACACATACACGCCATACAAGACGCCAAGACACATACTGTCTTTCACACAGAGTGTGAGCTTTGCCCTGTGCAGGATACTGAAGCTGCGGTCAGTGATCTCGAGGTGCCACAGGTTGATCCGCAGGTCATCGGCGGACAGGTACGTCTCGTTGTCACTGTTTACCGAGATGGAGTTGATGTGGTACGTATGAGCGTTGGCGAACACACGCCGGGGACTTGCCTCCACCATCAAGTCCATAGGCCTGAACACAGGCACCTGACACACCACAGAACAGAGGATGTGAGCAGGACTGAAGAGTGTGTGAGTGAGTGTGTGTGAGTGTGTGTGTGTGTGTGTGTGTGTGTGTGTGTGTGTGTGTGTTCGTACCCGTAGAGTAGTTATGGTGGTGGAATCTCTGCAGCGTCCATCCTCCTCTTTCAGATTGTAGCCCTCTGGTCTCTTATCACGTTCGCTTATCTTCCATAACTTTATAGTTTTATCTGTTTAATTAAAAACAAAAACAAACAAATAAATAAATCATCTTCCGCTCGGGCAGCAGCCTAAGCAGGGAGTTCCATATATTACTTATATATGTAATTACACATTCTGCAGGCTTGTCAATCAAATAAACCCCGCCTCAGGTCATGATACAGTAAAAAGCACCCACATATTTTATGACATACAATGGAGGAAGACATACACACACACACACACACACACACACGCACGCACGCACACACACACCCGAGATGAACTTGAATGGGTTTCAGGAGATTCAGTGATTTGATTCAGAATTGAATCATTTCCTCATTCGAGTTCATCTCGAGATCAAAAACCCATCAGATGCGACTACGACTGCCATCACCATCATATCAGGTCTCTTCACAAGTTGTATTTTCTGCCTCATAAAAAAAAAAAAAAAAAAAAAAAAAAAAAAAAAAAACCTGATGAAAATAAACACCCCCTCCCCCCCACACACCGTTCGTGGACAAGAGAAACTGTGCGGCATTTTTCTGTGGTAGCCAACGGATCTTGTTGATCTTTTCCTCGATCTCCAGACTCTTCAGGTAGTCGAACTCGGGCTCGTGGCTCTGGAACGTGCTGTAAACGTTGTAATCGCTGCGGTACTGCGCCTTGTTCTGGGAAATGACAGACCATCGGTGTTACAGTCACAATAAAACAATGACAAGCAGACAGACAACTGGCCGCTTAAGATGCTTCGGTAGCCACAGTGAAATCTGAGACCTCCCAAGCGCATCAGGTGAAAAGGTAGATTGAGGGCGTGTGTGATGAGTGATGCATGATGGGAAATGAGTGCCGATACCTCGGTGTCTTGCTGAAAGATGACGACGCGTCCGCCTTTGTCTCCGGTGGCTAACAGCTCCCCTGAGTGGTTGAACTCCACAGTAGAGATGATATCAGCTGTCAGAAACACACACACACACACACACACTCAGTCAACGTAATGCAGTCGTACCAGGAAGACGAGAGTGAAGTGTACATAAATATTCAGTAAAACCAGAACATTTCTGCACATTACGCTTTCATCAGAAAACTCTATGTTTTTGGGATTCTATAGAAATTCTGCAGAGATGGTTGAAAGGGAGAAAGAGACAGACAGAGTGAGAGAGACAGACAGAGCCGTATATCAGCACATACAATGAACCTACTCCAGCACTGCTTTAAAATAGAGGTGTGTGTGTGTGTGTGTGTGTGTGTGTGTCTCTCTCGCTGGACCCGAACTCATCATTTAACTCTCGGCTTCTCGCTGACGCACAACAATACAGAAAAGAACGCAAAGCGAGATGCTTTTGTGTGAGCTCAGGCTCCCCGAGGCCTCTCATTAAAGTGTGTGTGTGAGAGAAGAGGGAGAGATGGAGAATGAGACACGAAGAACGAGAGTGTTAATACACAAGGTACAAAAGAACATCCCATCTTTTCAAAGCAGGAAAAATAGCCACAGGATTGGGGTGGTGGTGGTGGTGGTGGTGGTGGTGGGGAGGGGGGGGGGGTGTTGGAGGTTTAGGCACACAGGGGGTTGGGGTCTGTGTGTGTCCCCCTACAGGATAAAGTAACATGATCATCTGTGGAATCTTCTGGAAGAATAATGAAGGTTGCCAAGTAACTAAAAACCAAGTGATTTTATTCTTATTTTTTTTTAGATCTTTGGTTAAATTAACAAATAATATGCAAGTAAATTATCCAAATTAATTCTGAGCAGAAGAGATAGAATCGAGCGCCGGGACCTGACGGTTCCTTGATGAATCCTGGGAGACTGAGAGAGCACGTACGAAAGTGGTGGATTTACCAGAGACAAGCTGGAGCATGTCTAATGATAGTTATGCTGTCAGCAGGAGTTATACAACACGCAGGACATCACAAAAAAGCCGAGGGCGCGGAGTTCAACGCCGTGCCATTCAGGACTCTGGCCTCCTATGCCGCAGCGCTCTCTGCTGTCAAAGAGTCGGGATGTGATACGAATACTCGTGGTAAAGCTGGAACGAGAGTCGCTGGGTCAGTACGTGACTTATTCTTAAAGCACATGCACATGTGTACAAACTGGTTGTGATGTCACAGACTCTCAACCCAGAACACTCACTGGGATTTCAGAAATTTCCTAGTTTCCAGGTGTTGATGAACACAGCACAAGGGCGACTCCTCACCCCCTTTAAAGAAATGGTCATCGGGAGCACTTGAGCTGCCAGAGCCATTGGTCACCACAAATTGGCCACGCTCCCAGTGAAGGAATGGGGTGTGGCAAACTCGAGCTCAACTGTCAATCGAGAGTACCACAAACCAATCATAGGCGCTTGAGGTCACACAAAAGGAGTTACGTAGAAAGAGTCTGAAAATACATCGTCAGCTGAAACATGTGACAGGCTCCACCCTTCTCAGTGGGCAATCGTCATGTGACAGCAGGGAATGGTCGAGAAAAATTATTTCGACAGAACTATGGTGAACTAAGGTGCGCAGCCTTCAGTATGTATGGAAATTCTTCTGTTTAAAAAAACAAACAAAAAAAAAACAACAAAAAAGGCAACAAACGAGGCATCAGGCAATCAGTTCATAGTTAGTTTTTCGGTATTCAAACAAAGCGTCAGTTATAAGCCCCACCCACAAACGAACGCTAAACACATACTGAATGCAAATCTGACTATTCCACTGGGGGTGGGTTTTGTTTCATATATCTCACCACAGTGCAAATGCTGACGTATAATATGTCATCATTTCACACAACCTTTTATAGAATTTTGTGAGTGTCACCGTATGTAAATGGATGAACACGGAAAGTATGATCTGAAATTCGGCATTTCTGCATTGCCTGTAACCTGCAAAAAACACAATGGCTCTGTGGTTGGGCGTGTCATGCAGCAACATCTGGGGGGGGGGCACTTACCTTCAGCTACGTCATCATCGATTGCTCCTTTGACCTGCGAGAAGCACCATTGCACGTCATTGCCCCCGCCTCCGGCACCTGCACCCACAAACACACAGATTAAACTCCACCCACAACCACGAACTGTCCAATCAGATGACAGAACAAACCTTGTGGGGCTTCTTGTTCTAATGATATGATTCCTCAACAGTTTAAAACAGATACACTGGCCAATTTATTAGGAACACCCATAGTGCATGTCCGTGTGTGTTTGGATAATGACAATAAAAATACTTTGAAATGAGAAGAGCGACCAGCTGCATCACAGACTTCAAGCTCCTCAATAGCTCTTATGTAAAGATATTGATGAAAGAGGCAGTGGAAAGCAGGACATGTGGAAGTGATGGTGTGGACAAGGACGACAAATCATGTCAAGATGCTACACACATGACAAACAAGCAGAGACAAGCCAGGTTAGTCAGCATACCGAACGCCAACCGACACAAACCGGTTCGCTGGGATGATTACACGTCGATCTGAAATGGCGAACAATAAATCATCAGGATGACCTCATCACACCTGTATGCAGGTGCAATAACTGACAACCTCCCTAACTTTCAATATTATTTCTTCTTAGTGCATGTCACAGAGCTGTCTCAGAACCCACACCGCATCGCAAACGCAATCAAACGATTTTACAGGAAAATATTATAAACAGATATTTGACAGAACTGAGCGGGATGTTATCGTCATGATTACAGGCTTACGGAACGCCTTCCTTTCGAATAAACTTTCATATTCATATCTGTGGAGCAGTCACATGGACAGTCTGCATTGTTGTTGCTTCTTCAATGGATTTCCAACTGTACACATGTCATGCAAATAATATCAGTCGTACTTTGATTATTCAAAAGCAACAGTCTATATAACATATATATATATATATATATACACACACATACACACACACACACACACACACCACAGTTATTAATGCTATTCCATAAAATAATAATCATGGCATTTTATATTATTAATAACAATAACATTTCATTATTATTGGGACACTTTATGATTCTTAATCATTACAAAATAAATTGTAAACAGAATGAACACATTTCTAGTAATTTCCACACTGTACAAAGTAGAGTGCAGAATATTTATTGATTATTCTGATTTGGGTGGGGAGCGGTAATTGGGTATGTGATTAGAACATTATTATTATTATCATCAATAATAATCTTTGTGTCTGATTACTGAATAATTCTAAATAAAATATGAATACGAATGCATATATTAAAAAAAGAAAAAAGAGAGACATATATACACACACACACACACACACACACACACACACACACACACAATCCATATACAGTGTACATTACATACACAGTCGGCCCTCTTCCAACGAAATTAATCCGTTCCAGCACCTTTTTCGGAATCTGGATTTTTCGTAAATAGAGGCGCATTTTACATGTAAAACATGTGATTCGTTCCAAGGCTCCCAAGACTACCCTTTAAAAATTATAAAAGCATACCTTTTAAGGTACTTACTTTGTGTTGACCATGTCTTCTTAGCAGAGTTATTATCTTACAATGACCATGGCACTGGGAATCACTTTCACCGGAAATCATGCGGGCGTGTGTGTGTGTTGATCATGTCTTCTTAGCAGAGTTATAATCTTACAATGACCATGGCACTGGGAATCACTTTCACCGGAAATCATGCGGGCGTGTGTGTGTGTTGATCATGTCTTCTTAGCAGAGTTATAATCTTACAACTGTTCATGCAAGGTTAACACACAAACACGAACAAACTTGGAATGACAGCGTCATCCCTCCAAGGCAATGGGAGGCCAGTGGGGCAGGATGTTGGGAGAGAACCAATGGGATTGATCTGCATCATCCCTCCTAGCCAATGAGAGGCCAGCGGGATGGGATGTTGAGGTGCAGACATCGCTTTACCTTACTCTCTCTGACACACAGTATGGATCAAAGTGCATCCAACATTACAGCTCACGTTTTTTCCCCCCACCTATTATTTGAATGTTTGAACGGTGCGTTTTAATATTTGAATGGCGCTTTTCGTAAGAAGAATTTGTTTCATATACAGAGGGAAAAAAAAAATAGGAAAATGTTTTTCGTATTCTGGGGATTTTGTTGGAAGAGGGCCGGCTGTATGTATGTATGTAATATATATGAGAGATTTCTTTTTGGCTTTTTCCCTTTATCAGAGGTCGCCACAGTGAATGATTTGCACGTTTTGATTTGGCATAGGTTTTTACATATATATATATAAGTAGTTTGGTTGATACCACAAAATGAATAACACAAATATTAGTAAAACTCTTTGATTGTTCTGTTATTATTCATGTTTTCCACCTAGATGGGAATAAGCACTTACCGTTCCACTCCGCTGGAAACATTTTAATAAGCGCCCAGGTGCCCCGGGCGCTTATCACGTCGAATACAGTACACACACACACACACACACACACACATACATACATATACATATATATATATATATATATATATGCACACAGAGTTACACACAGTGCAAAAGTCCCCCCCCCCCCGCTGATTATTTTACATTTTTGCACCTTTGTCACACTTCACTTTTTCAGATCATCAAACAAAATTAAACATTACACAAAGATGACCCAAGTATTCAAAAAATGCAGTTTTCCTGTTGTGATTTTATTTGTTAAGATAAAAATCCTGTCCAAACCTACATGAACATCTGTGAAAAACTAATTGCCACCTTGTTAAAAGGTGAGGTAATTGGGTTTATCCTGTTATTGGGGAAAACTGAGTTCAATTTCATGGCCACACCCAGGCCTGATTGCTGCCAGACATTTCCAATCAGGAGATCCCTAACATAAAACCTGTCTGACAAGGTGAGGTAGGCCATACTGAACACACATCATTCTGTGATCCAGTGAACTTCAAGAGCAAACAAGAAAGAAGATTATAGAGATGTCTCAGTCTGGGAAAGGATACAGTCATTGATAAATCTTTGGAACTCCAGTGGACCACTGCCAGAGCCATCTTACCAAAATTACTCCAAGAGCACAGCGCAGACTAACCAGAGAAGTCACAAAGGATCCAAAAACCACTTCAAAACAACTACAAGCCTCACTTGCCTCAATTAATGTCAATGTTCAAGACTTCACTGACAAAAACACGAGGCAAAAATGGCATCGACAGAAGAGTTCTGAGACGAAAGACACTGTTGACAAAAAAGAATATCAAGGCGCTACTCACTTTGGCCAAGATTCATCTTCATCATCCCCAAAGCTTTTGGGAAAATGTCCTCTGGACTGATGAAACTAAAGTTGAACTTTTTTGGAGAAATGCATCTCGTTACATCTGGCACAAAAGTAACACTGCATTTGATAAAAAGAACATGATGCTAACAGTGAAACATGGTGGTGGAAGTGTGATGATCTGGGCCTGCTTTGCTGCTTCAGGACCTGGTAGACTTGTCATGATTGATGAAACTATGAATTCCGCTCGCTACCAAGAAATTCTGGCGAACACTGTTCATCCATCAGTTCGAGACCCCAAGCTAAAGCGCACGTTGGTTCTGCAGAAAGACAATGATCTGAAGCACACCAGCAAGTCGACTTCTGAATGGCTAAAAAAAAAAAAAAAAGAGGGTTTTGGAGTGGCCTAGTCAAAGTCCTGACCTGAAGTCTATTGAGATGCTGTGGTATGACCTTAACAAGACTGTTCGTGCCCGAAAACCATCCAATCTGGTTGATCTTAAACTATTCTGCAGAGAACAGTGGGCCAAAATCCTATCATAGCGATGTGAAAGACTCATCGCCTCTTATCGCAAATGCTTGACTGCAGTTATTGCTGCAAAAGGCGGTTCAACTAGCTATTAGGTTTAATGTGACAATTACTTATTCACACAGGCCCTTGCAGGTTCAGATGGTTTTTCCCCTTAACAAATGCAATCGGCACTGAAAACTGCATTTTGTGTTTTCTTGGGTTTTATCTATTGTATAATATTTAGGTTTGCTTGATCTGAAATGGATGATAGTGACAAACATGCAAAAAATGTCAAATTGGTCAGGAGGCAAAAACCTTTGCACAGCTGTGTGTGTGTGTGTGTGTATGTGTGTATATATATATATATATAGTTCAGTTTACTTTGCAGGTGTTCAGATCAAGTTCTATAAATAAACAAAATATATGCTCAGTCATGTACATAACTGAGTCCCATTCTAGAAAACATGGCAGATGCAAACCTCTGTAATAGCATTTAAACATCAGGTTTTCCTCCCCAATGATTGTAGCAATGTTTTTTTTTGTGTGCATTTGCTGCTTCAGTCTTGAATCAACTGAACAAACAATGGATTTTTTTTTTTTAATCAGAGAACAAGTGACCTTGGACTCAAATATACTGTATTATACACCTGAGTTACTAATAAACACACGTCACATTCCTCTGTGCACAAACAGACATCAAAAGAAACCCTCTGATATTTGTAAAACTTTATAAATTGATCATTATTTGTGCGGTCAAAATAAAATAGCTTCCATGCTTTCAGTGCACATGACTCTGCAAATACTTTTTTAAAAGTTATTTAGCCTGTTAGCTTAAATTACTAGCAATATGCACCAACTTTGGTTTCACCAAATAAGAAAATTTCAATAAAAACTTAATGAAAATACAGGAATCCACCACATAAACACAAAGTGCCTGCTTTACTGGCAGTAAGTTGAGGGAGCAAAGCTGCACTATTAATCCCCACCTATATTCCGAAACAGCCTGCTTCCTGATGACTGACTGGCTAACGGGTTGCATTCAACAACAATTCTTTCATGACAACTAGCCAATCATAGCACAGGAGGAGGGATCGGGAAGACCAATCAGCTCATTGAGTCGGATCACATCAGAAAACGGGTAGGAAAAACATAATAGCATATCAAGTATTTTTCTTTGCCTACTTAGTGTACAAAGCATCTAAACGGGTAAACATAGCACAAATAAAAAAAGTATAGGAGTTTATCGAATATGAAAAAAATTAGGTCAGACCTGCTGGCGAACCGGAATGTAAAACTAGGATGCTTGCTACATGCTAAGCTACATACACGAGCACTGTTTCCGTTTCTGAATCATTTACATGATATGAACAAGTGGTTGAAGTACAGAGTTGTTTATGACGCTGTCAGAGTTAATAAAAACAATATAATAATACAGGAACCGATGCACTAACCAGGCATCATGACGTTCATATAGGCTAGCAGTTAGCATAGCAAACTTACCTGCCATGGTGTGTGAGAGAGAGAGGGAGGGTGGATGGGAGGGAATCTCAGCGGCGGTTTCGGATAACTTTCCCGAGGTTTCGTGTTATTGCACAAATAAAATAAAATAATGCCCGTGTTCGACAATAAACCGATGATATGTTCTGATCGCTTTGTTTTGTTCTCTCTCCACCTTTCCAGCTGAAATCCCTCTGAACCAGTCCAACACTCCTCCCTCCTTCAGCCTTTTCCTCCCACACTCCACTATCCACATTCAAAATGGCGCATCACCGCCCTGCTGCGACGTCATCAACACGCGCCGGCATGTTTGGGGAAGGGGATGAGCCATGCGATGACGTTTTAAAATGCGTCAATGAGTAGTACTCCAATATTTAATATACAGTACTGTATTGTTTTATATCAGTTAATTTACTGTAAACATAATTCGATTCAGATTTATTTATATAGCGTCTAATTAGGATTATAATGAACAAAAGATTACATTTTTTTAATAATGCACCAGTTATTTTCGAAGAGGAAACATTTGAGCTGTATTGTTTTTACAGGCAAACGTTGAATAAAGTTATTTTAAAATATACATATCTGGTGAATATCTCTCTTTTTCTGTCAATTTTGTATATTTATGTTGGTTTTGGGTTATTTAATTTTACAACAAAATACAATACAAATTATGGTATGTACTTAATATATTTAAGATAAGATAAGATAAGATAAGATACAGCTTTATTAATCTCACAATGGAGAAATTCACTGTTACAGGCTCTTGAGGTACTATCAGTAGGGGGTGCAAAAATAGATACAAGTACGAACATACACACATACATATATATTATATAAGTAAATAAATAAATAGATACATAAATAGTATAAATTACTAAACAATAAAAGAAAAGAATGGAGCAACTTTATAGATTGGCCTATATTAAAGTGTAATGTATCTGAGGGCAGAGTAGATGGGTTGATATGGTTGACAGTCAGTGGGGTAGATGTGGTTGATTAAAGTACACAGGGGTTTTTATTGCACATAACCGGTATTTTCACAGACAGTTACAAAGTGGCGTTGTACAGTCTGATAGCGGTGGGAATGAACGACCTGCGGTAGCGCTCCTTCCTGCACTGAGGATGCCTCAGTCGTCCACTGAAGGAGCTGCTTAGCTCCTCGACAGTCTGGTGCAGTGGGTGAGAGCTGTTGGACAGGATGGATGTGAGCTTTGCTACCATCCTCCTCTCACTCACCTCCTCCACAGAGTCCAGTGGGCAGCCGAGGACAGAGCTGGCCCTCCTGACCAGCTTGTTCAGTCTCTTTCTGTCCCGTTCTGTGCTGCCCGGGGCCCAGCAGATGGCAGCGTAGAGGATTGCAGAGGCTACCACAGAGTCATAAAATGTCCTGAGCAGAGGTCTGCATATGCCGAAGGACCTGAGTCTCCTCAGAAGGTGGAGGCGACTCTGGCCCTTCTTGTACAGGGCGTTGGTGTTGTGGGACCAGTCCAGTTTATTGTTAAGGTGAACACCCAGGTACTTGAAACTGTCCACTGTCTCAATGTCCTGTCCCTGGATGTTCACTAGTAAATGTGTGTGTGTGTGTGTTTGAGTGCTTCTCCTGAAGTCGACCACCATCTCCTTCGTCTTCCTAGTGTTCAAGCACAGGTGGTTGCGCTCACACCAGTCCACGAAGTCGACGATGACCAAAGCACAAAAAGCACAAAAGACAAAAGCACCGTATTGCATATGACAAAATAAAATAAAATGCAATATATTAAAAAATGTTGATGCATTGAGCTTGATTTTGTAATGTAATGGTTAACGCGTAGTTTCTGGGTTCAAGTCCCAGCTCGGCAAGGGCTTTTTTATGTGAAGTTTGCATGTTTTCCTCATGCTTAAGTGGATTTCCTTCAGGTTCAGTTCAATTCATTTTCTGTAACCGATTAATTCAAATTAGGGTCGTGGGAAGGCTGGCGCCCATCCTGGCCGACTCCGGGCGAGGGCAGAGTACATCCTGGACAGCTCACCAGGCCATCACAGAGCGGAAACCAGGGCGGAAACACGCTGACGGCCTTGCAGCTCCTCTTGTCCAAAGTCAGCAATGGTTCTTTTACATGAACCTCACACCATAGACAGTGAGAGACATGGCTGCGCCAATCTTCAGCCTCACTCTCTTGTCCTGGTCTATCTGAGTCCAGTTCCACGACATAGTCGAGACGGCTGGAGATAAGTCTGGACGCAGTGGATGGCCAGCAGGGTTCTGCTTGTCTCACTGTGCTTTCATTGTGCTTCACGACGCTTTGCTAGGTCCACTGATCCAATTTGTTGGTTAATTCGGCACAATGAGCTGGACCCAGTCTTCGCATGCATTGGTAGACAGGCCCTACTCTTACCGACAGTCTTGTGGCAAACATATATCATATATACACACATACCTATATATCCATATATACATACATATATACATATACATATATACACCTATACATCTGTCCATATATTCACACATTTACAGACTACATATTACTGCATATCATTCAGTTTCTGAATTGCTTCATCCTCATTAGTGGGAAGTGAAAAAAAAAAAACACATTCTTGTGTAACAGTATATAAAAATGTGAGGTAAAGCAGCTCAGTGTCCTGTTGTGGTTTTATGTTGGTCATATTTAATTTTTCTTTCATGTTAAAAATCTTAGCCTGAAATGAGGTGGGGTTAAAAAAGCGACAGAATAGAAAATAATGGAAAAAGTAAAGTCATTCAGTCATTTTATGAACAGCTTAATCCTAATGAGCGTCACAGTGAGGCTAGCACCTATCTCAGCCAATCATGGGCAAGGAAAAGGTACAACCTGAACAGTTTGCCTTGCCATCGCAGGGCAGATACACACTGTCAGCTATGCAGATCCTCTTAACGATAGTCAGCAATGATTCTTTTCCATGAACCTCGCACCACAGACAGTGAGAGACATAGCTGGCCTTTAATATCCCAGTTAGCTGCACCATGAGGGCACTAGTGACAACCCGGTGATAGTGGGCCTTGAATCCCTGACCTTGGGATCGGTAATCCAGCACCTTATCACCGGGACACCACCGCCCTCATACACACATAAGGACAGTTTCTATAGAAAAAGTCTATTCTTAATACATTTGAAAAGGTTTCTATAGAGCTCTATGGGACATTTTCTGTAGGACTGAGTTTTCCCTCAGGTGCGCATGTGAGTATGAATGGTTGATTATGTCCGTGTTAGTTCTGCAATAGGCTGGTGACATGTGTAGGATATACAGTGCACCACCTTTCACCCAAAGTCTGCTGAGATTGGCTCCAGGCAGTAACCCGAAAAGAGAATGTGATGTATAGATAGATGGATTCTTCCCAGACCAACTCATTAACATCTATCCAAATATAAATGCCCAAATACACTGCTAGTGAGATGAGTCTTGGTGTGGGTGTGTGAAACAGTCCTGTCTTTTTCTTCGCAGGAG
This sequence comes from Plotosus lineatus, assembly GCA_024760905.1. Taxonomy (NCBI): domain Eukaryota; kingdom Metazoa; phylum Chordata; class Actinopteri; order Siluriformes; family Plotosidae; genus Plotosus; species Plotosus lineatus. Next base: position 58,791,593 of record CM045735.1, on the reverse strand, counting down.
ATTCATTTAGAGAGCAGAGAGACTTCAGTGTAGGCAGCTAAAGCATACCTATAGGATCTCAGCTGCTGAATCAGAGGGGGCTGTAATTTGCTGTAGGACTGCACACACACACACACACACACACACACACACACACACACACACTGCACCAGGTCTCAGCATTGGAGGTGATGCTAATGGCCAAGAGTAGAGTCTGAGTCATAACATCAGCATTTGCAAGGTGAACAAGTGAACAAGCCCTTACTGACATTCATTCCACCAAATACAGCCCCTCCACCCCACATCACACCCACACACACACACACACACACACACACACACACACACAAACACAAACACACACACACCAAGTTTGGAACATGAATATAGTGTCTGGAAAAAATAGTTACAGTCTGTCCTTATCCTTACAGACGAAGGATGTGCACAGAAATTATCTCATTTTCATATTTTCTTCTCAAAACAAACAAAAAAATTCCCCTCCAAAACATTTGCGTTTACAATCTTTGGCAGATGCTCTCTCCCAGAGAAACTTACAATTATCATTTTTATACAATTGAGCCATTGAGGGTTATGAACTTTGCTCCAGGGCCCAACAGTGGTGATAATGGGAATTGAACTGCTGACCTTCAGATCAGTAACGTGTCACATTAACCACTAAGCCACCACTGCCCTGACATACAGGGATCCCTCACTTTCCACTGTTAATTGGGACCAAGATCACCATGTGACCATCGAATTCCGCGAAGTAGGATCACCCCTCAAACCCTCCTGACTGACATATACGTACATGTATATATGTATATAATATCAATAAATACATATTCAATGTTATAAATGCTTATAATAACAATTAAACATTAAAAAATAATGCATAAGATGTAAATAAAATATAAATACACACACATACAGATGTGAGCACGCACGCAGATACGTGTGCACACACTCAGATGCACACCTCACAACAATGTAAGTAGTTTTGATGGGAGATTTTGGGTCGTTTTTTTGCTTTGTTTTTGTTTAGGGTTTTTTTTTTTTTTTTCTTGCATAATTGGCCTTGGTTTTGTGGCATTTTCCTTAACCTTCCTCCCTATTCTTCCTTAATTTCCTTATTTTTAAATTCGATGAATATTTAAAAAAAGAAACGTGATGCACTGAAGCCACATGAATTGAAGCGCGAAGTAGCGCGAGATCCCTGTATCTATGTAAGCTTTAAACCTCAGGCTTTTGCATGATAGGAAAGGATTTAATTCATTCATTCTATAAGCAGATTAAACCTAATTCAGGTCATGGGGAGGCTGGCTCCCATCTCAGCTGACTGTGGCGAGGGCAGTGTGCACCCTGGACAGTTCACCAGGCCACCACACGGCCAACATTCACACAACTATTCACACTCACTCTCGCACCTAAGGGAGATTTGGAATAGCCAATTAACCTACTGTGCATGGTTTTGGACTGTGGGAGGAAACCAGAGTACACAGAGGAAACCCACACAAGCATGATGAGAACATGCAAACCCCAGACGGAAACGCCCAAGCTCATGTTTTCCTTCTGATCTGAAATTACTTCTGAACAACTTCCTGTGTTGCTATAGAAACAAAGCAACCATGTGAATGTAAATTAATTTTACAAAATAAATTAAGTAATTTCGGACCAATCAGAATTCGGTATTCAGCAGCACTGTGGTCTGTGTGGGTTTGTTTATTAGAATAATTTCGACTGAAGTTTCCCCAACTGTGGGCCTTGGGCCAACAAAGAACTGATTCAATTTGGCTGTGTTCTGCATCGAGATTCAGGATGGTTTTGAAGGACTCTTTTAAAAAAAAAATAATAATGAATAAAATAAATAAATAATGGAGCAAGAAGGTAGAAATCACCCAGAATGTGCCGGGAGTAAAAAAAATACAAAGCTGAAAATAATCACAGAACAGGCAGCAGGGGTGGAGGGTGGGGATGGGGGTGGGAGGGAGTGTCACAGTAATTCTACATCATCTACCAATCAAGCCTACATTGAAAAGTTTAAAGATTGCACTAGGCTGGAGGAGGTTTGCACTCTCTGAACATTTCTAGTTTTTACTTGGAGCACGTTACTGACATTATAAGATATTGCGTGAGTGTTATACGCTGCGCAAGATGATTTATTGTCAACATAAATGTTTATATGTAGCTTTTCTTTACCATTGCTTTCAGTTCCTTCATTCTTTCTCCCTCTCTTGGGTTATGGTGTGTGCGCACAAAACAAATTGAGTCTTCTATTTTTCAGAACCATTTTTTCCCTTCCATGTCAGAAACATAACTAGGAATAAGGCAGCAGATGGTTGTGTTTCCATTCTAGACTGCACGGCTCTCAGGAGCTCCTAATGTGAGCACTTCATCACGGGGTGGGGGGGTGGGGGGTGTGGGGCGACAGATCGAAACAACACATCACCAACTGGGGGCAGTGTTGCATCGTGGGAGCCTTCATGATCTCTGCGATCAGAGCAGGCTGAATTAGATGTAAATTAGATTTTAAAGTAGTAAGTTTAGGTTTTATATTGATATTTATAGACTTGATGCCAATGATTTTCTTAATTTGAGTTAAATTTCGGTTTGGGAAATTTCATTTTGTCAAGAATGCTTGCAAAGAAATGGATGAGGAAGATGTAGCAGAAGCAGAACGAGGAAAACTTCTATAGTCATCACATGATGGCAGCCTTTCCACATCCAACAGCTCTGTATATGAAATAAGAGCAATAAAAGAGAATTAAGAGAGAGAGAGAGAGAGAGAGGGAGAGAGAGAGAGAGAGAGAGAGAGATGAAAAGAAACACCAGGATAAGAGGAAGGTGGAGGTTCTTGAAACATATCAATAGGTGTGAAAGGGTCACTGCAGAGAGTCGAATCTTGTTTTCCCCCTCTTTTTCTTTTCTCTTTCTATCGATCAGCTTTGAGCGACAGCCATTTAATTAGCCTACAAAAGTCATGCTAATGTGTGCCAGCTCTCCAGGCTGTGCTGTGCCTCACGAACGCTCCATCCTCTCCTCTCACAATCGTGGTATCCGTCCTGGCAAGAGAAGAAAAAAGAGCAGTGCCAGCTCTGTGCTCACGGCCCAGTGGTGTCTTATAGTGGAACCAAAAAGCAGCAGCGGCAGCAACAACAACAACAACAACAAAAACCAAAACCCAACAACAACAGCAGCAGCAGCAAAAAAAATAAATAAAAAAAAATTAAAAAAAATAAAAACACCATGTTATTGTGTTCCACTGCTGATAAAAAACCCAGAAACCAGTGCTTAATTAGTAAAATATAATGATACCGGAAAGACCAACAGCGAAATGACCCGACTAGAGAAAAGAATCATGGCGTAGTGATGCTCGAAGCGTCTCTGTACTGTTGTAGACAGTAGGCTTTGAGATAATGTTTTTTAATGCCTGTCAAACAATGAGACGTTTGCAACCGTAACATTTCACCATGCAGTGGGAGGACTGGAGAAGTCGACTGCATAGTTCTTTCACAAATACTTGGTGTGCTCAACCTCACAAAAAAAAAACAAAAAACCCCCAAAAAAACAAAACATTACGCTCTGAGCTCTGCGTCGCATAAAAGTATAGTCTGTGCCTGATACTGTGCAACGGTGCTATCAGAACAGGAATCTCCATCATAGTAGCACTACACAATATCTTAACTTTGATTAATTCTGAAAATTAGTCCAAAATGCAGTCACATGCTAATTTAACACCTCCTTTCACCGCTGTGATTGTGCCCACTCTCATCCGGAGCTCCCTGTCATGACTCTCAGAAAGGGGATAGCTCCAGTGCAGGAGTCAGTGAGGTCATGAATACAGAAGTGGTGTGAATGTAAAAATACTTCCACAAAACTAGGAGGGTGGATGGTGGTGCAGCAGTTAGCATGTCCACCCCACAGCCAGAGGGTCCAGGGTTTCGAGTCCAGGTCAGGAGGATCTTCCTGTTTGGAGTTTGCATGTTGTCCCCAAGCTTATGCGGGTTTCCTCTGGGCACCTTTGGTTTCCTCCTAGAGTGTAAAAGAGAAGAACATTGATTGTTCTATTCTGCCCCAGGTGAGAGTGTGAGTATGAATGGTTGTGCGTGTTGTACTATGATGGACGAGCGAGAAGTTGAGGTTGTATCCCTGCCTTCATTCAGACTCTGCTGAGAAAGGCGTCAACCTTGCTGTGACCTTCGCTGTGCTTCTGAATTATTTTCTGTGGCGCCCCCTCTAGGTAGGAAGAAAACAAACATTTCGCCACCCCCACCGCCCCAAGATTGACTATAAATAGTATTCCAGGGATTCCTCACTTTCCACTGTTAATTGGGACAGAGATCCTCTCGTGATCACTGAAATCCGCAAAGTAGGATCCCCCCCCCCCGACTGACGTATACGTACATGTATATGTGTATATAATATCAATAAATACATATTCAATGCTATAAATGCTTATAATAACAATTACAAATTAAAAAAAATAACGCATCAGATGTAAATAAAATATAAATACACACATAAAGACATGCACTTCACAAAAATGTAAATAGTGTTGATGGGAGATTTTGGGTTGTTTTTGTTTTTGTTTGTTTAGGTTTTTTTTTGTTTTGTTTTTTTTTGCATAATTGGCCTTGTTTTTGTGGCATTTTCCTTAACCTTTTCTCCTATTCTTCCTTAATTTCCTTATCTCTTATTTCAATGAATATTAAAAAAAAGAACGCGACGCACTGAAGCCGCATTAATTGAAGTGCGAAGTAGCGAGGGATCTCTGTATTTGTTTATAAAATTGTTATTAGTACACCTCTGCATAACATTATATCTTTATGAACATTAAAAAAGAACAAAAACAAGGCCAATTTATTTTTTATCAATATGCCTCAAATTTAAAAAAACAATGCATCCTTATTTAAAGTCATTCAACTTATTTATGTCTTATATCTCCATCTCTCTCCACCTTTCTCTTTATTCTTGTTAGAAATTTTTTCCATGTTGTTTATTGAGGGGTTGTTGACTGCACTTCATATCGTTTGCTCTCGTGAAAAACCGCTACATCATAGCACAACAATGAGAGTGCCACTGCCAACTACTGGAGTGGAGGTGCAATTGCACTTAATTTCCATACACTATTCCAGAAAGCATGTTTAAGAGGTAGGGGTAGTCTAGTGGTATAGGGCGCTGGATTGCTGATCCTAAGGTTGGGGGTTCGAGTTCCACTCTCCACAAGGTTGTCACTGTCCCCCCCCCCCAGTGCAGTTAACTGGGTTATCAAAGGCCAGCCACGTCTCTCACTGACTATGGTGTGAGGTTCATGTAAAAGAACCATTGCTGACTTTTGACGAGTAGCTTCATAGCCGTCAATGTGTTTCCGCCCTGCGATGGCCTGGTGAGCTGTCCAGGGTGTACTCTGCCCTCGCCCGGAGTTTGCTGGGATGGGCGCCAGCTTCCCACAACCCTAATTATGATTAAGTGGTTAAAGAAAATGACTGAATGAATTTTTCAGAAGACATCCCCCTTCCCCACCATATCAAATTGTCACCGTCTAACATTCACGAGTAATTATTTTTTTTGCAATATATTACTATTATGATTTTTTGATATACTGTATTAATCCCATAAGGGAAATTATTTCCTCTGCATTTAACCCATCCAAAGTGAACACACACACACACACACACACACACACACACACACACACACACACACACACACACACACACACACACACACACACACGCACACAGCAGTTGTCTGAACAGTTGGGGGTTAGGTGCCTTGCTCAAGGGCACTTCAGATACTCATGTGCCTCACATTTTCCGGGACTCAAACCAGTGACCTTTTGGTCCCAAAGCCACGCTATGGCTGCCCAAACACTATTTAACTATTTAACAGGAAAGAAAATGAAGAAATGCAAAAGAAGGGCTTGTAAGGAGCTTTGACTCTAGCACCCCCCCCCCCTCCCCGATCCCACCTTATATAATTAATACATGCCAGAACGTTGTATTTGTTTAATTAGAATTCATACATAAGGTCAAAGTGTCAACCCAGAAATTTGAAATTTAGCAACAATGAACCAGCAGCAAGGTGACTGGCTCCTCAACAGATTGTGTGAAGGACCAGACAGTGTGACAGTGTGAAAGAGCCTATGAGTTTCTTATTATCTTTCGAGAACACAAGGAACATGACCCACAACATAATCAGCGTAATTAACACAGAGACAGAAAGTACGACTCGAGCGAATGATCATGCGGCTGAAAGATGATAATAAGAAGCAAACATCTATTTTTCTTCTCAAGGCTGAGCATTGATTGTTACTGTAGCTAAACCTCTGATTATACCACACGTACCTGATTAAACACACCTCATGGATAACGGCGATCTTGTGGGCTTGCACTGCGTTCGAGAACACACACAGTATCTGATGTTTAACGACTTCCTGAAAGATAACGCCTAGAGATTCGCTTAAATGATTGTGTGTGTGTGTGTGTGTGTGTGTGTGTGTGTGTGTGTGTGTGTGTGTGTGTGTGTGTGTGTGTGAGTACAACCTCTATGTGAGTGAGTGTGTGGTGTGTATGTAGGATTGTTTATAATAGCCTTCATTAATTCTCATTAAGCACTGTCATTAAGGGCCATTAAGCCCACAATGGGATAATCACCTCTCTGGAGCTCTGACCTGTATATACACTGCTGTTTGGGGTTAAGCAGTAACACAAAACCTCACATGTCGAGCCTCAGTGCCTCACACACACACACACACACACACACACACACACACACACACATATATATATATATACACACACACACACACACACGTTCCCCTCACATTATCACACACACCTCTGAATCATCATTAATCTTATCAGAATTCTGGGCAGTGCTGAGAACACGAATGCCGTCTGCTGACACTCAGATATATTACAGTGTATTTATCAAGCGTCAGGTGAGCTACCGATCTGCAATCAGGCTTTACAGACTTTTTTAGGGCCTGATTCGGTCGGTTCTGTGGGCTCTACTAACAAGAGGCGAATTAATGAGCGCAGATGCTGTCAGTTTCTTTTAATCATCACCAATGGAAACATTAGTGTACGGCCGCGATGCTCCACAGACATCTAGGGTGCATCTCACGGTGAACCGATTAGTCGTACTAAGGTCACGGCGAGGCTGGGGCCCATTTCAGCCTCCTCTGGGTGAAGGCGGAGGACACTCAGAACAGCTCGCCAGTCCAGCACAGGGCTGACATGCATACAGCTATTCACACTCAAACTTACACCGAGGGACGGTCATGATCTAGATCAGCCAGTTTGCCCACTGTGCATGTTTGTTGACTGTATAAGGAAACCTACGACGACACGCAGACAACATGCAAACTCTACTCAAATACGTCCGAGCCCGGGAATGGAACCCAGGACTCAAATCCAGGAACATCTTGTTGTGAGGCCTGGCGAGCTGTCCAGGGTATACTCTGCCCTCGTTCCTTGCCGGCTGAGATGATTGTCAGTCTCCTTGCAACCCGAATTAGGATTAAGCGGTTCAGAAAATGAATGAATGACTTCTCTGTCGGTTTTAAAATATGACTATAACTCAGCAGAGATGCTTTAGCATGCCGTCCGGGGCAAGACACCAAGCTGTTAGAAATTCAGCGACGATGAGTCAGCACTTACGAAACCAGTACGATCCTCAGAATTTTGATGTTTTGTTCCTTCAGCTGAAGAATCCTAAACTCAGCATTTTCATTAACAGAAGCACATGATGCCAACCATCACCTCTGGGTAGAGATTCGTTCTAAACTATAAGCTACTGACGGTCTGCATTTGACAGGAATGTACGCAATAAGGAGGCAGGCAAGAGCCCGTGATGGGAATTGAATGGAATCCTGCTTCGTGGTGCAACCTATCAGAGCTGGAGTACAGTACTCGGTTTGTTTTGGTCCATTGGCCATTGGTCACTCCAAGTCTTTTTTTGACTGAGGTTAGTATCATCCGCTATCGAGTCACTTTATACTATTGGGCAGGATACGCCCTGATCAGCTTGTCAGTGCATAGTAGGGCCAACACATTCTCAGCCATTTGCACTTATGCTCACATCTAGGGGCAATTTGGAATGGCCACTTAGCCCAATATGCACGTTTCTGGACTGGAGCACTTGAAGGACACCCAGTCAAACTGAAGAAGTACATGCAAATTCTCACGGATACGCATTTACTGAGCCTGGGACTCAATCCCATTACATTCTTGTTGTGACTATGGAGTGTTTGTGTGTGTTATTATAATCAGAAGGTCTGGGGTTCAATCCCCAGTCCCACTACTGTTGGGCCCTTGAGCAAGGCCCTTAACCCTCAATTGCTCATTTGTATGTAAAATGAAATTTGTAAGAGGATTTGGATAAAAACATCTGCCAAATGCCATAAATGTAAAAGGTTGGATACACCGTGAACAGCTCGCCAGACTACCACAGGGCAACACACACAGAAACACATATCCCCACCTGGGGCAATCTGGAACAGCCGATTAGCCTTACGTGTTTGTCTTTGGATTGTAAAAGTATGCATGGGGAGAATTCGCAAGCTCCACACAGCTTGAACACTTGAACCCAGGACCTTCTTGTTGTGGGGAGGAAATGGTAACCACTACCTCACAATGTTCCCGTAGCGGACTCCGAGAAGGAAAACAACACAATATTCATCACAGCTGTACGATTTTGGGAATTGGGATTACACTGTCTATATAATTTGCCTTTTACTTTCTCATCCCTTCTTCACATAATGAGCAGGGATGATCAATCAGAGAAGCAATCAGAGCCGCTCTTCTACGTCGTCACTAATCTGCTTCTGTGGTGTGAATTAAAAGCAGCAGGTGTTTAATTAGGAATGAACAGCATGACGCACATCGCTACTACTTTATTATCTGTAATATGGAAGTATTGGCACTGTAATTGCACTGTTATATATAACTTCACCTTAGAAAGCAGACCGGTTTGACTGGAATCATTTTAAACGATGCGCCATCAGCAGAAGTGAGTTTGGTATTTTGGAGATGATTAACTATGATTGCTGGTTTCCCATCCAACCTTCAACCCACCAAGACCAAAGACATACATATCAGGTCATCTGGCTTCTCTTAGAGCCTCACAGGTGTGAATGTGCATGTGAAGAATTGGTTGCATTTATGCTATACTTGGGATTAATTGCTGACCTGTTTAGGGTGCAACCCCGCCCCGTCAGGTAAAGTAAGCTGGCATTGGTCCAGCTTCGCCTGTGACCCTAATGGATAAGCGATGTAGCATCTGTACCAGAAAGTAAATGGCATACCATATTTTTCATGAATTGTCCTGTCTCACATGTTAAATAATTCTTTAAAAAATTCCTAGATCCTGAATTGGATTGGATTCAATTCAATTTAAATTCAAGTTTTAGCTTTTTACAATTAACATTATCACTGAACAGTAAAAACAGATTTTAAAAAAGAATTTAAGCTTGTGAAACATTTTTTCTTCAAACCGTGCACATCCCTAAATGAGCAAGCCTGTTTCGTTGGTGGCATCAAAAAACTCTCCCAGTTGAGACAAGGAGGAAACCTTCAGAGGAACCAGAATCAAAAGGGAAACCATCATCATCATATCGGAGAATCCAGATAAAATACAAACCATCCAGCAGAAACGTCACTATAGTTCAACAGGAAGTTTAGTTGATTACACTAGAACGCTAATTCCTAAAGTATTTCAGCAAAAGTTTATATCACCAGCAGTGAAAAGACACATTCACAGCCTCTGAGTACACATCAAGGTCCATCTAGATCATGGATCAACATAAACTGGAGGCTTCCAAGATGATAACTCCAGCTGGCAGCACAACAGGGTGGACCACCAGACTCAGAACGCAGAGGGATCAGGAGGATCACAATCACTGGCATCCCGGAAGCAACATGTGTACCTCAGCAAAATACAGAGAGGGAGGGGGGTTGTTAAGTATGCTCTGGATCATCTACAAATTCTAATTGAATGTTACTTGGACCAGACTCCACACCTCAAAAAAATACAACAAAATGCATTCATGACTTTTTGTGCAGTCACAGTTGCTAACAAGCAAGCAAGCAAACAAACAAACAAACAAACAAACCACGGAACAAACCAATGTGACAGTAGCATTCCTTGTCAAAGGTAAAAACGCTTAAGATTGAAAATACTCGTAACCCAAAAGCTTGAGAACATTTTAAGAATTCGAAATTGTCAAATGTAAGTTAAGACTTTTCAATTAAGACTCACAGATGTTGTAACTGTTCCGGTCTAAAACTTCATGTGCTTGGTTTAATTTCTGTAATTTATTTTCCACTGTTTTTTTTCTTATAAATTAGATCTAATTATTTCACAGTTGTGCTCTTATAAAGCCTAAAATGATGCCTTGGGTATTTAGTAATGGGTGTTTAGTAAGTTTAGTTTTGTGAATAATTATAACCATGTAATGGATCAACATTTTTTAATTAAAGGAATAAAAATATTCTGTGTGCCGTGTTAAACGCTTGCCTCGTCGGGTCTCAGGGGATTTACTGTCAAGAGGCTCGTCGGAATAACTCATGATTTGTGCCTGGCTGTCTGATGCATGAAAGCTTTGGAGATTTCGGAGTGCATATTTATGAATTCTACATCACCTGTCATTACTACATTAATAAGGCCACCAGCTCCATTAGTCCTTCCACGGTTCAGTAAGGAATGAGTGGGATTACAGCGGTCCCAAAGTGCTTCCCATTATTAAACCACAACGGTTCACCAGTGATTGGAGTTTTTGATTTATTAAGAACAGTACATCATATTCGGATTAAATATTTTAAGACCTTCTACAGGACTGCAAATAAAGATATGACTCAACAGAGATGTTTTACTGCTTCGAGGTTCCATTCGGGTCACGGCACCAATCTATAGAAACATAAGCAACACGTTTCGTCCACTCAGAATGGATCATCTGTTTAGGATGCAACCTGCCTTTTAAACAAATCAGCTGGGATTGGCTCAGGATTTCCCTGAGATGAATGGATGAAGTATTTATAATTCAGCTACGTTCACATGTAATGTAGCTCATGAGGTTTTATTTTTTCATATACATTTTTAAATTTCTATTCTTTTTGATTGCTTGGGCCGTTGTGGTGAAGAGGGAGGTAAGCCGAAAGGCAAAGCTCTCAATTTACCAGTCAATCTACATTTCTACCCTCACCTGTGACCATGAGCTTCGTGTAGTGACAGAAACAACAAGATTACAGGTTGAAATGAGCTTCCTTCGCAGGGTGGCAAGGTTCTCCCTCAGAGATAGGGTGAGAAGCTTGACCATCCAGGAGGAGCTTGAAGTAGAACCACTGCTCCTCCACATTGAGAGGAGCCAGTTGAAGTGTCTCAGAGGCTGAGGGGCCAATTGAGGTGTCTGAGAGGTTGAGGAGCCAGTTGAGGTAGCTTAGAATGCATCCTGAATGCCTTCTTGGGGTAATGTTTCAAGCATGTCCAACCAAGGATAGATGCTGGAGGAACAATGTCCATTGGCTGGCCTGGGAACACAACGGCATCCACCTGGAAGAGCTGGAGTGAAAGACATCTGGACCTCACTGCCTCGGTTGCTGCCATAATGACCCGACACCAAATCAAGCAGATGATGATGATGATGATGATGATGATGATGATGATGATGCTTGGGTGTTTATCATGATATTGTATTTCCAAACATTGGCCAATCCACAGGTAGGTCAAATAAATATTGATGAAGCAAAGACATCATTCAATTTTACATTTAAAGGTTAAACAGGAGGCTGGAGCCTATCTAAGCTAACCCTGAACAGTTGACCAGTCCATTGCAGGACACACACACACACACACACACACACACACACACACACACACACACAGTAATTCACATTCACATTCTCACCTAGGTGAGCTGTTCAAGGTGTGCCTTAATAGACTGAGATAGGCTCTGAACCTCCCATGACCCGAGCAGGGTTAAGCGGTTCAGTAAATGAATGAATGATTAATTTTTACTAAATGTAAATACAGCACGGATGCCATGATAATGCTATATCACGATTGGACAGTTCGTGGATTTCGGGCAGTGAAATGAAAATAAGATAGATGTTAATCTTGCTGAAGGTCCACAGGGTGAAATTTAAATAAAATTTAATAGATCCTTGGACTGAGTTCTGAATTACATCTCCGTGGAAAACGTACACTTTAAACACCTGCAGAAACTTTTAATCACTAACACGGAACAACTCCTGAACTACCATCGCTCATCAGAACGACCCGGAATAACCTCATTTACTCAAACGTGCACACACAGTCCTTGAGAATGGACCATAAGAAGACATTAACATCATCAACAGAAAAAGGAAAAATAGCTTTTTAATTACAGAACCTCAACATTCCGGTCGGTTGCCTTCATTAGATGCAACAACTTTTTCCCATCGTTTGTTTAAATAGCAACATCATCAATCAACATGTGCCCGCATTTACATAATTAATCTGAACCTTTCGAGCTGACTTTCCTATACCACAGTGCACCAAACTGGAGATGGAAAAAACGCCCACTGAATTTAGAACAGTCCACGTCCATGACCTTCTTACCAGACTTACAGAACCATTTATGCTTAATGTTTATGATAAGATAAAGATACGGATCGAGCCTTCTAGCCGTACTACACCGTCCGGGCCAAAAAAGTTTCCCACTGTAATATTTTCATGTTGAGCACTTATCCCTCATCACAGCATAACCTCCATGGCGTTGTTGGTCCAGTCGAGGCTCAACAACATTAATATTGCGATAAAATGAAGCAGTGGATGATCTGAACATGTTATGGTCTGTGCTGGCTGGCGGCATTAATTCTTTCTTCCGTCATTGCAGGCGCCGGCAAGGGGCGTGGCTGTTGCTGGTAGGTGAGTTCCAGACGAGCGCACCTGGTCCCACTCTACAATCAGCAAACAGCCAAGTATAAATGGGAGCAGCGCACTTCCCTCCGATGTCAGAAGATTGTCTTCCCAGTGATCCTGTTCCTCTGCTTTCTCTCTGACCCCTAGTATCTTGCTTCGTGCTCGACCAGTTCCATTGATTTATTATTCCCGTGATTTAGAGTCCCAAGTGCAAAATAAAAATCGTTGAATCTTCTTATGATCTCCTGCATCTCTGGGTCCAACGCATACACTCCAGGCTTCACAGAACGTACCGAATGTGCAGGTTATCACATCAATGCACTTTTTGTTCCCTGATGGCTCGGATATAAAATGGGGACTTGAATAATGAGCGAGTGCTTCAGGGAACACAAGGAATTATTTTCATATATGTATTGTCCCCCCCCCCCCCCCAGAGCCCTGACCTTCACCCAATTAAAAATGTGATGGAGAAGACTTTATTGAGAGGTTCAGTTTTTCCCTCATCAATTCCAGACATTGGAGAGAAATGAACTTGACACTAGATGGAAATCAATGTCATGCTGCTAAAGTTTGATGAAACAATAGTATGACAGTGCTGTGCTGTAAGCGAGGGTAAAGATGAAACAAAACATATTCATGTAGGACTTTTTTTTTTGGACAGCGTGCATTTATCTCATCTGTATTTATGCTCATTTTCAGTAAGGAAATGCATGTGGATGGAATGGTACGATTCTCCAATCATTAAACACAAATTAAACTACGTACTACTTAATCCTACCAGAGTCCTAGGTAGGCCAGAGTCTTTCTTAGACCACTCTGGGTTGAAGGTGGTGTACACCCTGAACAGCTTGCCAGTTCCTTGTAAGGCCCACATACACAAACGCACTCATTCACATTTAGCTGCGATTTCAGATAGCCGGTTGGCCTACTGCGCAAGTTTTTGGACTGGAGAAGGAAACTGAGTTAACTGGAGGAACTTCACCCTGAACAACTTCCCAATTTATCACAAGGTCAACACTCACACTCATGCTCACACCTAGGGGCAACATGGAATGGCCAATTAGCCTAATATGCGTTGGACTGCAGGAGAAAACCGGAGTATCCTGTGGAACACATACAAGCACCAGGAGAACACGCAAGCTCCATACAGAAACGCCCTCACTGAGCCTGGGGTTCGGACCCAGGACCATCTTGCTGTGAGGTGGACTTTGCCACCTTTGACAATACCCCCCCCTTACATTAAAAGGATTCTAATCAATGCATAAACAAATAGTGCGGACATTTAATATGGATGTATATATGTTTTGGTTCTACTTTTAGTAATTTTAATGGTAACTCAATGTATATTTGTGACGATTGATAGGATATCTAGCCTTGTGCTAAAATTACCGTGTCAGTTGGAAGAGGCTCTGGTTCTGGAGTCGACACACACGGATACAGTATATTTTTAGCCGTTGCATTGTTGCCGCTTGCTTCTAGCTATGTTATAAATCATTAATTGTGGCTTCGGGTCTTTGTTTCATGTCCTGAGGGTTCAGAGAATTGAGCTCCCGAAAACCACCTGAAGCGCCTGGTGTTTTTTGGAGCTCTGACCTATGGAAACATTTAAAGCTTGTACTCAGCATGCTGATCTCGAGTGACCCGCTGCTACAAAGAACTTGATGGGAAGAGGATTAGCCCTCGCTTGATCTGTGTCTACAGAGAGTGATGCGGCTGTGCTTTAATTTCTTTAGCCTGCCCATCTTTCTGTCTAATGTTCATGCTAATACCGTGATTAATTCCATCGCACTTGTGATCTCGAACATCGCTGTCTAGTCGTTCAGCTGCTTTGTAACACTGCAGTGATGTCTGCAAGTTTGAGTCCAGCGTTTGGTTCAATGTTGCTCCTACTGCTACACTTGATTTCTATTTAATGGGAAGATATGATGCCTTTTCAAATTGTTGTTGTCAGTGCCAAGTAGCCATGTTAGACATGGCCAGAGTTAGAGAGATGTTTAGAGATATCAGAGATGGCGCCTGGTCTGTTTCAGCCGACTGCAAACACAAGTTTTTTTTTGTGAGGGGGGGGTATGGGCACACTTGTGCATCACAGTGTGCTGGGAATAACATTAAAGCAGAGTGCTAATGCTAATGATTTTGATGATTTTGATGTTTTAACAAGAGCTGTTCATCATTTCCATTCATTATAATAGTGTTATGTGTTTTCTGACTCATGAATGAAATGCTCCTCCTCCAACCTCATCTTCCAGGAATAAGCCAATTTCACATCTCAATTGGCAAAAAGTGTCAAGGGATCGCGGCTACCAAACAAACTACCAAATTGGCAGAGTTTAACCTGAATGTAAATGAACAGTGCTCTATCGATACGTTTAATTGATGGAAGGTTCCTGATCTATGGGCATATTGTACATATAGGGGTCTTCCTGGCTGTTCCCACAAACGTAAGGATGCATTAGTTGCGCTTGCATTTGCCACCAAGTTACAGAATTTGCCAATCATCCTGTCAAAAGCTGAGGAATCTGAGCAAATCCAGAGTGATTATGTGACATTTGAAGTGGACAGTGAAATGCTGACAATTCTCAACCCCTTGGGACTTAAGGAAGGCTGGGAAACAGAAGTCGATGCCGTGTCAAAGCGACCCCCTTGTATGGTACGCTGACATCATAGATTTCTTGTTGTCAAAAGACTAAGCAGCTTTACTTGCGCAACTCAGAAACGACCATAAAGAAGGTAAGTAAGTTTGACAGCTGTCATCGAGTGTTTTTGACAGCTCATCTTTGGCTTTCTCTTTAGATCCATTAAATGTTAGATCATGACCCGCGATTGTTTTTCTGACTCTTAGGTTATGCTAGTCTATAGAGCTATACTATAGTAGATCTAATCAGGCTAATGTCCAGGCGTGCCTATCACCGATTGTCAGCTCAATTGGAAGACAATTAATTGTGGACACTACAATGAATAGATCATCGCTCAAGATGGTACAGGCCATTCCCTCAATTCAATACGACACAATGTGCACCTGGCATTCTGTCAATTTAAGGCTTTAAGTGGACTTTCACAGCAGTTGTTAAAGTGTGACAATGTTTTTTTAAATACAGTAAGTGGCTACTGGAAAGATTGGTAGCCGTGATCTATGAATCTGATGTCGGGTCACATTCTCTACACATGCGCAGTCGTAATGTGAACTTGGACATGCGCTGAGCAATCATGTCTGAGCTGGTGAATTTTTGGAGGCAGGAATTAAGGAAGGGGTGGGATTTTTCATTTGAGCATTTTTAAAATGTAGAATAGTCACGGTGATTGTTACATTTCTCCAAAATGACCAACTCCAGCTTTCACTGTCGCTGTTAGGTTCTTCCTGTTTCCTTGGCACTCAGAGGAGAGAGAAGGACTCATATCGCAATCTTCTCAAGGAACCCAAACACTTTGTCCAGGCGACACAAGGAGGACACACACGCGCGCGCACATGCGTGCAAAAAGTATCTGGGTGAAGATCAGCAGTGCTTTCTCAGGAGGTTATAATATAGTTATTAGTGTATACAGGGATCCCTCACTTTCCGCGGTAAATTGGGACTGAGATCCCCCTGCGACCACCTTCTTCCGCGAAGTAGGATCACCCACAAACCCTCCTAGATTGATGTATATGTAGATGTATATGTGTATATAATACCAATAAATACACATTCAATGCAAAAAATGCTTATAATAACAGTTGAACATTCAAAAATAATACATAAGATGTAAATACAATAGAAATACACACACGTAGAGATGCTTGCATGAGTGCACATGCACGCAGATGCATGTGCACGCACTCAGATGCGCACCTCACAAAAACTTAACTAGTTTTGATGGGAGGTTTTGGGTTGTTTTTTGTTTTTGTTTGTTTAGGCTTTTTTTTGTTGTTGCATAATTGGCCTTGTTTTTGCAGCATTTTCCTCAACTTTCCTTAATTTCCTTATTTTTAAAATCAGTAAATTAAAAAAAAACCAAACAAACAAAAAAAAAAACGCGATGCACTGAATCTGCATGAATTGAGGTCTGAAGTAGTGAGGGATCCCTGTAGTATGTATTAATGTATAGTCTTTCTAGTGTAGTATTACTTTATTACAGAATGTTTAACAGAATTGAATCAATTTAATTTCCATGAACCTGAACTATCTTTAAGTCTACACATTTCCTTCTCACTAAAACGCAGCATAAATTTCCATTTTGGGATTTAATGAAGTCTTACAGTAACCGTAACCATCATCCTAACCACAAGCATTATTATTATTGTGATGTGTCTGAGGATTAAATGAGTGTGTCATTGATTTAAAAGCAGATGGAAGATCGTGAACTTTGAATTTATGCAGATATACCCAATGGCCACTTTAATAGGGACATGGCCACTCATGCAGCTACCAGTCAGCAGTCAGTATCTTGGATATACAATTCTCCACACTCCACAATCCCTCTACGCAAGAACAGGAGCTGCGTTTCAGAAATGCGAATAACTAAAGCATATTCTTTCCGACAGTCTTATATGACATGCAGCTAGAGTTAAAATCCTTGACTATGTCTCTATAAGACTTCTGTACAGTGTCCAAGCCTGGAGTTGTTAGAACAAGAACTTTGAAAAGTGGAGATTGTATAACATGTATTCTTTAGAAAGATGGTACAGGCACAGAACTACCCCAGCTTGGTCAAGACTTACAAAGTGTGTGGATCCCGAAATAACTGACTGGAGTTTTAGGGGC
This sequence comes from Plotosus lineatus, assembly GCA_024760905.1. NCBI lineage: Eukaryota > Metazoa > Chordata > Actinopteri > Siluriformes > Plotosidae > Plotosus > Plotosus lineatus. The sequence goes on along the minus strand of CM045735.1, from coordinate 58,773,975 downwards.
AGCCAAAGCCTAATGGTCAAAGAAACGGCTTTGAGACCGGAAGCTCATTGGCCTGAACCAGCAGGTAAAATATTTGGTGGCAATAAAAGTGAGCTGCATCAAGATTGTCCCTCTTTGGGACCCCGTTTCCCCTTGATCTCACTGGCTCCTGGTTCTCAGCTCCATGGTTGACTAGTTCCCGCTGTGAAGTTCCCTTAGTTTTTGGTTTTCGTGTTTCTCCGCATCTCTCATGGTGACTACAATTTCCATGTGCTCTAGTGCCTTCCCTCTGAACAATAAAGCTCATCCGTTTTCATCATACTCTGTCTCCTGCATTTTTTGGGTCCGGGTGAATGTTCCTGGTGTCACACAACCTTCTTGACAATAGTAAACATTTTAAACTGGAAATCCACTGAGAGCTTCACACTTCCTTTTATATGTATATGTGTGTGTGTGTGTGTGTGTGTGTGTGTGTGTGTGTGTGTGTGTGTGTGTGTGTGTGTGTATATATATATATTTGATTTTATTTGTTAGAAGAATATTCGTCCTGGTGAGTCTACTTCTGTCCATCATCTTTGAATGAGGATGAGTTGCACAACAAACTGACTGAATGAAGTGTGTAACCTTCCACATCATTGCAGTGTGTCACTGTACCACCACAGCTGTGTTTTCAACAAATTGATTTAATATTTTATTAGCTTAGAGTACAAATGCACCAACTATGCAGACAAACACAACATTATCAAGGAATAAAACTCGTCAGAGTTGATAAATCAGAGAATTTGACCATTAGATACGCTACTCGCGTATTACATCACCATTAACATTTTCCGTTACGCTTCAGATGAACTCAGAGTAAGCACTTGAAGATGAGAGCCAGAAAAAACTCTCCATCAAGACACAAAGCTATCGTTACGAATATTGATGCGCACTAGAGAGGGCGAGGAAACAGGCAGATCGCCAAGCTAATAGAAAAACGTCAAACCTTCTTATATGGAAAGGTCAGATGCTATGGGAGTGAGGGAGCATTTTTCACGTGATCATAAGTAGTTCAGTCAGTTGGAGATGAAGTGGTAGATTCTTGATTGCGGAGATGAAGCATTAGTTCAACAAGAAAAAAACTTATTTTTGAAAAACCCGCGATACACTGAAGCCGCAGAAACTGAAGCACGAAGTAGTGAGGGACCAGTGTATGTGTGTGTGTGTGTGTGTGTGTGTGTGTGTGTGTGTGTGTGTGTGTGTGTGTGTGTGTGTGTGTGTATATATATATGTGTATATATATATATACATAATTATTATTAAATTTTTATTTACTCAAACTTTTTCAGGATATAAAACTTTTCAGTTCTTTGTTGGAAAAAGAATCGCTGGTATGCCTGAATCCTGGTGACCACAACAGAGTGTGCATTCAGTGCCGATGATGCCAGCTGCCGCTACTTCCACAAGCTCTCTAATCCGTTTCATCCTAATTAGGGTCGCAAGGAGGCTGGTGCCAAGCACAGCTCACTCTGGGTAAGGGCACGGTACACCCTTGACAGCTCATCTGTCCATTGTAGGGTCAACACTCACTGAACCATTCGCACACACACTTACACCTAGGAGAGATTTGGATCAACCAATTATGTTACTGTGCAAAGAAACCAGTGTACAGTAGGCCCCCGTCTTTTGCAGGGGTTCGGTTCTGGCCCTTTCCGTGGATCACTAAATTCTGCGAGTTATTTACACGGAAGTAAAACGCTATGTTACTATATGCTATATACATTATGCCGTTATATGATGACGTTTTAACACAAGGGTAACACGCAGTGAACTGGGAAGCAGCAGGGCACATTCAGTCTGTCGTTTGTAAACAATCGACGCAGCGTCATTACGTCATTGCATCATTATGTCAGCGTACTACGTAGGTATGTCTCATACTCAAAATTTGACATTTAAAAAAAAAAAAACACGTAAAATCGAAAAAACATAAGTCAGAGAGCGTCTGTGTACATATATATATATATATATATATATATATATATATATATATATATATATATATATATATATATATATATATATATATATATATATATATATATATATATATATATATATATATATATATATATATATGTGTGTGTGTGTGTGTGTGTGTGTGTGTGTATGTGAACATGAAAGTGTGATGTAATGAACTTTCAGCCAGACCCAGAATGCAGGAGACAATGTGAGATGATGCAAAGTTGATTTATTATTCAAATGGGAAGCACTCACGCAGAGCGTAAACACAGTAACTACAGTACTGGTGACGAAAAGAAACACAATAAACATGAAACACTGGAAACTACAGATCTGGAACCAGGAGCCAGAGAGAACACAGGGAAGCAGGGACCTGATGCGAGACAATCTTCTGGAGCAGAGGTGAGCATACGGCTTGTGTTTATAGGGAGTAGATGAGAGGAGTGAATTCAGGTGTGCGCTGCTGCAATCAGCCCGAGCAGGTCAGTCACACCCCTCAGCCAGAGCGGGGAGAAAATAGACTAAGAGAACAGAGCCCCCAAAATCAAAGTCTCCCAAACACACAGACCATAACAACCATTCGTACTTACAACCACATCTAGCAGATGCCTATTATGAGTTTACTGTATATGTCCAGCAGCACAGTGTGTAAGGTGGTTGTGGCAGCGCAGCATCCCAGCATCTCACACTCACAGCATTCTACCACTAGACTCAGTGACTAGATACCGTCGCAGTAACATCTCTTTTACAGTACAATTTTACATTCATCTACTGTACACTGTTACCGTAGCTCCCAAGAGGAAGCCCGATTCATCAGATGGCAATTCTACCAAGAAAGCGAGGAAGGAACTTTCGTCGGAGACGAAGATGAAAGTGAACGTGAGATCTCCATCTCTCTCACTCCACGGTGTCTACAATTTTGAAGGACAAGGACTGCATTAAGGAAGCCGTGAAAGTAGCAGCCCCGATTCAGTCAACTATCATCACAAAACAGCGTCAAGGACCGATTGCAGAGATGGAAAAGTTGCTGTACACGTGATTGGAAGATAATAGGCAAAGAAATGTGAAAGCGGTGTTGCGAGCAGTGCAAAGCAAGGTGACAAGTTTATTTCGCATGTTGAAAGAACGTGCAGCTGAAGAATACGCTTCATATGAATTCATAGAGAGTGCTGGGTGGTTTTGGTTTTGGTTTCGTTGTGTTCAATATCCGACTTACAACCAATCTGACTTACGACTGGTCGGTCAGAACCGATCTAGGTCGTAACTCGACTAGTGACTGTATATATATATATATATATATATATATATATATATATTAGACTTCAAGCCTTCAAATAACCAGCTAACTCTTTGATACGCAGCTAGTGCCATGCTAACAGGCTCACCACTAAAATCAACATGATATGGAATTAAACTTATTTATTTATTTATTTAATGATTAGAGTTATATATCCCCCCCCCCAAAAAAAAACTTTCAGCTTACCAACTATCTCCATGCTAATCATCTCGCCTGTCCAGTATTTTATGTTCAGAATATAAGCCTCGTAAGAGACATGATTTCTGAGATGTTTATTTTAAGCATAGCAGCTGCATTGTAATGATGGTGTGTCTGCACTTGAAGCTTTGAGTGACATTATTGTATTCACTAACCGTTTCAGAGTGAGGGTATCCACTCCTTCTCCTCCGGTGCTATAATTACATTCATTACCATGAACAAAGACAATAAATCCAGTCTATGTGTTTTCATTTTTCGAATAATTATCCAGAGGTCTTGTCTGGCCAATGCTAGACCTGCGACTGAATGTTTCAAAACAATGCCTTATATCCTATACTTTTATAAATGTCAATTTTAATGTTTGACGAGAAAATCGGTGGTAGTTTCCTGGATTCTGTTAGATTGGTTGATTTTTGTAGCAAGTCCATATCGTGGGGGCCGGTGGCGTAGTGGTTAGGGTGATGGGCTCATGATCGGGAGGTTGTGTGTTCAAATCCTAGTTAGACCCCCACTGTGCTAAGACCCCTGGGCAAGGTCTTAACCACAAGTGTGCCTCTGTTCACCCAGCAGTATAAATGGGTACCATTAAAAGGTAACCTGCAATGGCTGCAGTAGCGTCCCATCCAGGAGGAGTTGAACTCCTAGTTGTGATGTTCTCACATCTGGTTTGCTGCTTGTGTTTCCGTTTTTTTTTTAGGTTCCTGTTTCCTGAACACTTTGTTCATTCAAAAGTACAACTGAAAGTGAACTATTCTTTTAAATCTTACTGTCAAGTTCAGTAATGCTGCAGAAAATAAAGCCTTAGTGAATGAAAAAAGTTGTAAATACAACAAACTACATCCAAATTCTCAATTTATGGAAGACTTTTAATATTAAAAACGAATCAGAAGCAGATCAGGAATTATTGACATCAATGAGAGAATACTTTATATGAAAGGACAATGGGAAGGATATCACACAAGACTAGATAATACCATATGGCCAAAGAGCACAACGGAATGGACAAAGACAGGAGATAAGAGGAAGAGAAGACATTTGTGGAGACCAACTGCCAGTGGTTGCATGAATAAGCTATGATGATGAAGAAAATGATGATGACAATGATGAATAAGATGATGGTGATGTAATAATATTAATTTCAAAACGGGTGGCAGTGGTGGCCTGGTGCTAAAGGGTGCTGGATTTCTGATCCAAAGGTTGGGGGTTCGAGTCCCACTCTCCACAAGGTTCTCACTGCCCCCCCATCCCCCCACGTACAGCTAACTGGGTTATCAAAAGGCCGGCCATGTCTCTCACTGTCTATGGTGAGAGCTTCATGTAAAAGAACCATTGCAGACTTTCGTAAAGAGGAGCTGCAAAGCCATCAGCGTGTTTCTGTCCCTTGCTAAAAGAGTTGTGTCAGGAAGGGCATCCGACGTACAAACCTATGCCAAATCAAACGTGCGAATCACATGATTCGTTCTGGTGACCCCTGAAAAAGAGAAAAAAGCTGAAAAGAAAAGAAGACTAATTTCAAAATGGAAACGTCTCTGTAGCAGTCTGAGACTCAGGAGGAAACTCAGCTTGTGTCAGTCATCATCTCTATGAAAACGTCAATCACCTACCAACCAGATATCAACTTACCAACCAACTGTCTAATCCATCAACCAACTGACCAGTAATTCAACCATCCAACCAACTAACCAATCTAACAACCGACTGAGTCATCAGCCAACCAGTTGAACAAATGAAAAACTCACCAAACAATCGACCGACCAACCGACCAACCATCCAGCCAACAACCAAACAAACATATGAACTGATCAACGCATCAATCGTCTGGTCAACCAATTGAACAACCACCCAAAGTACTGACCAACCCATTAACCAACTGAGCAACCAACCAACCAAGCAGAACACAAACCGCACTTCATGCCAGTGAGAATGTTGTGAAGAAGTGTGCTATTTGGAGTTTGATTCAGAGGATGTCCCGAGCTTAACCTGAGTGAACTCCACAGGTGAATAAAATAATTTACATATAATAAGCGTGTGCAGGCAGGCTGGAATGGTTGGAGAAAAGTATCCGGTGTGATGTGCGATAGGAGAGTGTCAGCAAGAATGAAGGGAAAAGTGTACAAGATGGTGGTGAGGCCAGCGATGTTGTATGGATTAGAAACAGTGGCGCTGAGGAAAAGGCAAGAGGCAGAGCTGGAGGTAGCGGAGATGAAAATGTTGAGGTTCTCCCTGGGAATAACGAGGATGGATAGGATCAGAAATGAGTATATCAGAGGGACAGCCCACGTAAGATGTTTTGGAGACAAAGTCAGAGAGGCTAGATTGAGATGGTTTGGACATGTACAGAGGAGGGATAGTGAGTATATTGGCAGTAGGATGCTGAGGTTGGAACTACCAGGCAGAAGGCCCAGATGAAGACCGAAGAAGAGATTTATGGATGTGGTGAAGGAAGACATGAAGGTCGTTGGAGTCAGAAAAGAAGATGCGGAGGACAGGGTGAGGTGGAGGCGGATGATTTGCTGTGGCGACCCCTGAAGGGAGCAGCCGAAAGTAAAAGAAGAAGAAGAAGAAGAAGAATTTATAAAATTCCTCGTTACTTTATCACTTCCTTATTTATACACAAGTCCATTTTTTACATTTATTTGCATCAGTCTCATATCTACAGTACCATTCATCCATTCAGTTTCCCATTAGGGTTGCAAAGAGGCTTGAGGCTTTCTCAGCTGAATCTGGGCAATGACGAGATGCCCCCTGTACAGATCGCCAGTCCACTGCAGGGAAGCTCACAAGCATTCACTCTCACACCTCAGGGGCAACTTTACAACAACTTTACCCGACGGTACATGCATGTCTTTGGTCTGTGGGAGGAGACCCGAGTACCTGGACGAAACCGCTACAAGCACTCTCTCCCTCCCTCTCTCTGTCTCTCTCTGTCTCTCCCTTTCTTTCTCTCTCTCTCTCTCTCTCTCTCTCTCTCTCTCTCCCTATCTCTGTCTCTCCCTCTCTCCCTCCCTGTCTCTGTCTTTCTCTGTCTCTCACTTTCTTTCTTTCCCTCCCTCTCTCTGTCTCTCCTTTTCTCTCTCCCCATCTCTCTCTTCCCCTCCCTCCCTCCCTCCCTCTGTCTCTTCCTTTCTCTCTCCCTATTTCTGTCTCTCCCTCTCTCCCCCTATTTCTGTCTCTCCCTTTCTGTCTTTCCCTATCTCTGTCTCCACCTCTCTCCCTCACTCTCTCTGTCTCTCCCTTTCTCTCTCTCTCTCTCTCTCTCTCGCTCTCTCTCACTATCTCTATCGCTGTCTCCCCCTCTCCCCTCTCCCCCTCTCTCTTTCTCTCTCTCCCTCCCAATCTCTGTCTCCCCCTCTCTCCCTCACTCTCTCTGTCTCTCCCTTTCTCTCTCTCTCTCTCTCTCTCTCTCTCTCTCTGTCTCTCCTTCTCTCCTTCTCTCTCTCTCTCTCACTATCTCTATCGCTGTCTCCCCTCCCTCCCCCTCTCTCTCTCTCTCCCTATCTCTGTCTCCCCCTCTCCCCCTCACTCTCTCTGTCTCTCTCTGTCTCTCTCCCTCTCTCCCTCTCTCACGCTCTCTCTCTCTTTCGCTCTCTACCTCCTTCTGTTTCTCCCTCTCTCTCTTTCTTCCTCTCCCCCCTCTCTTGCTCTCTTTCCCTCTCTCCCTCTGTCTCCCTCTTCCTCTCACTCCCTCCTTCTGTCTCATCCTCTCTCTCAACCCCCTCCCTCCCTCTGCCTCTCTCTCTCACTGTCTCTCCCACTTTCTGTGTCCCCCCTCTGTCTCTCTCTCTTGCTCTGTTTTGCTCTCTCCCTCCCTCCCTCTGTCACTCTCTCTCCTTCCCGTGATCTTTCTCTCCCCTGCCCCCCCCCCCCACCCTCTTACACCTGAAGGAGTAAGTTCCGTCCGGCGGCAGAACTCAGATAAAGGCAGTGTGTACGAGTCTAAGCGAGCGCTGAACACAGACCGTGTTAGTAAACGTTGATATCGTCAGACAGATTTATGTGGACGGTTCTGCTGAAGAGGATTTGTGTAGCATATGTAGGGCAGAGATCCAAAGGGAATTTTAATATAAATATCTCCTGACAGAACACCATCCTTAAATAGGTCTTTGGGGCATAAAGAACAGCGTTCATCCTACCAAATAGGAATTAATCTTTTTCAAAAAGGAATGAACTGTCACTGCATAAAGACCTGATATAGTGTCTGTATATATAAAATAAATTAAATGCTCAGAGTGCACGTGTTCTCTTCATAAGCTCTGGCCCAGGAGGAGATATCTTCTTTTAATACACGGATATGGAACTTCAACTTAATGTCAAACATATTTTAACCGAGATAAAACCATGAACAAATTAAGTTTAAGCAGTGATATACCACACCTCCTTCACTGATAACCACACCCTTTTTTCATTAAGACAGTCCTGAGGACACATCCCTTTCATTTTGATTGAGGTTCACAAAGGCCACGCCTCCAGTGAAATGAGATACAGAGATCCAACACTCGCTCAATTAGGACTGAGACTCTAAGGACACACTTCCTTCATTTAGATTCGAAAGACACTGAGGATTGAGAAAATCAAACCCCGCCTCCTTGACTGACTGACACAGGGGCCCTGCAGCTTCATTAGGACTGACAGTAAGCAAGGCATCTTTGTCACTGTCAGGTCCAAGAAACATGGGGGCCACGCTTTCTTAATTAAAACTGACAGAAGTCATGGCCACTCCTCCATTAAGACTGAGAGACATAAACCACACCTCCTTTATTATGATGAAAAAAGAGATAGGTCACTCTATCATTATGAATAAGAGAGACAGAGACCCCACCTCCTCAATTAAGACTGACCGATACCAGGGCCATACCTCCTGCATTAACTCAGACAGAGAAAGGCCACACCTCCTTAATTAAGACTGTCAGAAACAAAGACCATCCATTTTTATCATGAATGACAGGAACTGAGGCCATGCCTTCTTCATTAAGACAGACAGAGAGAGAGAGAGAGAGAGAGAGAGAGAGACAAAGGCCACGCCTCATAAATTCAGATTAAAAGAGACAAGTGCCACGCCTTCCTAATTTGGACTGACAGAAACTGAGGCCATGCCTACTTTTTTTAACACTGATAGACAGTGACCACACCTCCTTTATTAACACTGAGACTATACCTCCCTAATTAAGATTGACAGAAATCAAACCTACATTTCTTTCATTAAACCGACAGAAAGTGAGACCACGCCTTCTTTTTTAAGACTGAGTGAGACAATGAACATGCCTTCTTTGTCTGAAAGAGAGAGCACATGCCTCCATCATTGGAAGTGACAGAAGCAGAGACCACACCTTCTTCATTAGGACATGACAGAGACAGAGGACTTGACTCCGTTGATAGAGTTGACGAAACTGAGAGCACACCTTCTTTGTTAACACAGTGGGCACGCCTTCTAAGGTAGAACTGACAGAAACCGACTCCACGCCTTCTTTTTTTAACACTGAGGGACAGAGGACATGCATGTTCATTAGAACTGACAGAAACTCAGACCACACCTTATTTGACATTTCATTAGAACTGACAGAAACAGAGGACACACCTTATTTAATAAGTTAGAGACAGAGAACACACCTTTTTTGTTAGAACTGACAGAAACTGAGGCCATGCCTTCTTCTTTAAGACTGAGAGACAGAGAACACACCTCTTTCGTTAGAACTGATCAAAACTAAAACCACTCCTTTTTTAAGACTGCGAGACAGATGTCACGCCTTATTTAATAACACAGTGACAGACAACACACCTTTTTTGTTAGAACTGACAGAAACTGAGGCTATGCCTTCTTCATTAAGACTGAGAGACAGAGGCCACACCTTGTTTAATAAGTCAGAGACAGAGAACACACCTCTTTCATTAAAACTAAAATGAGACCACACCTTCTTTTTAAAGACTGAAATACAAAGGACATTCCTTTGAACTGAGAGAAACTGACTACACGCCTTTTTCCTTAGAACTGAAAGAGACAGGACACGACTTATTTATTAAGACAGAGAGAGATGTAGCGCATGTATTATTTGTTAGAACTGAAAGAAACTGAGACCACACCTTCTTCGTTTTTAAGACTGAGAGACAGAGGCCATGTCTCCATCTTTAGAACTGACAGAAACTCACACCATGCCTTCTTTGTTAAGACTGAGAGATGGAGGACACACCTTACTTAATAAGTCAGAGACAGAGAACATGCCTCTTTTATTAAAACTGACCAAAACTGTGACCAAACCTTCTTTAAAAAGACTGAAATGCAAAGGTCATTCCTTTGAACTGACAGAAATTGACACCACCCCTTGTTCCTTAGAACTGAGAGAGACCGGACATGATGTATTCATTAAGACAGAGAGATGTAGGGCATGCATTCTTTGTTAGAACTGAAAGAAACTGAGACCACACCCTCTTCGTTTTTAAGACTGAGAGACAGAGGACATGTCTCCATTGTTAGAACTGACAGAAACTCATACCATGCCTTCTTTGTTAAGACTGATAGACTGAGGACACACCTTACTTAATAAGTCAGATACAAAGAACACACCTCTTTTATTAAAACTGACCAAAACTGAGACCACGCCTTCTTTTTTAAGACTACGAGAAAAAGGACACATCTTATTTAATAAGAGAGACACAGAAAGCATGCCTCCTTTGTTAGAACTGACAAAACTGAGACCATGCTTTCTTTGTTAAAAGTCAGAGGCAAAGGAAACACCTTCTTTAATAAGTCAGAGACAGAAAACATGCCTCTTTCGTTAGAAGTGATCAAAACTGAGACCACTCCTGTTTTAAGACATTCCTTTGAACTGACAGAAACTGACACCATACCTTCTTCCTTAGAACTGAGAGAGACAAGACACAACTTATTTATTAAGACAGAGATGTAGGGCATGCATTCTTTGTTAGAACTGACAGAAACTGAAACCACGCCTTCTTTGTTTTTTAAGAATGAGAGACAGAGGACATGTCTCTATCATTAGAACTGACAGAAACACCATGCCTTCTTTGTTAAGACTGAGAGACAGAGGACACACCTTATTTAATAAGTCAGAGACAAAGCACACGCCTCTTTCATTGAAACTGACCAAAACTTAGACCACGCCTTCTTTTTAAAGACTGAGAGACAGAGGAAACACCTTATTTAATAAGACAGACACAGAGAGCATGCCTCCTTTGTTAGAACTGACAAAAACTGAGACCATGCCTTCTTTGTTAAAAATGAGAGGCAGAGGACGCGCCTTATTTAATAAGTCAGAGACAGAGAACACGCCTCTTTGTTAGAACTTATCAAAACTGAGACCATTCTTTTATAAGACTGAGAGACAGAGGCCACACTATATTGAATAAGTCAGAGACAGAGAACACGCCTCTTTTATTAAAACTGACCAAAACTGAGACCACACCTTCTTTTTTTAAGATTGAAATACAAAGGACATTCCTTTGAACTGACAAAAACTGACACCACCCCTTGTTCCTTAGAACTGAGAGAGACCGGACATGATGTATTCATTAAGACAGAGAGATGTAGGGCATGCATTCTTTGTTAGAACTGAAAGAAACTGAGACCACACCCTCTTCGTTTTTAAGACTGAGAGACAGAGGACATGTCTCCATTGTTAGAACTGACAGAAACTCATACCATGCCTTCTTTGTTAAGACTGATAGACTGAGGACACACCTTACTTAATAAGTCAGATACAAAGAACACACCTCTTTTATTAAAACTGACCAAAACTGAGACCACGCCTTCTTTTTTAAGACTACGAGAAAAAGGACACATCTTATTTAATAAGAGAGACACAGAAAGCATGCCTCCTTTGTTAGAACTGACAAAACTGAGACCATGCTTTCTTTGTTAAAAGTCAGAGGCAAAGGAAACACCTTCTTTAATAAGTCAGAGACAGAAAACATGCCTCTTTCGTTAGAAGTGATCAAAACTGAGACCACTCCTGTTTTAAGACATTCCTTTGAACTGACAGAAACTGACACCATACCTTCTTCCTTAGAACTGAGAGAGACAAGACACAACTTATTTATTAAGACAGAGATGTAGGGCATGCATTCTTTGTTAGAACTGACAGAAACTGAAACCACGCCTTCTTTGTTTTTTAAGAATGAGAGACAGAGGACATGTCTCTATCATTAGAACTGACAGAAACACCATGCCTTCTTTGTTAAGACTGAGAGACAGAGGACACACCTTATTTAATAAGTCAGAGACAAAGCACACGCCTCTTTCATTGAAACTGACCAAAACTTAGACCACGCCTTCTTTTTAAAGACTGAGAGACAGAGGAAACACCTTATTTAATAAGACAGACACAGAGAGCATGCCTCCTTTGTTAGAACTGACAAAAACTGAGACCATGCCTTCTTTGTTAAAAATGAGAGGCAGAGGACGCGCCTTATTTAATAAGTCAGAGACAGAGAACACGCCTCTTTGTTAGAACTTATCAAAACTGAGACCATTCTTTTATAAGACTGAGAGACAGAGGCCACACTATATTGAATAAGTCAGAGACAGAGAACACGCCTCTTTTATTAAAACTGACCAAAACTGAGACCACACCTTCTTTTTTTAAGATTGAAATACAAAGGACATTCCTTTGAACTGACAAAAACTGACACCACACCTTCCATAGAACTGAGAGAGACAGGACACGACTTTATTCATTAAGACAGAGAGAGATGTAGGGCATGTATTCTTTGTTAGAACTGACAGAAACTGAAACCACACCTTCGTTTTTAAGACTGAGAGACAGAGGACATATCTCCATTGTTAGAACTGACAGAAACTCACACCATGCCTTCTTTGTTCAGACTGAGAGACGGAAGTCAGAGACAAAGAACACGCCTCTTTCATTAAAACTGAGACCACGCCTTCTTTTTAAAGACTGAGAGACAGAGGACACGCCTTATTTAATAAGACAGAGACAGAGAACTCGCCTCCTTTCGTGAGCATTGACAAAAACTTAGACCACGCCTTCTTTTTTAAGGCAGAGTTCATGCCTTCTTTAATAAGACAGAGAGAAAGGACATGTCTCTACTGACAGAAACAGACTTCACGCCTTGTCCGCTAGGCCTGAGAGAGATCGGACATGACTTATTCATTAAGACAGAAAGACAGAGGTCACGCCTCCTTCGTTAGAACTGACCAAAACTGAGACCACGCCATCTTTATTAGGACAGAGAGACCCAGCGGCATCCTTTAATGGAAGACAGACTCAAAGCTAACACAATGAGTTTTACAGAGAATAAAAGGTTTGTAAATAAGTCTGAAGTGCTGATGACTTCTAAAAGGTAACGGATGAAGTCCAGACAGAGAGCAGGAACAATTTGCTTTGACAGAAATCCTTTGTGTCAACTTTTCAAGGGGTTTGGACTCGATTTAAGGGATAAAAAGACTCGTCAGTAGCGAGTTCCGATGCTGTCTGTGTGTTTGAATGGGTCTCTGTGGGATTTTTGCTTCCTGCAGCATTTCCTCTGGCGGGCTGATGCAAATCAGACTGAGTAAAGAGTTACTTTTATTATTATTATTTTTTTTCATGGCTTTAATTATGTACTCCAAAACTTCAAGTTTTCAAAACTTTGAGAGAATTCTAAGCGCACTTCACGTCGGAACAACTGCATGTTGTGTCACAAAGCCGAAGCTGTGCCACCACAGTGAGGATATGTTTCATCTAACAAATAATTTTCATTCAGGCTTCATAAAAATCAGAACTCTGCAAACCGTATCCATGGGGATAGGGATGGGGGTGGGAGTAAACCAAATCCATGGGGACGGGGATGGGGGTGGGAGTGGCAGGACGCTGTCATGGGTATCACATCCGCCTCATGGCAAGATGGTCCCGAAGTCGAGTCCGGGGCTTGGCAAGGACAATTCCATGTCGGATTCGCATGTTCTCCAGGTGCTTGTGTGGGTTTCCTCCGGGTACTCCGGTTTCCTCCGGCAGTCCAAAGACATGCACATGAGGCTAACTAGCCAATAGGTGTGACAGCATTGGGTAGAGAGGAAGCGTTCTTTTTCACATTCATTCATTCTCTAAGCTGCTTAATCCTAATAAGGGTCACAGGCAATCAGCTCACTCTGAGTGAGGGTGCGGTCAGCTCGCCAGGCCATCACATGGCCAACACCCGCACAACCATTCACACTCACTCTCACTCATAGGGGCAATTTGGAACAGCCAGCGAGCCTACTGTGCAGCTTTTTGGACTGTGAAAAGAAACCTGAGTACCCAGAGGAAACCGGCACAAGCATGGGGAGAACATGCAAAATCCACACGGAAACACCCGACACTGGGAATAGAACCCAGGCCTTCTCGTCGTTCTGTGGGGCCGGTGGCATTGTGGTTAGGGTGCTGCGTTCATGAACGGGAGGTTGTGAGTTTGAATCCCACTGAGACCCTCACTGTGCTAAGACCCCTGGGTAAGGTCTCAACCACAAGTGTGCCTCTAGTTCACCCAGCAGTATAAATGGGTACCAGAAAAAATATACTGGGAAGGTAACCTGCGATGGACTAGCGTCCCATCCAGGGGGAGTTGAACTCCTGGTCACTTCACGCTATGGAAACCGGGGATAAGCACCGGCCTGATGAGCCACAAGGCTCGGGTGTAAAGACCTACCTACCTTCTCGTTGTTAGGCGGACATGCTAACCACTGTGCCACCCTCTCTTTTTAACTTTAGGCTTTAAAACCTTTCATTTTATGTGAATTAAATATACACAATTAGCTGGATTGAGTGTTTAACTGAAGTCTGTGATATGTTGTGCCCTGCGATGGCCTGGCGAGCTGTCCAGGGTGTTTCCCTCGTCCTCGCCCAGAGTCAACGAAGATGGGCACCAGCCTCCTCATTACTCTAATTATGGCTAAGTGGCTTAGAAAATGAATGAATGAATAAATGAATGCTATATGCTGTGAATATAATTTATTTTCACTGAATGGATGCGTGCTCACAGGTCAAAAATGCAAACATTTCAAACACTGCCTACATGAGCGGATATGAGACGCACAAAAGATAGAAGTGTGTAGCGTACATATAGGCAATTTTTCAACACTTGACCTCGGAGACAAGTGTGTCAAATTGCACATCCTCTCCACGGCTGATTGAGTGACACTCGCTTTTCATTAAACTGAGCAGTAATTCATATTAATGATTTTAATAGCACCAATTACTGCCATGCGGAAGTTCAAGGTCTTTGAAAGATGCACAGAAATAAAATGTTGAATTATTTATTTTTATGCACAAAGATCCCCTGCCCTCCAACACACACATACACAGGTACATACATTCACAAAATTCACAGTCTTATTATTAATAAGCACTATAAAATCATTGCATTTCTTGACAAATAATATATAACTGGGTCTGGTCTTATTGTTCTGCATGTGGATGTGAGTCACATAGGCTTTTGTTTTAGGTCTGTTACAGATGGAGAGAGTGAGAGAGAGAGCGAGAGAGAGAGAGAGAGTTCTGTTTACTCATTTTTCTCTGTGTACCCCGAACTAAAAGGTTTGTTTCCTTTGAGCTGTTTTTTCGTATTTCCCCCTGTGCCTCTCTTTTGATTTTTTATTTCTGCGAGTCCTTTTGTAGATTCCCTGGGCAGGAACTCTCTCATATGCTTGTTTTTCAGATGTTTTCCTTTCATAGCTTAAATGCAAAAACGCTTAGATTCATAGATTAGATGTCACCCAGATTTAAGTTAATTTGAAGTAAAAGAAGAGATGATTTTTAGCGTGAAACGATCCAAAAGAACTGACCAATCAGGTTTTAATTTACACTCACACACTCATTTGCGGAACTGTTGAATCCTATTAGGAGGCTGAAGCCACCAGATGACGTTGAAGGTCCATTCATTCATTTTCTCAACCATTTGATCCTAATTAGGGCTGCAGGGAGGCTGGTGGCCATCTCAGCCGACTCGGGGCGAGGGCAGAAAACAACCTGGACAGCTCGGAAGTTGAAGGTTATTAGATCATACAAACCGGATTCCAAAAATGTTAGCACACTATACAAATTGTGAAAAAAAACTTAATGCCATGATGTGGAAGTACCAAATTTCAATATTTTATTCTGAATAGAACATAGATGACATGACAGGTTCAAAAGTTTAAACTGAGAAAATGTTCATGAGCAACATGACTGAGTATAAAAAGAGCTTCTCAGAGTGGCAGTTTCTCTCAGAAGCGAAGATGGGTAGAGGATCAGCCATTTCCCCCAATGTTGCACATGAAAGTTCGGGAGCAATATCAGAAAGGTGTTTCCCAGAGAAAAAATTACAAAGAGTTTGAAGTTATCATGATCTACAGTGCATAACATCTTCCAAAGATTCAAAGAATCGGGAATAATCTCTGTGTGTAAGGGTCAAGGCCGATAAACCATCTGGATGCTCATGATCTTCGGGCCCTTAAATGGCACTGCATCACAAACAGGAATGCTACTGTAAGGGAAATCACAGAATGGGCTCACCAGTACTTTCAGAAACCATTGTCGGTGAACGCAATCCACCGTGCCATTCGCCAGCTGAAACTCTACAGTACAAAGAAGAAGCCATTTCTATACAAAACCCAGAAGCGCAGGCATTTTCTCTGGGCCAGGGCTCATTAAAATGGAGTGTGGTAAAGTGGAAAACTGTTCTGTGGTCAGACGAATCATGTTTCGAAGTTCTTTATGGAAAACTGGGACGCCATGTCATTCGGACTAAAGAGGACAAGGACAACCCAAGTTGTTATCAGTTGTTATCAGTCCTCAGTTCAGAAGCCTCCATATGTGATGGTATTGGGTTGCATGAGTGCGTGTGCCGTGCGCAGCTTGCACATCTGGAAAGGCACCATCAATGCAAAAAGGTATATTCAGGTTCTAGAACAACATCTGCTCCCATCCAGACGTCGTCTCTTTCAGAGAAGACCTTACATTTTTCAACATGATAATACCAGACCACATGCAGCATTAATTACAACATTATGGCTGCATAGGAAAAGGATCTGGCTATTGAAATGGCCAGCCTGCAGTCCAGATCTTTCACATATAGAGAACATTTGGCGCATTATAAAGAGGAAGGTGCAACAAAGAAGGCCCAAGACAGTCGAACAGTTCGAGGCCTGTATTAGACAAGAATGGGGCGGCATCCCTATTTCTAAACTTGAGAAACTTGTCTCCTCGGTCCCCAGACTTTTGCAGACTGTTGTAAGAAGAAGTGGGGATGCCTCACAGTGGTGAAAATGGCCTTGTCCCAACTTTTTTGGGATTTATTGACACCATGAAATTTAAAATCAACATATTTTCCCTTAAAATGATACATTTTCTCAGTTTAAATGTTTGACCCTGTCAGCTATGTTCTATTCAGAATAAAATGTTAAAATTTGGAACTTCCACATCATTGTATTCAGTCTTTATTCACAATTTTTATAGTGTGCGAACTCTTTTGGAATCCCGCTTGTATACTGTGATTAGCTACATCGCTACAACAAGTGGAGGAAATTGGGGAGGGTCCTCAGTGCTACATTAAAAGCAAACTAGCTGATTGGGTTTTCATTCATTCTACAGTTACTCCGCAGGAATCAAAAGGAATAAAAGGACTTGATGATAAGAATGTGGGTTTTTTTTTTTCAGGAATTTATCACCGTGGTCTCCAATACTGGGCATCACCTGACGCTGTTGACCAGGGGAAGGCCATTGTGTTTGATATAATAAAAGAAGAAATCTTCTTCCTCCTCTCAAGGTTCTCCAAGTTATTGGGTTATATTGAACTAGAGCTCTTGGAAAAACTGTGAATTGTAAGTGGCTTAAAATTACTTAATCAGAATCAAAATCACTTTATTGATTAAATCAAAGAACTTTATTGATCCCAGAAGGAATTTTGTAATTAAGGGTATCATAGCAACACTTGCATGTCCATCTTCATGAGTCTTGGAAATGGAAGAGTATAATACTGGTTTGGCTTTTACCTGGAGGGTTTATCATATACGGTGATGTGGATGGAATTTAAATGTGCCTCATGCAGAATTTTCACTGGTGTCCCACAGGGATCAGTACTTGGTCTTCTTGTATTCTCCATCTCCTGGAGTGTCTAAACTGCACCTTGTCACGTCACCAGCCATCAATACGTGACTGATGTGTAATGTTTGGTTGTTGTATTCAAGACCGAGAGTAATTCTCTATTTTGGTGAAAACAAACAGGACACACAATCTCATTTTTGATCACATGTGTTGATAGAGATCTCTCTTACACACTCTCTACAGGTTTTTCCATTTCATTCAGTGCACAGAGCTGACCTTTTCTCTTCCTTTGTAAATCAGTGAAGCTGTTGTAAGCAACAGTACTTAATATTTCACATTTCCACCTAATTTACAGCAGTCCGGCAAGCCAGTAGTGACAGAAAGAGAGAATTTGTCAGTAGCACAGTGCATTCTATGTTCATTCATCTCACACTGAGACAGGCAGATGAATGTGAGGTATCAGAGGGGGAGAGAATGGGGTCAAAACCAAACTCACAAACAGCCTCAATAAAACATCATTCATCCACCAAAAACTGGAAGTTTCTGGCATTGGGAACATGCTTAAAAATTACATACACAAACAAACATCAGCTTCAAATCTGCAGGCAGTTATATTAAGTAATACCCGTACAGTTCATATGTGATCATAAGCCCTTCCTGTAAAACTGGGAATAAAATGCGATGAATTGAAGTGGATTTGGGACCAAACTGTGTGATAAGAGGCATCAGTCTACTGTGCAGGTTTTTCGACTGTGGGAGGAAACTAGTTGAAACTCACACAAGCACACAGAGAAAATACAAACCGCACATAGTAGCATCTGATCCCAGGAATCGAACCCGGCACCTTTTTTGCTTTGAGGCAGATGTGCCAACTTCTGCACCATTGTGTCACCCAAGTTCTTCATCAGAATTAAAATAAAAACAGCGTAGAAAAAAAAAAGCAAAAAAAAAAAGATTTGCAGGCCACGCCTCCCCAAAAAACTGACACAGGTTACATTATCTTAAAAACAAACATGATAGCTGTGTCTGCCAGCACAGGGATAGAATTTAATCATGAAATACTTCTATAATGATCTATGCTGCACTCTTGTTAAAAAGGAAAATGGAATGATGCATCCATACAGTTCATTTTCTAATTTTTGTAACCACTTAGTCCTATTTAGGGTGGTGGTGGTGGTGGGGGGTGGCTGGCGCCCATCCCAGCCGACTCCGAGCGATCGCAAAGTACACCCTGGACAGCTCGCCAGGCCGTCGCAGGACGATGGACGGCTTTGCAGTTCCTCTTGTTGAAAGTCAGCAATGGTTCTTTTACATGAACCTCACACCATAGACAGTGAGAGACATGGCCGACCTTTGATAACCCAGTTAGCTGCACTGGGGGCGGGGACACTGACAACCTTGTGGAGAGTGGGGCTTGAACCCCTCAGTCACTGCCCGCATCCATACAGTGTATCTAATATTTCATACCGGTTTCGGTATGTCACGGAAACATCTGATATCACCCAACACCCGTCCATCTCCAACACCGCTCCATCTCCAACACCGCTCCATCTCCAACATGCCCTAGGACTGCATGTTTAAATATTTTTTAAAGCATTATTTTGTTACTTTTCTAAAAAAAAGAAATGACAGTGATTCATGAAAAGCGGTCGATTAAATTATAGTTATTAACAATGACGGCCATTTTGTGTCAGCACGTTAACACAGCGTCACCTTTAATGAGCTGTGACAGAAACGGCAAAATAATGAGAGAAAAACAAGAAGAGGAAAGATGAGGGTAATCAGGAAGTGATTACAGTTTTGTCACTTAATCAGTTGTTTCCATGAACATCGTAGTGTCGCGAATTAAAGCGAGACACAGTCGAAGAAGGAATATTAATGGCAGACAGGAGGGAAAAAAAAGTGTTGAATAAAAGAATGTGAATGAATGAATGAATAACAGACTCATCCTTCCATCCACTTATTCAATCAGCAAATGTTTAATCCTACTAACTTGTATAGGTGACTCAGCAGTCCATCACTGTGCCATAACTCTCTCTCTCTCTCTCTCTCTCTCTCTCTCTCACTGCTGTCTGTCTCTCTCTCTCTCTCTCTCACACACACACACACACACACACACACACACACACACACACACACACACACACACACACACACACACACACACACACACACTGGGAGCAATTTGGAGCAGTATATCAGTCTAATATACATTCCTTTGGACTGTGGGATTAAACCAGGCTACTTGGAGGAAACCCATGCAAGCATTGGGAGAACATGCACACTCCACACAGAAACATCCTCAGTGACATTCCTGCATTAAGGAACCTTTCAGGGTGCCCAGCCCTGCTCCTGGAGATACACCTTCCTGAAAACTTTATCTCTAACCCATATGTGGCTCTTGTGACAGATCTAATCAGGTATTAAGTCTTCATTTTAAAGTCTTAAATATTTATCAGATGATTAGATGGTCAGGTGGGCATGATTAGTGATGGAGCAAAGGTCTTCAGGAAAGTAGATCTTTGGGAGCAGTATCAGACACAGTATCAGGCTTTATGCCACCGTTTCAACAAGAGCATGCATGAGTACCTGATTTTAGAGAAAGTTCTGAAGGGCCAGTGGTGTAGTGTTTAGAGTGCTGGGCTCATAATCTAGTGGTTATGGGTTCAAATTCCTGCTGGACCTCCACTGTTCTAAGACCCCCCCCTAAGTCAATGTCATCACCATAAGCGTGCCTCTGTAAACCCATCAGTATAAATTGGCACCAATAAAAATATTGGGAAGGTAATCCGTGATGGACTAGCACTCCATTCAGGAGGAGTTGATCCATTAGTTGCGTCATGCTAAAGAAACCGGGGATAAGCTCTGGCTCTGATGGGCCAGTGGGCACGGGTGTAAAAGCCGAACAAAGCCTTTTAACATGGAGATCCACACCGATACAGATGTTCTAAAGCCATGAGCCCATTTTTGTTGTCGGGTCTGTACTAATGTAAGCAACATAGGCAACTCAACGCACACGAAAATGTTCTCGTTTCATCAATTTTTTTTTTCTACTTGTGAAGGAATATGTTTTCAATACCATCAGAGAGACAGAGTTCTATTATTACTGTTTAGTTACTTTAAATACACGCATTTATTTATCCCCTCAAATTTTATGCGGTGCCCAAGTATTTATGTCACTTTTCTATATACAGCGAATGCAATGCTCGTCTGTGTGTTTCCAGACAAAAATTCAGGACGCAACACTTTATGGACGCTCGGAACAAACAAATCATGTTTACTGCCCCTAAATCCTGACGACACATTTAGGAGAAGACGGAATAAAACGCTCTCAGAGGCCTCGGTGCTGCTTTTTCTTTATTAATTCCGCTTCCCTCAACTGACCTACAAACATGGCTGAGCTTTCTGCTGTGTTGTAACTCTCTAGATGGAGAGAGAGAGAGAGAGAGAGAGAGAGAGAGAGAGAGAGAGAGAGTAAGAGCGAGAGACCATCAGCTTTATTAAACGAGTAGCACTTCACAGCTCATGGTTGAAGCGAGGTGTTTGTGAGTGCGCTCAAGCGTCAGTGAAACCGAATGTTTTATGCAGAATGCGAAGTAGAATCAGAATCTGTGGGCTGAAACTGTTTCCTGTATCTGAGTTGTAATAAAGGAAGAACTGAACACATCTGGTCCCGTCGTACACAAGTGTTTATGTATCATTTACATTCAGTGCAGGTTTACTTTCACTGTCTTGGATCACAAAGCAATCAGATGTTCTTCAACCAGAATTGTTGATTACACAGGACACATTTGTGCATAGCTGTGAGATCAAGAAGAGTACAGTGGTGCTATCTATCTATCTATCTATCTATCTATCTATCTATCTATCTATCTATCTATCTATCTATCTATCTATCTGTCTGTCTGTCTGTCTGTCTGTCTGTCTGTCTGTCTGTCTGTCTTTAAATATGGGTGAATTAGTGGCTAGCCCTGCAATGGCCTGGCTAGTTGTCCAGGGTGTATTGCTTTCGCCCCGAGTCAGACATGCAGCACCTGGGGAAATGATAAATAGATGAAAGGATGTATGTATGCATGAACTAATGGACTGAATGAAAAGGGGGATGGATCATTGAATAGATGAATGGTGAATGGAGGAATAGGCGTATAACTTTAAGTGATGGCGGGGGATTATACAGACAGATGTAAAGATAGATGAAAAGGTGACGGGGTGAATAGATATATTAATGGAGGGGTGGATGGAGGAATGCATGAGTTACACACTAACTGATGGAAGGGTGAATAGGTGGATTAATAAATCGACATATGAATGGCTTGATGGATGAATAAATGGATGGATAATTAAGTAGATGAAGGATAAACAAGGATAGTGGAGAAATGAATGAATTAATCCATTTAATTAATGAATGGATAGATGAATAAATGGATGCATTCATAGATGGAAGGCTGGATGGACATATACATGGAGGACTGTTGGATAAATGGAAGGATGGATGTAGCAATTGATGGAAAATTGGATGAACTAGTAGATGGATGGATGAATGAGTAGATGGAAAGATGGATGGATGAACATAAAATGTTGGTGGAATGAATGGACAATTGGATGAATAAATGCATTAATTTATGACTGGAAGGATGGGGTAGGAAGTTATGAATAATTTAATGAATTATTGGATGGATGGCTGGATGGATGGATGGCCTGTTGAATAGATGGAAGGATGGACAAATGCATGGAGAGTGAAGAATTAAATTGATGATTTGATGGGAGACTTGATGGATGGATGAGTAGATGAATGGATGAATACAAAAATAGTGGAGCAATGAATGGACAATTGGATGAATAAACAGATGGGTGGATGGTTAGATGGGTTGACAGATAGTTGGAAGGTTGGATGAAGAAATTAAGGATCGATACATGGATAGATGAGCATGAGAGATGAATGCAAGGATGGGTGTAAAAATATCAATAATTGAATTAAACATTAGCTGGATGGATGGATGGATGGATGGATGGCCAGTTGAAAAAATGGAAAAATGAACAAATACAGAGAGTGAAGGAATAAAGATTGAGTGAATTGATAGATGGACGGATAGATGGATGGATGGATTAATGGATGGATGAAGAACAAAATGTTGGAGCAACAAATGGACAACTGAATATATAGATGGGTGAATGGATGGATAGATGGATTGATTGATGGATGGACTGATAAATAGACAGAAGGATGGATGAAAAAAAAATAAGGATAAATGAAGGCGGAGTGAAGTTAAATATGGATGGATGGCATAAACGAATGAGAGTTCTTCTCAATCTAATAGGTAAATAATCTGCTTTAGAACCTTTAAAGGTTCTCTGGAGGAACAACCTGAAACTGAACAGGTTTATCTCCTGAAGCTCTGCTTCGGGTTCCAGATTTCACGGTAATGCTATTTGTATGACACAGAATAAAGTATGGATGATTTCTAAACGAATGGAGTGAGGAATGGAATATATGGATGGATGTATAGCTAGGTTGGTGAATGGATGGATGGGAAGATGGATGGACTCATGAAAAATGGAGAGATACAATAGGTTGATGGATGAATGTATGGAAGAATTGGTGAAGAGATAGATCTAAATAATGGAGAGATGGATGTAGGGATGGTTCTATTTATCTTAAAAAGAGTTAATGAACTGAATTCTTACTGTATGATTAATGAGTCACCTTGAACACCTCCGCATGCACGCTCCTTAACGTTCGACTGCGGCGAGGGGACGCGTATTAAATTCTTTCACCGATGTCTCCGTTTAAGCACAGAAATTATTAATGAGACTTGTTTTAGTGTGTGTGTGTGTGTGTGTGTGTGTGTGTGTGTGTGTGTGTGTGTGTGTGTGTGTGTGTGTGTGCAGACCATGAGTCTAATAAATGGAGATAATGTAATGTATGCGAACATGCGCGCTATGATTAGCTACGGTACACGATAAAAGACGTCAGTGATACTACGAGCTCCTGCTGTGCGCCAGAATCCCAGATATAAGAAAATATACCGTACAGTACAAAGTATCATATTTAAGTCATGAAGATTGGGAGGAAAAAATAGATGAGAGGAGGATTTGAATATTTCCTGTAAGCAAATTGGTAAGTTGGTGGTTGAAGTGCACGAGGCCCCGGCAGCGCTGTCTCAAAGTCGAGACCGTGGACGTTTCTCTTTTGATGCTCCTATCAAAGCGTGATCTTTCATCTTATACTCAGCCTCTCTATCCATCATCTTCTTACTTTCCATCAAAAATCTAACCAGCCCTCTGCTGTGACAAGGCCGCCAGTGGCATTATTTTTTTTCAAGACAAAAGGATAAAGAAACACAGATGCTTTCAGATGGGAAACGCCAAAAGACGCCCATCAGCCTGGGTTAAGGTAACTGTTCCTCCCGAGAGCTAATGGGCTTTGAATGAACACAGTGTTCGTTTGATGTACGCGAGCCATGAAGATGAAGTGCAAAGTCAAGCTAAAAAGTCTCCTTATATGTTCCAGACCTTTTATGATTTTCATTTTTTTCTTTGTTGAACATGTTTCTGAATCAATTTGAGCCAGCAGGACGCTATCCAGGCCAGTATCACCGGACATCACTGGGTTCTGAACAATTCAACAGTCCATCATAGAGGCGACACGCAAAACCATTCGCATTCACATTCACACTCACACCCATCAGGAACAGCCAATTACACCTCATGTGCATGTCTGAACTGGGGAAAGAAAACCAGCG
>CM045735.1:58724748-58744748 GCA_024760905.1 Plotosus lineatus | reverse complement strand
GGAGGCTGGCGACTATCTCAACCGACTCTGGGTGATGGTGGTTTACACCCTGGACAGCCCGCCAGGCCATCGCAAAGCCAGCACTCACACAACCATTCATACTCACACTTACACTCAGGGGTGATTTGGAATAACCAATTAGCCTACTGTGTATGCTTTCTGTGGGAGAAAACCAGAGTACCCAGAGGGAGCCCACACAAGCACAGAGAGAACATGCAAACTCCACACACAAACGCCTCAAGATAGGGAATCGAACCCGGGAGCTTCTTGCTATGATGCAGACCACTGTGCCACCTGTACCGAATGTGTTCTTGCAAATTTCTTACCATCGCCTCGCACATGCACCAATGTGTTCTAACTACAACCAATCAGATTGTGCCACCTGCTCACTGCATTCTCATTGCGACCATGTGGTCCTTATAAATAATTCTGCATCTAACCAATACGAAATACATCAATGAAATCCCGACTTGGTTTTAAGTTACTACGTCCACACCTAGATCGCACTGTCAACGCCAATATCACAACATCAACACTGTAATCACTGCGTCAACACCACAATCATTATGTCAATGCTGCAATCACTATCTCGACACAATAATCATTATATAAAACTCCTAATCACTGCTTCAACACCGCAATCACCATGCAACATAATATTCACTATGTCAGCAACACAACAGTGCATCAACGCTGCAATCACTGCATCTACATCGTAATCACCGTGATTACACCATAATCACTATACCAACACCATTATCCATGTGCCAACACCACAGTCACTACGACAGCATTGTAATTGTCAGTTCAACACCACAATCACATCAACACTGTATTCACTGCATCACTATGTCAACACGGTAATCATTAGATCAAAGCCCCAATCACAGCATCAACACCGCAGTCACTACATCAACATCAAAATCACTATGTCAACACCGCAATCACTACATCAACATCGTAATCACTATGTCAACACCGCAAACACCACATCAACATAGTAATCACTATGTCAACACCGCAATTACTACATCAACATCATAATCACTATATCAACACCGCAACCACTACATCAACAGTATAATCACTATGTCAACACCACAACCACTGCATCAACATCATAATCATCACTATGTCCACACCGCCACCACTACATCAACATCATAATCACTATGTCCACACCGCAACCACTACATCAACATCATAATCACGATGTCAACACCACAACCACTACATCAACAGCGTAATCACTATGTCAACCCCGCAATCACTACATCAACATCATAGCCCCTGTGCCAACACCGCAACCACTACATCAACATCATAATCACTATGTCAACACCGCAACCACTACATCAACATCATAACAACTGTGCCAACACCGCAATCACTACATCAACATTGTAATCACTATGTCCACACCACAACCACTACATCAACATCATAATCACTATGTCAACACCGCAACCACTACATCAACATCATAACCCCTGTGCCAACACTGCAATCACTACATCAACATCGTAATCACTATGTCAACACTGCAATCACTACATCAACACCGTAATCACCATGTCAACACCGCAACCACTATATCCACATCATAATCACCATGTCAACACCACAACCACTACATCAACATCATAACCACTGTGCCAACAGCACAATCATTACATCAACATCGTAATCACTATGTCAACATCGCAATAACTACATCAACATTGTAAACACTATGTCAACACCACAACCACTACATCCACATCGTAATCACCATGTCAACACCGCAACCACTACATCAACATCATAACCACTGTACCAACAGCACAATCACTACATCAACATTGTAATTCTCACTTCAGCATGCTACTATTAGAGTGTTTAATTTCTCGCCATATCCATGTCAAATTTAAAGGAAAATCACTGAGAAATGACACATTGCTGCTGAGTGACTGTGGCCTTCACAGCTGGATATGAAAGGCGTGAACCCATCAGCTAGAAGTTACCTGTCACAACAAACACTGCTCAGGTCGTGGCTGCAACCAAACCATTCAGTGTCATGGGTGCTGTTGCAGTCGGTGTCAGTTTTGTTTTGTCAACTAAAGCATCCGCACGGCATCATAGGCGTTCAAGCAAAGTTCCCGCTGCACCACCGCTTTCGTTTTTATATTTGATGTATGTATGCCTGATGTATCAATGCTGCTCAGGATGGGCTATGCGTTTTAAAGTGCAGGATTAAGTACCCTGAAGTATAAGGAGATCGTGTCATGTTGCTGGGATGTTCCTTTCATACTTCCCTGCATCCTAAACGCCAGACATATGCACGCCTGAGTGTACAATGCGCTATTAGTGACTCTAAATAAACGATAATTGTGCTTAGAAGTATAATGAAAGTGAAATCATAGTTATAAATGGCCCAGAAATATATATTCTTCTCATGCCCTTTTTAACAAGTACATAAACCTGGTTACAAGTTCCTAGTAAAAAAAAAAAAAAAAAAAAATGTTTTCCATGACTTCCTGACATTCCATTTAAATGAACTCTGGCTGATGGACGTCTCTGGCTCTCACGCTGTGGTATGGAGAGCTGACGTTGCCACAACAACACTTTCTGACAGCACTGAATATGGATGGGGAATAAAACGGTGAACCGAGGCTGAGCCACACACTGCGCTCTGTTCTGCTCTTACTTCTGCTGAAGTGCACTGAATGTTCAACTTCCTTATAGAGTGGGTGAGTGACAGAGTGAACACACACACACACACACATACACACACAGAGCCTGGAGGTGGAATGACATGCCAATTTATATTCCTCCTCTTTTGCAGACAGTGTGAAATATTCACCGAGAATTTTGGATGTGAAATGATCAGCTTCAGCTCGGCAGAGTGGGAGCACAATCTGAAAATTTCATCCGAATAATTGTTCATGGGAGGTACAAATACATCTCACCCTTTTATATATACATATATATATATATATATATATATATATATATGTATATATGTATATTTATATATATATATATATGTATATATGTATATTTATATATATATATATATATATATATATATATATATATATATATATATATATATATACACACACACTCTACATTCTTCAACAGTGTGATTACAGTTATTTGCTGAAGATGAGGTCAGATTCTATTCGGTATTCGGTCACATCCACTGAGCCAGAAGAAAATATTTATAAAACAAACATATTAATATTCATTCATCATTTACTCACTCATCCCCTGAACCGCTTAATCCTAAAAGTCCTAAAAATTAGGGTTGCGGGGAGGCCAGTGCCCGTCTCAGCTGACTTTAGATGAGGGCAGAGTGCACCCTGAACGGCTCACCAGACCATCTCAGGGCAGAGACACACTGACAGCTATGCAGCTCCTCTTGTCGAAAGTCAGCAATGGTTCTTTTACCTGAATCTCTCATCACAGGCAGTGAGAGACACGGCTGCCCTTTGATAACCCAGTTAGCTGCACCGTGTATGTGTGTGTGTGTGTGTGTGTGTGTGTGTGTGTGTGTGTGTGTGTGTGTGTGTGTGTGTGTGTGTGTGGGGGGTTCTGACGGGTTAGCAGTGACTCTTTAACTCTCTTCAGGCATTTTAGTATAGAGTGGAGCTTCAGTTCTCAAACATAATCCGTTCCAGACGGCTGGTTGAATTCTGATTTGTTCAAATTCCAAAACCGCTTTTCCCATTACAATTAATGTCTTCTTCTTTTCCTTTCGGCTTTTCCCTTCAGGGGTCACCACAGCGAATCATCTGCCTCCATCTCACCCTATCCTTTGCTTCTTCTTCTCTTACACCAACGACCTTCATGTCCTCCTTCACCACATCCATGAATCGTCTCTTTGGTCTTCCTCTAGGCCTTCTGCCTGGTAGTTCCAGCCTCAGCATCCTATTACCAATATACTCACTATCCCTCCTCTGTACATGTCCAAACCATCTCAATCTAGCCTCTCCGACTTTGTCTCCAAAACGTCTTACATGTGCTGTCCCTCTGATGTGCTCATTCCTGATCCTATCCATCCTCGTTACTCCCAAAGAGAACCTCAACATTTTCATCTCTGTACCTCCAGCTCTGCCTCCTGTCTTTTCCCCAGGGCCACTGTCTCTAAACCATACAACATCGCTGGTGTCAACACCGTCTTGTACACTTTTCCTTTCATTCTTGCCGATACCTTCCTATCACACATCACACCGGACACTTTTCTCCAACCATTCCAACCTGCCTGCACACGCTTCTTCACCTCTTTCCCACACTCTCCATTGCTCTGGATTGTTGAGGTTAAGTCCCATTACAATTAATGTAAACAGTTTTAATACATTCCAAGATGCTAGAAAACTACCTTTTTTAAACATAATGTTATTTCATGATGTAATTTATATATCAAATTGTATATTAAATGTGAAACAACAGGAAAAACACAAAATTCTTAATAGATTAATATATTTTGTATCTTTTTGTTTGTTTGTTTATTGTTTATTTATGTTTATTGTTTGTGTAAAGGAATGCATACAGTACAAACATTATGCAGTGATGAAACATGTCAAAGAAATGTAAAAAAAAAAAGCAAACACAAGAATTAAAGAACTAAAGAAAGAAAAAAAAACATTAACATGTTACTGCTTGGAAGGGTGTGGCTCTTCTTCAGGATGTTCCTTTCTTCTCTTGAAGAACATTTCCAGTGTTGCCTGTTTCTGCCTTCTTTTCAGAACCACGAGGAGGGATAGGGAGTATATTGGTAGTAGGATGCTGAGGTTGGAACTACCAGGCAGAAGGCCAAGAGGAAGACTAAAGAGACGATTCATGGATGTAGTGAAGCAGGACATGAAGGTAGCTGGTATAAGAGAAGAAGATGCAAAGGATAGTGTGAGATGGAGGCAGATGATTCGCTGTGGCGACCCCTGAAGGGAAAAGCTGAAAGGAAAAGAAGAGGAAGAAGAAGACGGAAGTGGCTCATGACCTCCTCAGTAAAGGTGTGCACAGCTCTGCTAGCCTTCGCCTTATCAGGGTGATGCAGTTCAACAAAGCTATAGAGTTCGTTCCATTCTGAGCACATGCCCTTAATAACTGAAGTCGGGGCATCCTTCCTCCCACATCCCGTCCTCTACAGAAGGCATCTCCTCCCCCAACATCTTCTTCTGCTCTGCCTGAAGGTGGAGGAGTTCTTCCTTCGTCATTTCGGCGTGATGTTCCTCCAGCAGGTCGTCAACATCATCAGCGTCCATTTCCAGACCTAGACCTAGGCCTATGCTGACGATGTCTAAGCCAGTCTCATCGCAATTAAAGACTTGCTCGGGAAGATAGTTCTCAGCCCCGATAAAATTAGCAAATTGCCACTTGAACTTCTCAGCGCCATCTTTGTTAGCACTAGCTGCTTCCTTCTCCGCATAAAATTTTCATACTAGCCTCGACTTGCTTTAAAGTGGAACCCTTTAGGATTCAAGATAGGGTCTTTTATCACTAAATCATCGTAGATTTCACGAGCTTTGTGGCAGATCACATCCTTGCTTATGCTATCTCCTGCTAACTTCTGCTCATTTATGTATAGGAGCAGGGATTTTTCCACCTCCTCCAGCACTCGCGGTCTTTGTTTGCTGATAACCGTGGAGCCTTTCGCCACATCACTGCCTTTAACACTCTCTTTGTTCATCAGGATCGCGCATATCGTTGATTTAGCCGTGCCGTATTCCTTAGCAAGATCAGTAACACGCACGCCTGATTCATGCTTAGCTATCAGCTCTTTCTTAAACGCAACAGTTTTCCGCACAACTGACCTTTTCTCAGTAGCTTTCTTTGGAGACATGTTTATTAGCGAATCTAATCAAATAAACAAAAAACCACGGTGTACTGTACTTTGTAGAACACGAGCAAACACATCCACATGCACACAGTGGTCGAGTCGAGTCAAAAGAAACTGATTTCCTGAAGTCGCACATTTTTCCTCACTCTCGGTCTCGTTTTTTTTCTCGCGTGTTTTTCGAGTTCGACTTCTGGATTTTGGTCGATTTCCGGGACACAAAAAATCCCGGATATTTTGGTCGAATTCTGATTTGTTCGACCTCTAAAGCGTTCGAGTGCCGACGCTCCACTGTACTAGTATACTCCATAGAACTAAAAGATAGAGGCGGGCTCAGAGTTTAAATATTTTAACCATGACAGAGAGCAGCACAGCAAGAAGGTTCTGGGTTTGAGTCCCAGATTGGGTGAATATTCCCTTAATATGGTGTATAATTGTACATCCTGACAGCCACAGCTCACTTCGAAAAGATTTTCCTGTTTTAATTTTATTGGCGTTCATTTGATACTTCAGAGAGCTCTCAGCCTCATTTATTTATTTATTTATTTATTTTCCAAGCCACTTATTCCGAAGTAGGGTCAGAATGAGGCTGTGGCCCATCTCAGCCGACTCGGGGGAAAAGCGGGGTCCACCCTGAGGAACAGGTTCAACTCACACAACCTTTCACTCTCACACCTAGGGACGATTCGGATGATGTTTTTGGAGGAAACTGGAGCAACCTGAGGAAACCCACACAAGCACAGGGAGAAAATATTCAAACTCGACACAGAAACACCCCAAGCTCAAGAATTTCTGACCACCGCACCAGCGCGCTGCCCGAGCGCTAAACCTCATCGAATTAAATATCCTTTTCATTCATAGGATTAATTTGAGTTGCTTTTTTAAAATTTTATGAAAATAATGCAGAGCAGTAGTGGCCTGCTGGTAAAGGTGCTGGATCACTGATACTAAGGTTGGTGGTTTGAGTCCCACTCTCCACGGGTTGTCACTGTCCCCCCAGTGCAGCTAAGGCCGGCCATGCCTCTCACTGTCTATGGTGAGAGATTCATGTAAAAGAACCATTGCTGACTTTCGACAAGACTAGTTGCAAAGCTGTCGGCGTGCTTCTGCACTGCGATGGCCTGGCGAGCCATCCAGGGTGTACTCTGCCCTCGCACAGAGTCAGCTGAGATGGGCAGCAGCCTCCCCACGACCCTAGTTAGGATTAAGCGGTTCAGAAAATGAATGAAAATAATGCATGTATGTACTATAATAATGTAAAGATCAGCATTTTCACCGATTTGCGAATTAGGAACAAAAAAACAAACAAACAAAAAAAACCCTACAAAAAACTAAACCAAAACCCCAACGTTCTCAGTGTGAATAATTCCCGCGACCTGAGCAGGGCTCTCTGTTTAAATGCATATAACTGCTGATTTGTCGTGATTGTCAGATCCCTGTAACGCACCAGGACATGAGTAGGCAAGCGGAACGAGAGGGTTCGGCTCAATCCCACCGTAATTCTGGCACTCGGCTGTACAAATCTCATTCGGCAGTCAGTGACGCCAATTATCTCACCATTCACACTTTCTTTTCGCGGCGTTTATTTCAGGAGGAGATCAGAGACGCTCATCTGGTTCAGAAACCGCAGTTAATCAGATCCTGTACAACTAAAAACCTCCCTGTGCTCATTTTAGCCTCAACATTTATCCGCTTTCAAAGGACAAAGGGGTCGCTGAGGAATTCTCGATCCGTCATAATAATACGTTTTCTATCACAGAAGCCCTGGAGCCTTGTTCACCGAGGAAGCGACAAGCACCAAGCGACTGTGTGAAGTCGGGAGAAGGAGTTCAAACAAGCTGAACCTTCACACGATTACCAATCAGAACTGAAAGATACTGCTGATTGACATATGCTTCCATACACGGAGCTTGCCGTAATGTTTCCGTGTGGAAACCATCACGAGTTTAAATGTCCCACTCATATGAACACGGAGCTCGGCGTCGCCGTGTGTGAATGTCCTGTGCTTTATGACTACGCAGAGAAATTCTATAAGGATGATCACCTGATACGTGACACCTGCAAGAAGGTCATGGGTTCGATTCCCAGCTTGGGTATTTCTGTGTGGAGTTTGCATGTTCTACCGGTGCTCGTGTGGGTTTCCTCCGGGTACTCTGGTTTCCTCCCACAGTCCAAAAACATGCACAGTAGATTAATTGGCTGTTCCAAATCACCCCTAGGTGTGAGTGTGAATGGTTGTGCGAGTTTTTGGTCCTACAGCGGCCTGGTGAGCTGTCCAGGGTGTGCCTCATCCTCACTCACAGTTGGCTGAGATGGGCTCCAGCCTTCCTGCTACCCTAATAGGATTAAGCGGCTTTGAAAACAAAGAAAGGATTAAATTGATCCTGTCTATGGTTGTTCATGTTACAACCTCCAGGGGGAGATGTTTTCGTCGAAAAAACCCTCGTTCAGGTTATTATCATACCTTTAGGTTTCAGTCTGTATTACACATTTTTATCATATCCCATCCCATCGGAATTCCTTTAGGCATCTACAAAGCACGTCCTGAATCAATAATTTTTCGTTCGACTTGAAATAAACTCTCTGATTCTCCAGCGTATCATCTCCAGTTCTTCAAAGCAGGAACGGTGCATCCGTAAGCCTTCCCCGGATACTCGATAAAAAGGGCGTGCCTCTCCGAGAGAATATTTCATTTCGGGATGAGTTTGCTACCCGATATCTGATGACATCAATACGTACCGAGAACTCTGAACTTTTATTTAAAGCATGAATTATGACGCCTCGGGCAGGCGTCCGTATTTCACTCGAGAACAGAAATAAAACGAGAATCCACGCTTGTGATGATCAGCAACATCCAACGCCTGAACAAGGTCAGATTTGTTTCTTTCTACAGAACAAGGGGATGAAATAGAAAACAATAAACTATAATAAACCCTGGCAGCATAGCGGAGGTTGATATTCACACTCAAGGCAATGCTGATTAAAGTTCTCCTGCACTTCGGGGATATAAACAGTTGTTGTTGTTTTTTTCCCCCTTAAACAACAGCGGCATAAACTCGTATTCTCCTTCACAGCAGGTTCCCAAAACTCAGCTCTGACTCGGCACTTAATAACAATCATCAGACAGAATCGACCAACCAGAGAACACAAACCAGACGCTGAATTTTACCCGAACAGTGAACACGGAGTGCTGTGCGTTCGATATGAATTCAATACGCTTTAAAAACTATTTCAAGAAACAAAAGAGTTGACGGTAATGATTTTTACTGCTAACGGCCTGGTATCAAATACCACACGGATTCTCATGTGCGGATTATCATAAAAAATATCCATAAGAGGCGGGGCTTTGCTAAAGGAAACCTCCATTGCGCCCCTGTTACATATTAACGATTTGCAGAACTTATGCAGGGAAGTGGTGGCCTGGTGCTAAAAGCGCTGGTTTACTGATCCCAAGGTTGCGGGTTCAAGCTCCACTCTCCACGGGTTGTCAGTGTCCCCCCCCCTGGTACAGTGAACTGGGTTATCATAGGCCGGCCATGTCTCTCACTGTCTATGGTGTGAGGTTCAAGTAAAAGAACCATTGCTGACCTTCGACAAGAGTAGCTGCATAGCCGTAAGCATGTTTCTGCCCTGTGATGGCCTGGCAAGCTGGGTGTACTCTGCCCTCATCCGGATTTGGCTGGGATGGGTGCCACCCTCCTGCAACTCTAATTAAGATTAAGTAGTTGCACAAAATGAATGAATGGATGAGAATGTATGCAAACAGCACGGTGATGTAATGGTTAGCGTGTCCACCTCGCAGCAAGGAGGTCCTGGGTTCAAGTCCCAGCTCAGGTCTCTGGGCTTAGTTTGCATGTTCTCCTCACGCTTTCATGGGTTTCCTCCTACAGTCCAAAAACATGCACATTAGCAATTAGTAAATTGGTTGTCCCAGTTCACCACTAGGTGTGAGCGTGACTATGAATGGTTGTGTGAGTGTTGGCCTGGTGAACTGTCCAGGGTGTACCCTACTGGGTACGGCTGGGATGTGCACCAGCTCAGTTGACTGAGACGTGTGCCAGATTCTCCGCGACCCTAATTAGGATTAAGCGGTTACAGAAAATGAATGAATGAATAATAAGAACATATATATGCTAACTTATGTCAAGTGTCTATAAATCAAATTCTCATTCATCTTTCATTCATTTTCTGAACCGCTTGATCCTAATTCGGGTCCAGGGGAAAGTGGCGTCCATCTCAGCCGACTCTGGTGCGAGAGCAGAGAACACACTGGACAGCTCACCAGGCCATCGTAGGGCAGAAACAAGCTGATGGCTATGCAGCTCCTCTTGATGAAAGTCGAATCAAATTTTGGATCTAGGAATTTTTTAAAGATTTATTGAGCATTATGAGAGAGGATGATAATTTATGTAGTATTAAAGCAGGCCCAGCAGAGGGCGGTGTAGACTTGGTGCTCTTTATTTCAACTTCTGGTTGAGGTTTGTGTCCTCCGACTGCTTTTGTTTATTTGTTTATCAGTCTGTTTGTTTGTTTGTTTGTTAGTAACATCCTGAAAAATTGATGAATGGATTGTGAGTAATACTTTGGAAGGGTGGGGTACGGCCCAAGGGAGACTCGGTTTAGGATATGATCCAGATCCAATCCGGAATCTGTAATTTTTTTTACAGAAATCTTTAATATTGTTGAACAATGATTTTTGTGACGTGTGATATTATCACAGGCCCAGCCAGCAGGGGGCGCTGTGCACTTTCTGATATTTTATTTCTTTCAATTTTAGTCGGGGTTTGTGCTGTAGCTGATCAGTTTATCTAATATACATGATTAAAGCATCATCGTCATCATGTATTTATTGTATTTTTATTTATTTTTTATTATTTTTCAAGATATTTATTTCACATGTGGTTTCAATCAAGACTTGTTGATATCACGTCCCAGGTTTACACCGGTTTAGTTCGCAATTTCAGGGCGTTCTCCAGAAATACATGTTATATATATTTTTTTCTGGTGGTGGGGGGTGCTGGGTGTTGCAGGGAAGATGGACGTGGCTCAGTGGTTTGCTCAGAGAAAAAGGTCATTGGAAGCGAGTGGTAAATAAAACACCAGCAGGGATGAAGTGCTGATCCAGTCTGGAAACCAGCACCGGCATGGAAGCACAGCTCCCACTATTCCCACAATGCTCTCTGCCTTTGTGTCTTAGTGCACAATGGCTTCACATGGCTCGGCCCCGGCTGCTGCAGGATGCTGCTTCGTTATAGACATTCAGATGAACTTCAGGCTTGTTCTTTGTTCTGAGCCCCTCAGTGGGCATTATTATAAAAACCTCAGCACTCACTTCGTCCGCCTGAGCACACACACTGCGTTTTTTTTCCCTGATACACACTTCATCCTGTCCATCATCAAGCATGAACAGAAGCCATATAGAACACATACACATACATATGCTTGTTGCAGGGCTCAAGAAGTGTGTGTGTGTGTGTGTGTGTGTGTGTGTGTGTGTGTGTGTGTGTGTGAATATGAGTGTGCTTCTGATTAGTATGCTGTTTTTCTCTTGTGCTTCTTATTAATACCTATCACTGCATCACGCCTCTATATGACACGCTATATGACGATAAGTCAATAGCCGCGAGTCAGGTGATTGATGGCGGCTTTAAGCAGCAGGCCGAACCCCCACGCAGAGAAAGAGTGCCTGTGATTTAATGTTCATAAGTTTTATGAGTGAATTCATCTTCCACACACACACACACACACACACACACACACACACACACACACACACACACACGCGCGCGCACACACACTATGCAAGGTTACACACTGTTCTGGATGCGTTTCAGCCTCGGATTTGAAGCAGTCTGATGATTTGTTCTGAAGCTCTAGTGAAAGAAAAGGATATGAAACGGGTAGAAGTGAACACAACGCTCCCGACGGTCCAGTCACAGAGAGAACACACTCCTGAAATCTCCGGTCAGGAGTCTCTGCAGAGTTCAGGTCGGCTTTCTGGGCAGAAGTGTACCGTGAAGAAAGCAGGATGGATTCAGAAGGCCAGGTTTCACCTGAATCGATGCTGTATTCATGGCAATAATTCAAAACCACAAGAGGAAATTTTTACAGCGGCAATGTCCATAATCTCTAATAAAAACTGACACGCCGGGGGAAGGGTGTGAGGAACTGTGTAGAAAACACTCAAAAGTAGAAATTAGGAGAACTGGATAGCGCAGTGCCTTTGTGCCTACAAGTGTTCTGGGCTGTGTCGGGAGTGGCTCTGAATTTGGCGGCTTTTAAAACTCTCTTCTCTCTTTATGCACTGTAGGTGCTGGTGAGAGGCGTGGCTGGCACACATGGGCGGAGTCCGGAGCACACACCCGATTCCACTCAGCCATCACCGGGCTATAAAGATGAGTGGCGCGCTCCTCCCAGTGCTAGAAATTGTCCCTCCAAGGGACCCTGTTTCCCTGTGATCTTTCTGGATCCTGGTTCTCAGCTCCGTGCTCAACCAGTTCCCGCTCCGAACTTCCCATTTGTAATTTTGGCTTTCGTGTTTCCCCTCACCTCTACTGTAACTACGATTCTCCGTACTCCAGTGCCTGCTCTGTGAAAAACAAAACTCATCTATGTCATCATACTTGGTCTCCTGCATCTTTGGGTCTGACTGAATGCTCCCAGCGTCACATCAAGAAGGTCCTGGGTTCGCGACCCGGGCTCAGGGAGCGTGGTTCTGTGTAGAGTTTGCATGTTCTGTCATGTGTTCATGTGGGTTTTCTCTGGATACGCCTACTCAACCACCCCTAGGTGTGAGGAAGAGTCCCTATGATGGACTGGCAGTCTGTTGAGAATGTACCCTGCTTTCACTAAAGTCAACTTGGACAGGCTTCAGCCGAAATTAAAAAAAAAAAAAAAAAAATATATATATATATATATATATATATATATATATATATATATATATATATATATATATATATATATATATATATATATATATATATATATATATATATATATATATATAAAGTTTTATAATATATAGCTGCCTAATTCTAAGGAGCAATGGTGACCTGGTGGTAAAAGTGCTGGAATACTGATCTTGAGGTTGTGGGATCAAGCCCCATTCTCCACACGGGTTGTCACTGTCCCCCCCAGTCCAGCTAACTGGGTTATCAAAGGCCGATTTTTGTCAAGAGGAGCTGCATAGCCGTCAACATGTTTCTGCCCTGCGATGGCCTGGAAAGCTGTGCAGGGTGTATTCTGCTCTTGCTTGGAGTTGGTTGAGATGGACACCAGCCTCCCTGCGATCCTAATTAGGATTCAGCATCCATAAAATGAATGAATGCTTAATCCTAATTTGGGTTAGAGCCCATTTCAGACGACTCTGAGTGAGAGCAGGGAAAAACCTGGACAGCTCACCTGGCCATCTCAGGGCCAACACTCATACAAACATTCGCACTCAAACCTAAGGGTGAACTGGAACAGCATATCGGCCTACTACACATTCTTTTGAATTGTAGAGAAAACCCACACAAGCATAGGAAGAGCATGCAAGCACCACAGGGAAACGTCCAGCGCTGGGAATCAAACCCAGGACCATCTCACTATGAGACGGCGACAGATGTGCAAACCTCTGCACCACTGATCCATTTGAATTGGATTGTACTTGGGTATGTTAGCTTGCTCCCCGATGACATCATCATTCCGAGACTCGTTTTTTTAAATAACTGTCTTTGAAAACAGAAGATCAAACACACAGGAAGATTCCATAGAATCTATAGAGTTCCATGTCCCAGTTTAACCCTTCCTCGGAGTGACTCAGGACAATCATCCCCAGTCTGAGAGGGATTAATGATTCGATGCGTCATATATATAAAACCGGGTTAAGCGGTCCGACTTTAAATCCCAGTGCTCAGTCGTGTTCCTGTGAGAGAGAACCAGCAATAAAAAATGATGAATATTTAT
Organism: Plotosus lineatus; assembly: GCA_024760905.1. Classification (NCBI taxonomy): domain Eukaryota; kingdom Metazoa; phylum Chordata; class Actinopteri; order Siluriformes; family Plotosidae; genus Plotosus; species Plotosus lineatus. Next base: position 58,730,980 of record CM045735.1, on the reverse strand, counting down.
TCAGGATAAAGGAGACCTGGCCAGCGATGGTTTCCGAGCCGTTCCTGGTGTACCCCGCCCTCGCCCCGAGTCAGCTGAGATAGGCTCTAGTCTCCCCGTGACCCTAGCAGGACTAAACCGGTTAGGAAAAGTCTGCGTGAGAGGGCGAGTGATGGGGGGATGAGTTCTTTCGGATGTAAATACGTGCGTGTGGTTTTCATTAAAGGAACTGGACAGAAGGCAGGATACAGAACCACCCACAGGAGAAATACTGAAGAGATGAGAGATGTTTCTGATGATACAGCATCCTCGTCCTCCTCGCCTGCTGCTTAATTACATCATTGATTATTCCAAACTGGCAAAAATAAATAAATAAATTAGGAATATTTAACAAGAAGTCATTACTTAATCTTCCTTTATGAGGCCTGGACATAAAGGTCAGTGGTGAAATCTTTTCAAATCACACACACACACACACACACACACACACACACACACACACACACACACACACACTGAGAGATACAGTACAAAGGCCTGGAAATCCGGTCGACTATAACACAGTGAGCACCATAACTCATTTTAACAGCTCTCCAATTCTACCGTAGCGCAGAGGTTTTAAACGGTTCCACATTAGAGACTCGATTCAGCCACGATACAAATAAACAGCAAAAATACTGCTGAGTTTCAGATTTATCACTTTACAGCATCTTTGGTTTTGGTTCAGGTGCTGATCGGAATCCTGAAGGGCTCATGAGTTTCCATTTAAACCTGATTGATGCCCATTTAACATCGAAATGGTCTCCACTTTGGGTTGTGCACCAAATTTGGTTCCATTCAGAATTACACCTAATTTGAGTCACGGGAACTGGACACTTGTCTCAGCTGACTCTGGGCGAGGGCAGGGTACACCCTACACAGCTCAGCAGAGCATTGCAGGGCAACACACACAGACACACACACACACACACACACACACACACTCACGCAACCATTCACACTCACTTTCAGGGCTGATCTAGGACAGCCAATCGGCCTACTGTTTAGCTTTTTGGACTGTGGGAGGAAACCAGTGAACCCGGAGGAAGCCCACACAAGCACGGTGGAAACATGCAAACTCCACACACAAATGCCTCGAGATAGGGAATTGAACCCAGGACCTTCTTGCTATGGAGCAGACGTGCTAACCACCGCACCACTCCCGGTGTAATATACATAATATACATATTATAAATTATGCGAATAATTAACTGTCAATTAAAATTATGTAAAAATCACATGTATGTGAATCATGTGAAAAATGAAATTAAAAATTTTAGTTAAAAATAAAAAAAATTCTTCTACAATTAAACAAACAGTAAAGGCCCCGGAGCAGCGGCGAGGTTGAAACTCGTTTAATTTTTTCTTGTTTCTTTGTAAAACGCAGGTCCTCATGATGGTGTGTGTGTGTGTGTGTGTGTGCGTGTGTGTGCGCGCGTGTGTGCCCTCCCCCATATAAAATGGATCCTCACCATGTGGCTGAACCGAATTAAGGAATTCAGCAGGAGGAAGTGAACTGGGCGTTGGCTAATCCGTTACCAAACACTCCCCCTGACACACTGCCCGCCCTCTGGGATACTTCAGTCCTGCGGGGAACGGGACAACGAAGCGGATAAATGGATATATATGCATACGGATGAAAGGAGAGAAAGTTAACGATCATCAGTTTCAGGAGGTCAGGCGCTGAATAATTCATGGAGGAACAAAGAGAGACGGTGAGAGCTTCAGGCAGTAAACAAAACAACATACAAATAAACAAGCCAACGCAGCGTGCGCGAGACGAACGACGTCCTCGTGGGCTTCGTCTGTTTGCTCTGATAAAGCAGCAATTTAATATGTTGCTTCACACACACACACACACACACACACACACACACACACACACACACACACACACACACAGGTAAAAATGGATGAGTGTAGTATAAAAATTGAATGACCTTTCAAACATTTTTTTTTTTTCACTCACAAACTCCATCTCTTAAACCTCCACCTGACTTCATCTGCGTCTCACACACCACCGGTTTCTTTTTTTTTTTATTATTGGACTGACTCAGCTTATGCGTGAGAGATTTATTCATACAGGGCTACAGAATGCTGTTAGCAAAACAACATAACCTTTAGCGGCAGAGCAATCGTTTACAGACAGCAGCGCGGCTCACGTCTTCTCATTATCGACTCACGGGGCAAATACAACAAGATGATCATTCTGTGGCAAGAAAACACATTTAAATACTGAAAGATTGATTTATGTGCATGCAAGCAGTGTGCATGTGGTGTGATTCGCATGTTCAGTTTAATGAATATGTAAATGAATATGCAAAACGGATCATTTCAGCCTAAAGGCATAAAAAAAAAAAAAAAAAAAAAGAAAAAAAGTCAGTGCACACAGATTTAATTTAATCAGTAGGCCACTTTGGAAAGGGGACTGTGTGGATAATTTATTACATCTGAAGTATTAGATTTAAAAATAAAAAGCTAAATTATACCAAATGCACTGTAATACACTTTGTGTTGTGCTGTTACAGGAAAATGATCAAGAACATAGTGGCGCATGGGAGGTGAAGTGGGAAGCAAGTCCACCTCACAGCGAGAAGGTTCTGGATCCAATTCCTAATCTGAGGGCATTTCTGTTTGCGGTTTGCACGGGTTTCCTCCATGTACTCCGATTTCCTCCCACAGTCCAAGAGCATACATCTGGCTGACTGGCTGTTTCAAATCACCCCTAAGTGTGAGAGGGAGTGTGAATGGTTATGTGTGTGCTGACCCTGCAATGGCCTGGTGAACCGTTCAGGGTGTACCCGTCCTTCACTCAGAGCCCAGAGACGCCGCAAACCTGATTAGGATTTAATGGCTTTGAAAAAATAACTAATGATAGGGGTGTAATTCAGTAAACAGACCCATCATACTTACTTGGGGCCGGTGATGCAGTGGTTAGGGTTCTGGGATCATAATCAGAGGCTGTGTGTTCGAGTCCCAGTTAGACCCCCACTGTGCTAAGACCCGTGGGCCTCAGTTCACCCAGCAGTATAAATGGGTACCAGTACAAATATACTGGGAAGGTAACCTGCAATGGACTAGCGTCCCATCCAGGAGGAGCTACTTCTGGAAGCTTCATGCTATGGAAACTGGGCGTAAGCACCGGCCTGATTGGCCACTATAGCTCGGATGTAAAAAGCCCAACAGACTACCTTATTTTACCGTATCATAATTACATTTAGCCATCCACCCAATTTCCACTTAACCCTCTAGGGGGACAGGGAGGCTGGAGTCTAATTCTACCAAATCTGAGGAAAAAGAGGGGTAGATCCCGAACAGCTTGCCGGTCCATCACAAGACCAAAACACACACACATACACACACACACACACACACGCATTCTCACATGACTACCTAGAGGAAGCCAATGCAATCACATGGAGAACATGCAGACTCCACATTGAAATGCCCTCACCAAGCTCAGGACTCATCGCCAGCACTGACTTGCTGTAACGCCTACATCACGGTACTATCTTGTATGTGCCAATCTGGCAATAATCATCCAACTTATCCATTTACATTAATGGTATTTTGCAAGACTGTTGGGTTGCCTTATGATAGCACAGCTTGGGTCACTGTGCGTTGGAGCTACAGTGGTACTGTTTGGGTAACTCACTGGTGTGTGGACATGATCTGCCACTTTTCCAATACAATCACCTTGTAGGTCATGCATCCATTATTCAAATGTTAGGAGATGGTCACTCTGAAGATAAACTAACTGCTGCCTTACTGTGTTCCTCAAGACAAAGGCTGAGGGGGTTAACCCTTAAGATTCAAACACTGGACTAGAGAGATCCAGATGCTCCCACAAAAAGACCCATTTCATGATATACCAATATAGAATAATCACAGCAAGTTTGAAGGCTCCAGCTTCAGCGCTCCAGAAGTAACCTAATAGACAAGAAACCTAAATACAGTGGTACCACACCTTACGATAGTCCCAGCAAACGAAACATGCAGGTTACGAAAAACATTGTCCAAAATTTTTTGTCTCTGTACACGAAACAAGTTGTCCTTACGAAACGCTCCAAATGCGCCATTCAAACATTCAAACAATGCACAAGCTGCTCTCCCATCAATGATGTTCTAACATACCCACCCCGCTGGCCTCCCATTGGCTAGGAGGGATGACGCAGCTACCTCCTATTGCCTATCTCCCAACATCCCACCCCGCTGGCCTCTCATTGGCTAGGAGAGATGACGCAGCTACCTCTCATTGCCTATCTCCCAACATCCCGCCCCGCTGGCCTCCCATTGGCTAGGAGGGATGACACAGCACCCTCCCATTGGCTATTATGGATCTGCATCTCCCATAATGCTTTTCGTGTAAAGGACAGAGTTACTGTTGTTTCATGCTTTATTTCTTGACTCAGGCTTCTAACCTTCCATAATTTGTAAGATTATAACTCTGCTAAGAAGACATGGTCAACACATGCACGCGCACACACACACACACACACACACACACACACACACACACACACACACACACATACTCGCGCACGTTATTTCCGGTGCAAGTCAGAAGAAGAAACGCTCTTGTGACATGCGTTTGATTGATATCGCAAAGGAATACGGCCAAACCCGTCTCCTAACGGTAAGATATTGAAGCAGAAGGTCTTCAAAGGTATGCTTTTATAAATTTTAAAGGGTTTATGGGGTAGTGTTGGGGGCCTTGGACTGAATTACATGTAAAATGCGGTTCAATTTACGAAAAATCCAGGTTACGAAACCACTTCCGGAACAGATTAATTTCGTAAGGTGAGGTACCATTGTATACAATTTTACCCCTGTGACCTCGAAAATTAGGCCAAGGTCACTCATACACAAACTCGCCCCAGCACTCATAGTAGTGAGCCAGCATACCAAGTTTGAAAGTCCCAGGTTCAGCACGCGGTAAGTTAATGTCCTGAAACTAAAGCATGACGGATAGATGGACGGACAGTAGGAACCCATTCCTCCAGCGTCCAAACCAGTTTGTCGGCGGGAACTATAGAATTGCTGTGCATGTCATTCAAGATCGTTCATTCATTCAAGATGTCAGCTTGATGAAGCACCCTGGGATCCAAAGCTTGAACCAGCGATCCAACACGGAGTCACATGTTAGTCATGTGTGTTGGGTCACTACCAGACCAGAGTTTCATCATGCTCACTGGTTCACTCATTTGGTTTGGTAATAAAATGCAGTGGGAGCGACTGAGTAATGACTGACTCCTCAGATTTTTTATACACCAGGCAGGTCGGGGTTTTTCACTCTTCATTTGGCACACAAAGAATGCACAGGTTCGAGTTTCACCATAATGTCAATGTAAACACCTCCAGAAGGGAATTTTATTGATGCTTATTCTATTTAGCTGGAAAAAAAAACAAACAAACATATAAATCGCTGGTGTCTCCTTTATCGCTATAGTAACAAGTCTTCATTTTCTGTAACCGCTTAATCCTAATTAGGGTCACGAGGAGGCTGGCGCCCATCCCAGCCGACTCCGGGCAAGGACAGAGTACACACTAGACAGTTCACCAGGCCATCACAGGGCAGAAACACACTGAGGGCTTTGCAGCTACTCTTGTCAAAAGGCAGCAATGGTTCTTTTACATGAACCTAACACCATGGGCAGTGAGAGACATGGCCGGCCTTTGATATCCCAGTTAACTGCACTGGGGGGACAAGGACAATCCATTGAGAATGGGGCTTGAACCCCCAACCTTAGGATCAGTGATCCATCACCTTTACCACCAGACCACCATTGCCAGAGAAACAAGTCAAATTTGATAAAAAGTTCATTATCAGACAGATTTGCAGAAAATTGATTTCTGGATGGCTGCCTTAGACTAAAATATGACAAACAAGAACATACGTAAGTATCCAAGAATACACACACACACACACACACACACACACACACACACACACACACACACACACACACACACACACACATATATACTTGATACCACAGTGTCGCTACACAGAAGTGTGAACTTTATTACAGATCTAATACATTCCTAGATCTTTCATCTTAACCAGTTTTATTAATCTTCTCAATAAAAACTGGTGCCGTCTGAGATTCAAGCTTTGGGCTCCAGATGTGGATAAATGAGATATTTCAGAAGTATTATTGTCGGTTTGATTAAGCTGTCAGGCTCAGCAGCACACTGTAGCAATTCCTAAATT
>CM045735.1:58702248-58722248 GCA_024760905.1 Plotosus lineatus | reverse complement strand
ACGAGACAAGAATAAAGAGGTCTAGAAAGACACTGCTAATGATGGCAGTGTGAACCCGTTAATACGCCCTGATGTCATTTACGATTGATTAGTCATTATTAATACTCTTTTTCAGACCGAAAAATTCTAGTCCTGGGAACAAGGGATTATGTGTCTGTATGATGGCTTTATTATCACAGCCAATGACTGTAAAGAAAGTGTACAAAGCATAAAAATATAATAAAAATAAGTGAAGTCACCACAGGCCGCTTATTACGCCGCCAAAAAGTCACATTAATGGATAAGTGTTCATCAAAGGATCAGGAATGTATGGAATTTGGCAGATTCTCTTATCCAGACCGACGTATATGTTATTTCATTTAGACAACTGAGCAGATGAGCGTTAAGGGCATTGATCGGGGCCCAACAGTGGCCGGACTGGGGCTTGAACCTCCCAACCTTCTGATCAGTAATCCAGAGTCTAATATCCACATTTCACTGGAGCACGGCAGACTTACGGAAGCAAAAATGTTGTCATCCGCAAACGTTCCGCAATTATTCCCTCATCTTCCGTGTCATTCCGTGTAATTCCGTACTTATTCCTCAAGCCTTCCTTCCTTCCTTCCTTCCTTCCTTCCTTCCTTCCGTATGCTTCCGGCAGGCCAAAATATTCCGTGAACGTGCTTTTGAACTTGTTGAAGAATTCTGTGAGTGTTCTGTGGGGTCGCTTTGGCGTACTTTGCAGTACCTGTTCTGCACATGCTGTGAACATTCCGAGAATGTAGGAATTTCTACTTTTCCGTAGGATTTTCACCCATTTTCCGTGTAAAAATGCCGAAGCTCTTCTGTAGGCTGTTTTCCGTGATTTTCTGCTACACAATTCTCGCATGCCATCATCATCATTTCCTGTAACCGCTTCATCCTAATTAGGGTCGCAGGGAGGCTGGTGCCCATCCCAGCCAACTCAGGGCGAGGGCAGAGTACACCCTGGACAGCTCGCTAGGCCATCGCAGGGCGGAAACACGCTGACAGCTTTGCAGCCTACTCTTGTCGAAAGTCAGCAATGGTTCTTTTACATGCCTCACACCATAGACAGTGAGAGACATGGCCGGCCTTTGATAACCCAGTTAGCTGCACTGGGAGGACAGTGACAATTTTGTGGAGAGTGGGACTCAAACCCCCAACCTTTGGATCAGAGATCCGGCGCCTTATACCACTAGACCACCACTGCCCTCTCGCATGCCATAGTCCAGTAAAATGTGGGTAAAGTATAAGAATTTCCACTTTTCTGTAAGATTTTCACCCGTGTTCCGTGTAAAAATGCCAAAGCTCTTCCGTAGACTGCGTTCCGCGCTTTATCGCTACAATCCTTGCATGCCGTAGTCCAGTGAAATGGGGGTATTTACCCACTAATGCACCACTAACTGTTCAAAGTGAAGGGACATGACCTCTATGTTTTTCTTCATGAAAGAGGTGGGACCTCTGTGTTGTTCTTTGTGAAAGAGGTGTGTCCTCTATGCCATTCTTAGTGGAGAAGGTGTCAAGACTGTGACACTATGTGTTGCTCTTTGTGTCTTTGTGAAGGCGGTATGACCTCTTTGTTGTTCTTCATGAAGGAGGTGTGGCCTCTGGATCATTCATAGCAAAGGAGTTGTGTCCCCCTTGATGTTTTTGGTGAAGGAGTTGTGTCCTCTGTTTTTGTCCTGTGATGGACTGGCAAGCCACCTTTTCCCAAACTGGAAAGGTATGGGTGAAACGGCCTTCAGTTCTGTATCCTGAGCCAAATGGAAATGGTGGAATAAGGAGCAAATTAATGTAGAAGTGTAAAATCATTTCATTAGAGTTTGATGGAGCCAAAGCCACCTCAGCTGATGCTTCTGAGGCATAACAAAGTGGCTGCGATGTTAAGTGGCATCACTTTTAATGCCACTGTTGGCCATTTAACCCTGGTGACCCGACTGCTGTGGTTCAGTCCTGAAAGAGGTGTGTGCCCGCTGGGGGACAGTCAGTGAGTATGCACCACGGCGCTGCATGTTTCAGTGTGAAGCTGTGTGTCCTGGATGAGATCTATTGTATTCCTTAATTGGCATTTTAACAAATTAAACTCTAAGGGGAAATTCTCACTATATCAAAACATGCCACAGTGAGGATCACACACACACACACACACACACACACACACACACACACACACACACACACACACACACACACACACACACACACACACACACACACACACACTACTTTGTGGGGACATTGTTTTCCAGAATGCATTCTCGCCATTTACAAATCAGAGGTGGATACCCAAATCCTAAACAAACCTTGACTCTCAAACAGCACTGAAGAAATGAGGACCACCCAAAAGTGTCCTCAATACCTAAAAATGTCCTCAACATCCAAAAATGTTCTTTCATTCATTTTCTGTAACCGTTCATTAGTTCAGTTCATGTTTTGTAACTGCTTAGTCCTAATTAGCGTCGCGGGGAGGCTGGCACCCATCCCAGCAGACTCTGGGTGAGAGCAGAGTACACTCTGGACAGCTCGCCAGGCCATTGCAGGGCGGAAACATGCTTACGGCTATGTATATACTCTTGTTGAAAGTCAGCAATGGTTCTGTTACATGAACCTCACACCATATACAGTGAAAGGTATGGCCGGTCTTTGATAACCCAGTTAGCTGCACTGGGGAGACAACAACAATCCGTGGTGAGTGGGACTCGAGCCCCCAACCTTAGGATCAGTGATCTGGTACCTATCCACCAGGGCAGTACTGCCCGTTCCAAAAATGTCCTTAATAGCCAAAATGGTCCTCAATACCCAAGAAGGTCCTTACGCTGTTGGCAATATACATGTATATACATACAGGGATATAATGTAATATGTAAATAATTACAATATAATATAAATACCCACACATACACACGCGACCACGCACCGCACACACAGATGCATACCTCACATAAAAATGTAAGGAGTTGGGGGGTGGTTGTTTGTTTTTTGTTTGGTATTTTTTTGTTTGTTTTTTTTTATTTATTTTTAATTTTTTTTGCATAATTGGCCTTGGTTTTTCTCCCTATTCTTCCTTAATTTTCAAATTTTTTAATTCAATGAATATTAAAAAAACAAACAGAAAAAAGTGATGCACTGAAGCCGCGTGAATTGAAACACGACGCAGCGAGGGATCCCTATATATATATATATATATACACACACACACACACTCATATATATATATATATATATATATATATATATATATACACACACACACACACACACACACACACACACACACATATATATATATATATATATATATATATATATATATATATATATATATATATATATATATATATACTGTATACTGTATATATATTCCCCAATGTGTAGCAAATACAAGTACAATCTACACACACACACACAAAGCAACGTTATGAAGACGCCCCTGTGGCAGGTTCTCGTCTGTTTAACAATAGGTTTTGTTTTAATGGCTGAGAGCCGCAAACAGGCATATTTTCACTCTGTTATTATGTGAACAGCATGTTTTCTAATCTGGAGAGTGAATGATATCTTGGGTGTACTAATGAGACTCATCTGAGTGGAAGCTGTAGGGAAGAGATAGAGCACTCATCGCCTCCTCCACCTCCTCCTTCTCAACCGAGAGCACCAGTAGACTCTGAATAAAACAAGTTCTATTTTGATTTATAAACACAACTTCATGTAACAGCGGGAAGCAGAAAGCAGACCAGATGCCATTCCGCTTGGCCACTTGATAAAAATCAGTGTTGGTTTATAGCTCGAAAGTGTCATTAACACTCTGACCCATAGGGTGCTGTAGACCTTCCATTACCTGGAGACACACTCGGTCTGGACAGACAGCAGCAGTGTTGAACTGATAAAGTGGGAACTATCAGATCACAGAATTTCTTTGTCTTTTTGGGGTATGTATACACAGGAACACGTAATCCTTCTAGGGTCACAGGGAGGATGAATCCTTTCACAGCCGAGTCTGGGTGCATGAAAAATACACCCTGTACAGGTTGTAAGTCCACTGCAGGGCCAACACACAACCATTCAAACTCATACTCATACCTAGGGACAATTTGGAACAACCCAGTAGCTTAATGTACATGTCTTTGGACTGTCAGAGAAAAGTGGCGTGCATGGAGGAAGCCTATCAAGCACAAAAAATTGACATGCGCCAAGTGTGGGCATCAGTATCATTATTTTAATGGATACACTACACAGTGACATAATGGGGCAGTGGTGGTCTAGTGGTATAGGGCGCTGGATCGCTGATCCAAAGGTTGGGGATTCGAGTCCCACTCTCCACAAAGTTGTCACTGTCCCACCCAGTGCAGCTAACTGGGTTATCAAAGGCGGGCCATGTCTGTCACTGTCTATGGTGAGAGGCATGTAAAAGAACCATTGCTGACTTTCGTAAAGAGTATCTGCAAAGCCGTCAGCGTGTTTCTGTCCCTTGCTAAAAGGGTTGTGACAGGAAGGGCATCCGACGTAAAAACCTCTGCCAAATCAAACGTGCGAATCACATGATTCGCTGTGGCGACTCCCGAGTAAAAGGGAAAAAGCCAAAAGGAAGACAGACAGACTACACAGCAACATAAGCCATAAAACATAGAATAAAATGGGATATTTAATTAGTTTCTAATCTGCTTAATCCTAGTTAGGGTCAAAGGGGGGACTGGTGCCCATCTCAGCTGACTCTAGGCGACGGTGGGGTATACTGGACATCTCACCAGGGCAGAAACACATACAACCATTCACAGTCGCACTCACACCTAGAGGTGATATGGAACAGCCAATTATTTACTAACTTAACCTGATTTTGGACTGTGGGAGGGAACTGGAGTACCCAAAGGAGACCACGCAAGCACGGGGAGAACCTACAAACTCGACACAGGAACGCCTGAGCTGGGACTCAAATCCAGCCCCTTCTTGCTGTGAATTGGATATGCTCACCACTACACCTGCCCCTGAGATAGTTCATATTTTCAGATATTTACCGTGGCAGAGGCAGGTCAGGTGAGTGCTGCAAGCTGTGAGCAGCTTTCGAACTCTTTTTAAGTTCTAGAACATTCTATACAGAAACGTCAGCACAAAGCACATGTTTTCGTATATACTACACAGAATTAGTAAAGTAAAAGAAACTTAAACAAGAGTTGGATGGTTTATTTTTCCATTTTTAAGTGTGATGAAGATACCGCCGCCCGCTCCGAATGACTGTGACAAACCGTGAATGGCCGTCATTTTAATTCAAGAATTATACACTTGGAATAATGTCTTTTGTTCCCCTGAGGGTAGACCAATCAGATTCCACCTTTTGTGTGTAGTATATATTCATCTTCTTAGCCATTTATTCCTAATTAGGGTCAGGAGGAGCCTGCCGTCCATCTCATCAGACTCTGGGCAAGGGCGAGGGCGAGGTACCCCTTAGATACCTTGCCAAGCCATTGCAAGGCCACCACAATTATTTACAGTCATACTCTGACCTAGTGGCAATTTGGAGCAGCTAATCAGCCTACTGTACATGTTTTTGGAATGTAGGAGGAAATCAGAAATCAGAGTACCATGAGGAAACCCATGCAAGCACAGGAAGAACATACAAACTCCCCGAGCCTGGGAATCAAACCTGAACCATCCTGCTCTGAGGCAGACATGCTAACCACTGCGCCAGCCCTGTGTATATACCGTAGACCAGGGGTCCCAACCTTTTTGTCATCGGGGACTGGTCACCGCTTGTCAATTTTACCGCTGACGGAGGGGGTGGGGGTGGGGGTCATAGATTGTTTATTATTCATAAACAAAATTATTATTATTATTATTATTATTATTATTATTATTATTAAGAAGAAGAAGAACTCCATGAATGTCATTTTTCAACAGCTGAAATAAAGTTGGTTGGGGAGTAGAGCTTAAACTTTTCAAAAAAACAAAAAAACAAAAAACAAAACAAAAAAAAAGGTGATGGTGCACCAGCTGGGAGAATGAAGGCTCAGGCTCAGTCTTACCCCAAATCCCCGCTATTGTTTGAAACATGTCCAACTCGCCTCTGTTCATGTGCCGTCCCCTTGTGGGTTACATTTTAGCGCTCAAATGACCGACATGTAACCGAGAGAATCCGGTTATTTTTAAAAATAAAGATTGTTCAGACTCATATAATGAATAAAATGGAAATAATGAATTATTTCTTCTGCGAACCGGTACCAGTTGAGCCGCGGACTGGTACCGGTCCACGGACCGGTGGTTGGGGACCCCTGCCATAGACCATCATCAAATATCAACCTGAGTGAATATTTTGTAAATGTTTCGCTTTTACCATTTCACTAAAAATACATACTCTAGTTTTATTCCCAGAACATGGTATTTATGAGATTGTCCAATCCACAGTAATGTAGCATTAACCCTTTCAGTGCTGAAATCTCCCCTCATGCTGTAATTTGTGTTAGAGGATGTGAAATGGTGCAAGTCTACACCGTCCTGTGAGAGAAACAACGTGATTAGATTGTTGTTCTCCCCCAAACCTCAGCTCTGTTTACCAATTAATGCACAGTGCCTTTCTGCTTCCAGCCAATAATGAAGTCCAGTGTGAAAATTAGACCTGAAAATAGATTGTGCAATGAAGTGAACTTATATTCACAGAGAGCACAAGGCTGGAGCCTGAAGGAGCTCTGAGGAAGCCTGATCATCATATTCTTCTGTGTGTTTATCAATTAATTATAAATCGATGTTTAATTTAACTCTATTCTCTAAATACCTTCTTCTGGTCTGTCAGCGGTCCATTCTGTGGGTGAACTGAGAAAATAAAAAAATCTGGTATTTGCACATAGAGCTAATTCTGGAGAAGAAATGCAAACAAGCCAGCTTGGTGTGAGCCACACAACTCTATTCTAGCCAATCAGAAACAAGGTGCTGATGCTGATTGGTAGGAGGGAGGATGTGAGTGTCACTGCCTGTCTATTTGCATATTCACGAATTTCGAGGTTTAGCTTCTGAAAGAGCACTGAAAGGAGGCGTGTGTTTGTTTGCAATAAACAATGATGTGGACTTACTCTAAAGATTCGTCTGGAAAAATGGTGGACAGTAGAAATTTGACTTTGATGTTTTTGGACTGTGGGAGGAAACCAGAGTAACCTGGAGGAAACCCACCCAAGCATGGGGAGAACGTGCAAACTCCACACCAAAACGCCCCAAGCCTGGAATCGACCATCTTGGAATGGGACCATCTTGCTGTGAGGCGGACATGCTGACCTGTACACCTCTGTACCGCCCTCATAAGTTTCAGCTTTCAGAAAACGTTGACAAATATGTACAGGATGAACACAGAGTATTGCTAGAAAGCTCCGCCCCATTTGCATTTAATGCCGAGCACAGATGAACCACTAGAAGTAATTTTTTTTTACAGCTTTACAAGTTTTCGTGACGCTCCCTTGATTTATTTTTTTACTTTTAAAAACTTTGCATGATATTGTGTTCATCTATTGATCAGTGATGAAAAAAAATCAAGTTAATTAAGGGAGTGTTTAACATCAGATGAGCCTCGCTGCATCCCTGTGATGATGTTGGCGTTGAGAGCTTTCCTCTGTAACGACTTCTCTCTGCGCGCTTCTGATCTGAGCTACTTTTGAAAGTAATATTTTTTTCTCCTCACATCCCCAGTCCCCGTGGAACCATAAACCCCCACTTATCTCGGTTCTCCAGTCTTCAGAACAAATGTGGCTTGTTATATTCAGTTATATGCTTTCAGCATAACGACCCATAAACACAAACGGTCATGAATATCACAAGCGCTAGTGTGCAGTGTCGATCCTGATCTCTTAATAAAACAACATGTTCGAGCCCAAAGAGCAGGGTGTGTGTGTTCCTTTCCGGCCATCCTGTGAACACGCCGTGGCGTCTCTCTCTGATTAGAGAGGACGGTTTCACACTTGAACGAGTCATGGACCTTAAATGAGGGATTTGTGGAGTGTTTAATGGGAATGAGCCTGTGTTAATAAGAGCTCAAAAGGTCAGAATGTTCACCAAGTACTGCAAAAACACACAGGAAATGCAATGCCGCTTGACTCCGTGTTCTCTTAGTCTCTCTCTCACGTGACATAAACACTCTGTGACATCACTGCGTGCTTCGCAAAAACCTGGGATCTGTGTCTTAGTCCCTCCCACAAGGGTACAGTTCTTCATCATTCTGATACAGTTCTCCAACACGTCAGTACGATTCTCAATACGTCCAGTACATTTTTCCAGTATAGTTCTCCATCACTCCATTAAGGGTTCTACCTCAGTCCAGTACAGTTCTCCAGTATAGTTCTCCAGCACTCCAGTACAGATCTCAACCACACCAGTTCAGATCTCCATCATTCCAGTACAGTTCTCCTTCATTCCAGCTCCATCATTCCAGTATTGTTCTCCATTATTCCATTGCAGGTCTCAATCATTCCATCTCCATCATTCCCAGTACAGATCTCCATTACTCCAGTAGGGTTCTTCCCCATTCCAGTACAGATCTCAATCATTCCAGTACAGATATCAATTCCATCTCCATCATTCCCGGTACAGATCTCCATCATTCCAGTAAAGTTCTCCATTCTCCTAGTATGGATCTCCACCATTCTAGTACAGTTATTCATCATTCCAGTACAGATCTCCATCATTCCATCTCCATTATTCCACTACAAATCTCCATTACTCTAGTAGAGTTCTCCATCATTCCAGTACAGTTCTCTATCATCCCAGTACAGAGTCCATCATCCCAGAACAGATCTCCATCATTCCACTTCCATCATTCCAGTACAGTTCGCTATCATCCCAGTACAGAGTCCATC
The DNA here is from genome assembly GCA_024760905.1 of Plotosus lineatus. NCBI lineage: Eukaryota > Metazoa > Chordata > Actinopteri > Siluriformes > Plotosidae > Plotosus > Plotosus lineatus. Next base: position 58,713,423 of record CM045735.1, on the reverse strand, counting down.
ATCCCAGAACAGCTCTCCATCATTCCATCTCCATCATTCCAGTACAGGTCTCCATCCTCCCAGTACAGAGCTCCATCATCCCAGTACAGATCTCCATCATTCCATCTCCATCATTCCAGTACAGTTATCCATCATTCCATCTCCATCATCCCAGTACAGAGGTCCATTATTCCAGCAGAGTTCTCCGTCATTCTAGTACAGATCTCCACCATTCCAGTACCGTTCTCCATCATCCCATTACAGATCTCCCTCATTCCATGGCCATCATTCCGGTACAGTTCTCCATCATTCCATCTCCATCATCCCAGTACAGATATCCATTACTCCAGCAGAGTTCTCCATAATTCCAGTACAGATCACCATCATTTCAGTATAGATCTCCATCATTTCAATACAGATCTCCAGCAGATGTATTATGGATGTTATGGTGTTTTGTAGTAACCCAGAACCTTAATACCACCCTTTAAGTTTCCTTTTCTTTTTAAGTTGTTAGCCATCTGTGAAAGTATGAATATTCTGAGTGCTTTTTCGAACACATAAATGTATAATAACTTTTCAGGATAATATAGAAACCCAGGGAAACTGTGAAATGTCGTTTGTTGTTCTCTAGCCAACTCAGCAGCAGTGCATCAAGTATTCTTTTGCACTCCAGGGAAATAAAAGCCTTGAATATTTCCACGGCTCAGTGCATCCGCTGAGACCAATTGTAGCTTCAGGTCACAATCCAACGCAGGTGGCAGGGATGTGACCAAACTGAGTGTGTTGCTGTTGGCTTTCCTGCTGCTTGTGTTGTCTGGAGCGAGAACTCAGTTGCTTTAACCTCAGGCGCGGTACAGGGATGGACAGCAGACCTGCCGAACTTAGAGGACATCATATTCCTCTATGTGTAGAAAGTCAAAACAGAGTGAATGTCATGTGAAAGCAGTTCAGTTAGTCAGAAATATAAAGAATAGTGAAAAAATCAATGATTCTCACTATTAAATGGGTCACGCCCAGCGGTGGTTATAAATTATACTTATTAATTATATTAATTATGATGGTAAGATTTAAAATTGGAATCTGGAAAGTTATCACATAGGAAAAGCTGAAATACAGAATGGCACTACAGTCTACTATTTAGTATGTACTACATAGGAATTATCCAGAGTGCATAACACTTCACTCAAAACAAAAGGCACTCAAAAGTTGTGACAGTTACATGGAGCAGGTCACATTATCATGTTATAGTGTATAAATAAATAAAAATATTCATTCATTCATTTTCTGAACTGCTGAATCCTAATTAGGGTCATGGGAATGCTGGTGCTTATCTCAGCCAACTCTGGGTGAAGGCAGAGTACACCCTGGACAGCTTGCTTGGCCATCACAGGACAGAAACATGCTGATGACTATGCAGCCTACTCTTGTCGAAAGTCAGCAATGGTTCTTTTACATGCATCACACCATAGCCTTTGATAACCCAATTAGCTACACTGGGGGGACAGCAGTGATAACTCGGTGATAGTGAGGCTTGAACCCCCAACCTTAGGATCGGCAATCCAGCATCTTTACCACCAGGCCACCACTACATATACTAGTATATAAATCTTATTTTAGTTAGGTTTTTGTGTGTGTGTTTATATGTACCATGAAGGAAAAAATTAAAGGAAGTAACACATCGACTCCGTTTAAATAAGGCAAGATAATGACAATAATAACAGTATACAGATATTACATTTAGAAATCAGGTCAAAACTAGTGAACTTCTGAATAAATTAAAAATAGTCAAATAATACTACATTACATTAACATTCAACAGACAAGCCTCTACTGCATGACATGAGCATGGTACACACCTATAAATATATAATGGACTGAACTTCTTCTGTTTACTGTAAACTGTTGACTGAACGTCACCCACATCCCCCTTTTGTTGTCCACAACAGTGTCTCTTGTGTAAGGATTTATTACGCATTTTAATTTGTCCAATGTAAAACACTTTATAAAGGAGTTGATCACCCTTAAAGTGTGATAAAAAAATCAAATGACATGAAAATTTTTGTTATTATTTCGTCAATTAAAAAAAATGCCACAATGTCTTGCAGTCCACATGCAAGCAAATATTGTGCAGCATAAATATGTATACTGCTCGAAAGTTGCGTCAAGGTCATGACAATTTTTGCTCATGATTTGTGAGTAATATGCGATTGGTTTGATGATGTTTGGTGAAAAAAATGAATTTTCTGTCTTTTGAAAAGAAAAGTTGTGTTCTATTCTCAAACAATTTGCGTTTTATTTACATGATATTGTCACAAACAAAATACAAATTAAATAATAAAATACAAATGATGACAAACTCTATGAAATATGGCAGATGCCAGCATGTCTCAAAGCTTGCGTGGTGAAGTCTCTCAGTAAAGACTCATTTTGTGACATTTGCGGAAATAGCAGACATGTTTGAAATGCAGCCATGAGGGGGGGCACAAACAAGTGTCCACCCTCACTCCGGTCCCAAACCCAGATAAATGCAGAGGGTTGCGTCAGGAAGTCCACAGAATATGGTGCTTGAACTGTTAAAGAAAGTTAAAGAAACACCATGACATGGTGCTGCACCTGCTCAGATCTGTGCTCATAGCTCACCTGAATCAGTTCAGTTCATTTTCTGTAAACGCTTAATCCTAATTAGGGTCGCGGGAACACGCTGACGGCCTTGCAGCTACTCTTGTCGAAAGTCAGCAATGGTTCTTTACATGAACCTCTCACCATAGACAGTGAGAGACATGACCGGCTTTTGATAACGCAGTTAGCTGCTCTGATGGGACAGAACAACCTTGTGGAGAGTGGGACTCGAACCCCCAACCTTTGGATCAGCCATCTCGAACCCTATATCACTAGACCACTACTGCCCTGACCACCTGCATCAATCATTAATTAAAAAAAATCATGAATAAACCATAAAAATATCATTTTTGCTTCCCTTGTGTTCCCGTGTAGTTCACAGTACAACAAATCTTCACCTCAGGCCTGCTGGGGATCATTGGATAGTCCTTGTCTTTATAGCTCTTGGACTATTTTGTGTTGTCCACCTCGCCACTGGTGGTAAATCAGAATGATTTGTGCTATTATAGGGAAAATAAAATTAAAAAAAAAGTTAAACAGTATGTCTATCACCACAACGACATTGATTATTATCTAATTAGGGCAGCACAATGATGTCATGGTTGGCTCGTCCGCCTCACAGCAAGAGGGCCTGGTTTGATTCCCGGTCTTGGGGTGTTTGTGTGGAGTTTGCAGGTTCTTCTTGTGGTTGTGTCGGTATTCTCCACGTACTCCAGTTTCCTCCAACAGTCCGAAAACATGCACAGTCGGCTGATTAGGTCTTCCAACGACCGCTAGGTCTGAGAGTGAGCGTGAATGGTTGCATGTGTGTTGTCCCTGCAATTGCCTGGTGAGCTGTCCAGGGTGTACCCTGCCTTCACCCAGAGTCACAAACTCCATCCCCACCCCCGCCCCTCCAAAATAACCCCACAAATAATATGATATAGGTTCTGTATTGACTGTAAGCAAACATTTCATGAAGGATTCTGAGAGGCTGTGTTTTCTCTGGAAATGTATTGAGACAGTGTTTCCTGTTTGGGTTCTGATCAAAACTCATTTCTTTTCCTTCTCCTTTTAGCTGCCGAACACTCGCACCAAACAAAAGGCCAGCGATAAGGCCAAATACAAGACCTTTCTCCACAAGGAGCAATCATGTAATTTTCCACCTTCATCAGACTCAAAGTCAGGAGAGTGGATTAATTATTGATCCAGAAAGATGCTGCAGTGGGATGTACACCTGAGGAGAGTGTGTTTCAATCATAAGCACACTGTGTGTGTTTATATATATATATATATATATATATATATATATATATATATATATACATATACATATACATACATATACATATACATACATATATATATATATATATATATATATATATATATATATATATATATATATATATATATATATATATATAAAGTTTAAAGGAAGAAAGAATCTCTCTCTCTCTCTCTCTCTCTCTCTCTATATATATATATATATATATATATATATATATATGTATGTGTATATATGTATATATATATATATATATATATATATATATATATATATATATATATATGTGTATATACATATACACACACACATACAGCTGCTTATTGCCATCCACTTAAGACTTTTTATATGAGCAGAATGTATCAGTAATACATAACACGCATCAGTGGTGTTCCTGACCTTCACAGCGGTCCTCGACGCAGTGTTCAGCGGAGATGCTCACACAGACCAGGCAGCACTAATAAAACATGTTTGTGCCATGAAACACGATTTCCATATAACACAGAATAAGCTATAAGCTTGATTTGCTGAACTAATTAATCCTACAAGGGTTGCCGGAAGGTTGGAGCCTATGTCAGCCAACAAAGACAGCGAACACCATGAACAGCAGAGCCGCTCACACAACAATTCACGCTCACACCTAGGGGCAATTTAGAACAGCCAGATAGTCTAACATGAATGGGAGGAAACTGGCACGAACACATGCAAACATCACACAAATGCCCTCACCGAGCCCAGGACTCAAACTCAGGACCTTCTTGCTGTGAGGTGGCTGTGCTAACATCTTATAGAGATTTGGAACAGCCACCTAGCCTCCTGTGCATGTTTTTTTTTTTTTTTTTGGAATTTGAAAGGAAACCAGAGTACCCCGAGGAAACCCATGCAAGCGCAGGGAAAGCATGCAAACTTCACACAGACATGCTTAAGCTTGGAAACCGAACTCAGAACCTTCTTGCTGTGAACTACACTACCGTGCCAACCACCCTTAATTCATTCACTCATTCATTCAGATCCAAGCGGCTTAATCCTAATTTGGGTCATCGGGAGGCTGACACCCATCTCAACCGACTCCGGGCGAGGGTGGGGTACACCCTGGATAGCTCACCATGCCAGGCTATTGTAGGACCAACACTCACACAGTCATTCACGCTTACACCTAGGGGTGATTTGGAACAGCCAATCAGCCCACTGTGCATATACTCTAACCATTAAACCACACTGCCACCTATTTATTTATTTATTTATTTACTTATTTAAATAAGCCTGATAGTTTGTTATTAATAGACTTCATAAAAAATGAGAGGAGTTTTGAAAAAGTCAAACGCTGTTCTCATTCTGCAACTTCTCATCAGAATTCATGTGAGCGGTGAGTCATGCTGATGTTGGTCATTTTTGCATTTATTACATTTACATTTATTCATTTTTTATTTGAATAATAATACACTTTTATCCAAAGTTCTCCACAAATCAAACAGAATTTAATCTAAACTCGTTCTGGATGTCTGTGTGTGTGTTTTGAATGATGCGGAATGGTGTTGAATCTTTTATTCTACAGGTTAACACCAGACACCATTTTACCCTCAACTGACATTCTCAGAAAGTAAAAACACTGGAGAGAAAAAATAACTTGTCTGTTAGTGTGAAGACAATCACATGCACAAAGGCATGCGCATGATTGGCGGCGACATGCTTGGGCTAGCGGTTAGCGCTGATTAGCGCTGAAACTGTTATCGGGGTGTTTCTATATGGAGTGTGCATGTTTTATTCGTGCTTGTGTGGGTTTCCTTTGTGTTTTCCGGTTTCCTTTCGTTCATCACGGAAAAGTATTTTTGAAGAGGAAAGGTGTACATATACTAGTAAGGGCAGTGCTGGCCTGGTGGTAACGGTGCTGAATCAATGATCCTAAGTTGGGGGTTCGAGTCCCACTCTCAACAGATTGTCATTGTCCCCCCCAGTGCAGCTAACTGGGTTATCAAAGGCCGGCCATGTCTCTCACTGTCTATGCTGTGAGAGTCATGTACAAGAACCATTGCTGACTTTCGACAAGAGTAGCTGCATAGCCATCAGCATGTTTCTGCTCTGCGATGGCCTGGAAAGCCATCCAGGGAGTACTATGCCCTTGCTCGGAGTCAGCTGGGATGGGCACCAGCCTCCTCGCGATCCTAATTAGGATTAAGTGGTTACAGAAAATGAATGAATGAAAATGTGTACATATAAGGAGAGTTTATTCAGTCCTACTACAGTAAGTACTCCAGCTACCGGTGACCTCACTGATACGAACAAAGACAACTTGCTCAGAAATGGGCAGTTGGAAGATTGCGCCCCAGTTGGAATAAAAAATAAAAGCACCCCAATTTAAAAATACAGACATTTTAAAATACCACAAAAACAAACTACACCTTATCTTTTCAGGGTGTTGTTCAGCTGTTCAGGGTGTACCATGTCCTCGCTCAAATTAAGTTGAGATAGACCTCAGCCTTCCAGGGACCCTAGTAGAGTTAAGCACTTCAGGCAATGAGACAAATGGATAGATTGTAGTTTTGGGAATAGAGCTTGACTCCTACATTGAACATATCTTTTAAATGCTTTTCTTGCTTTCAATCTGTTTATTGAGGAGGTAAATAAAATAATTACACTTCACTTCAGGGAGGTTAGCGAAAGTCCATATCACTCCACCCCAGCGTGGATTATTTCTCATCAAGTCGCATGGACCGTCGTGTATAATTCTTTACTTAACAAACACATTAAATAAATAAATGACCCATAAACTATAAACTATTCATACAGAATGTTCTCCGCTCTGCAGTACACAGTACATGCACTGTGGCAGCCATGTAATTGCTTGGCCCTTGGTCTAAATCAACGCAAGCCTAGCAATTTATCCTTGTCCTCTGTGTCCCCATGTTGTCAAGCTCACTTTGAATGGGGATACATCAGAGGCCGTGCCGTCATTAATGAGCAAATGCGAACATAAATGTTTTTCTCTGAACCTCATTAACCTGCCGAGGCAAAGAGGACACAGAAAGGGTATCGATCTCACTTGTTGATTTTTGATGCCTTTGAGCATGTCGGTGTAGTGATTGGTGGTCTCATTTCACAGTAAGAAGATCCTGGGTTTGAGACTTGTGTTCCCTGATGGTGTTTCTGTGTGGAGTACGATTGCCTGGGCATCCTCTGTGCGCTCTGGTTTCCTCCCGCAGTCGAATCGGGCTTGTCAGCTATTCTAAAATGTCCCTCGGTGTGAATGGTTCTATCCGGCCAAGCAGCTGTGGATATACAGAGCAATGCGGGTTGAAAGCCTGCATGAATAGGAAGGTCAAGGAGAGACATGATGATCTACCCCGTAAAAACCTCACCAGGAAAAGTCTATGATAACAAAGTCTCCAAGAGTCGGATTCATCAAGGGCTTGCATTTCACTATGTGCAAGGCTTTGCTACCTGTGACTATCATTCATAATCACATACAGGAGTTGTGGTTTATTAACTATTGAAAGGAATAAGTGCATCTTGAAACACTTTTTGCTTGGTTTGGAAACCAAGCTTCAGGTGTTAATACTTTGGTAAGCTTTTCGGTGATGCTACAGAAAAATGTTTGCCCCATCATCTGGACATTTCTTAAAGAGGCACATCCGTAGTCTTCACCAGTACACAATCACTGCCATAATTTTGGCTAAGAGATTACCAGGTTACTCTAAGCTGCTTATTTGCTTTTAAAAATTAAAGAGAAAATCCTCTCTATGGCACCTTGACCTCAGGTTATTTATTTATTTATTTATTTATTTTAATTCGATTGAGTACTTAACAGTAAAACTGTACGTCTCTTGGAAATTTAGCTACATCACTTAAATAGTTGAGGTATAAAGATATAATCCGATATCATATATATCAAGATAGCATCTCTTTGTAGAGTGAGAGGATGCCAGAAGAATGGAGGAGAAGTGTGATGGTGCCCACTGTTAAGAACAAGGGAGATGTGCAGAGTTGTTGTGGCAACTACAGAGTGATAAAGTTGATGAACCATATGATGAAGTTATGGGAAAGAATACTGGAAGCTGGACTAAGGGCAGAGGTCAGCATTTGTGAACAACAGTTTGGTTTCATGCCAGAAGTGTGTGCAGGCAGGTTGGAATGGTTGGAGAAAAGTGTCTGGTGTGATGTGTGGTAGGAAGGTATCTGCAAGAATGAAAGGGAAAGTGTACAAGGTGCTGATGAGGCCAGCGATGTTGTATGGTTTAGAAACAGTGGCTCTGTGGAAAATACAGGAGGCAGAGCTGGACATAGCAGAGATAAAAATGTTGAGGTTCTCTTTAGGAGTAATGAGGATGGATAGGCTCAGGAATGAGCACATCAGAGGGACAGCACATGTAAGAGGTTTTGGATACAACGTTAGAGAGGCTAGATTGAGATGGTTTGGACATGTACCGAGGAGGGATAGTGAGTATATTGGTAGTACTGTAGGATGCTGAGGCTGAAACTACCAGGCAGAAGGCCCAGAGGAAGACCAAAGAGAAGATTTATGGATGTGGTGAAGCAGGACATGAAGGCAGTTGGTGTAAGAGAAAAAAAAATGCAGAGGATAGGGTGACATGGAGGCAGATGATTCGCTGTGGTGACCCCTGAAGGGAACAGCTGAAAGGAAAAGAAGAAGAAGATAAAGATATCATCTGCACAGACAAATCAACCACTCCTTCAATAATCATAGCATCCCTCAGGGCTCACTGTGTGGTCCGCTTCTCTTTATATTTACCATCATAATAACTCATAACAACTCAACTGCATCCTGACTGTACTCTTCCTTTTGACTTCTATACTGATTACGTCAAGATATTTGCACAAGAATGAATAAGAAGCCTCTTAATTACTGTATATACGGCACATGGAAGATCTTTTCAATAAACAAAATGGCCTTCTGCTTATACAAAGGAATAAAGTGAGGCTTAGTCTTTCCTGAGCTGTAGCTCACTATGTCCGTGAGACTAAGCAGCAAAACTTATTAATTGAGCCTGTCTTGTGCTAATAGGGAAGGGAAAGGGATGAAGAAAATCCATCTTTGCTTTACCTTCGGCAATCATTCGCTTTTCAATTAAAGTCGAGTGCTATTCATTTCTAGGTATGAAAGAGTCTGACACCTCTAAGAGCCATACTGATTGTGAGGGCAGCATCTGTCCCATCGGACATTAGTGTTATGGCTCTTTATAACATGACAAAGGAATTGTACAAAAAGAAAAAAAAAAGAAAAGAAAAACCTTGAGCAATGATATTTCTGAAATGAAATGAGTGGAATTGCATTGCCAGAAGAACAAAACTTGATTTTATTGCCTTTGGCACATCTGTACTATCACCTTATATTAACATAAATATTACAATATTAATCAAAACTTGGGCTTTTATGGTTCAAAGTATTTATAAGTTAAATGGTGTGGCTTGATTTAGTGTATGGGGACAATAACTAGAACTGTATTCACCCACCCACACCCACCCACCCACACCCACCATCCCTCCCCCCTACACACACACAATGCCATCTATCTGAAGGGGTCCCCCACACCCTGTTTTTTCTAACTCTAATTTTACACTTGGGAACAACGTCTGCAATCCCCGCAATTAAAAAAAGCATGGAGCTTTATGATTTATGAGCACACTTGGAACACAATCAGGGAATAAAAAGGCAACATCTTGCATGAAACTTGAAGGAATCGCGTTACTAATTTCACCAAGGTTCCCTATGATGGTGCATCAAGAGTTCACTTATACTCTCATTTCACAGCAGACTTACGGAAGCAAAAATGTTGTCATCCGCAAACGTTCCGCAATTATTCCCGCATCTTCCTTGTCATTCCGTGTGATAGTCATTCCTCAAGGCTTCCTCCACTTCCATATGCTTCCTGCAGGCCAAAATATTCCGTGAACGTTCTTTTGAACATATCAAAAAAAAAATCTGTGAGTGTTCCATGAGGTCACTTTGGCGTACTTTGCCGTACCTGTTCCGCACATGCCGTGAATGTTCCGAGAGTGTAAGAATTTCAACTTTTCTGGAGGATTTTTACCCATTTTTCATGTAAAAATGCTGAAGCTCTTCTGTAGACTGCGTTCCGCACCTTTCCGCTACACAATCCTTGCATGCCGTAGTCCAGTGGATTGGGGGTATTAAGCTCTGTTCGGTTTGTTCAACCCACTGTGCTCTTCCGCACTTTCCATATTCTACAATTGGCGTCAATTGATCATGCATTGTAATAATCATGGTAAAATTTTGAAATGTTAATTTATTTTTGACCCTGATCAATGCGATCCTCACAAATTCACAAAGTTCCCTCAAGATCCCTTAAGATCATGCAATTCCACATAGTTCCCTCAGGATCATCACCAATTCACCAATTTCTCTCAAGATCATCCCAAAACAACTGAGTTCCCTGAACATCATCACGATTCAATCCCACACCCCCCCCATGCTCATCACGAGTCTCTCAAATCATGGAGATCTTGGTCATCGTGCTCCAGTGTAAACTCACGGTACATTTTCACTTTTATCACTAATACATCAGTGCCTGACAATTATGCCATGTGTATTTCAATAACATATTTTTTGCACTTTAAAGATGATGCAAGGATAAAAACAAACAAAAACAAAAACAAAAACAAAAACAACAAACAAACAAACAAAATTAAGAGGTGGAGTTGATGGACTTCTTCTCACACACCATCAGCTGGAATAAAATGCAAAACGGATAAACTCTGGTGTTTGTAGCACTCCAGAGGAATCTTACCAGCTGACTACTGTGCAGACAGTTGTCTTGGTGAGATCTTGATGAGCACTCTTGGGAAGCTGTGACGGAATCCTCTGGAGAGATTACAGATCCTGTCTCACCTTGGAACACATGGAGATCCTCCATAAGGAGGATATATATTATATATATATATATATATATGGGGTGGCTGTATGTGATAGTGGGGCAATACATGATGGATGGGCATTGGATACAACTAAATGATGATGGATAAAATGGGGGGGGTCGAACAGAGAATTTGTCAAATATCATTAAAATTTCATTTATTTATTTATACACTGAACCGCTTTTACATAATTGTGTCTTGGATAGACTGGAGCCAAGTCATCCAGAGCTCATGAGTCCATCACATATCCAACACTCACACAATAATTTATCCTCACACTCACATTAAGGGGCAATTTTTTTTTCTCGTGCATTTCTTACTTTATGTGTTTTTACCCGTAAACTACTTCCGCTTTTGACCCCAAAGTATGATTTTTTCCCCCCACATCATGTCTATTCAGTTCAGCAGGACACACGGCT
>CM045735.1:58679748-58694748 GCA_024760905.1 Plotosus lineatus | reverse complement strand
CTGGCCTGATGAGCCACTAGGCGCAGGTGGAGAAAGCCCAAAAGACTACCCACTAATGACATCACAAAAAGAACCAAAACTGAAAAAAAATCCCTCTTTTCTATAATGTGTGAAATAATAATAATAATAATAATAATAATAATAATAATAATAATAATAATAATTCTGAGAAAACACATATGATATGTATATTCAGAATCTGAACTTCAATTTATTCATCAAATAATTTATTTTTCTAACCTGTTTAATCCTTCTCACGGGTCACAAAGAGGCCGGCACCTATCTCAGCCGACTCTGAGTGATGGTGTTTTACACCCTGTAGAGCTCATCAAGCTATTGCAGAGCCAACATACATACAACTAATCAGACTTACATTCACACCTAGGGATGATCTGGAACAGCCAATTAGTGAACTGTGCATATTTTCAGACTGGGGGAGGAAACCGGAGCACTCGGAGGAAACCTACGCAAGCATGGGGAGAACATGCAAACTTCACACAGAAAGCTCCCAAGATCAGGAATGGAACCCAAAACCTTTTAAGGCGGACATTCTCACCACTACCCCACCATGCCACCCTGAAGTGTTGATGTCACACCACATTTCATCTGGATCTGATTCTGATTGCACATCTGGAGGCAATTTGAATTTAATAGGTGAAATCTCAATAAAGAAGTTCAGAAGATTACATTTTTGCTTATATCGCTTATATTTGATTGGATCAGGAAGAAACTTGCAGTGCAATGTTTTCACAGAAAGGGATTTCAAGCATAGAACCGTCACGTCATGTTACAATGTTACAGGCTTGGTAGAGGTGTGCGCTCTCTGAGTGCTCTTCCTCAGAGGCTGATGGCTGATGAGTCGAATCATGTGTGATTGAGCAGAGAATTCTTAGCTGGACAGACAAATCATTCATCTGTGCAGTGAAGGGCGACTCTGAGGCTGGGAATCCTGCCAAATTAGCGCAGTGTCTCAGAAGATCCTGATGATCAGGTGCAAAGTAAACACAAATTACTGCTGTTGATTCTGAAAAAAAAAACGAAAAAAAAAACGTGCTATATTGGAAAAAAGAATAGGGCGGTACATTGGTGTAGTGGTTAGAATGTCTACCTCACAGCAGGACGGTTCTGGGTTCGAGGCTCAGTCATTTCTGTATGAAGTTTTTGTGTGCTCTCCCCGAACAACACAAAGACATCCACATTAGGCTAATTTTTATTTATTATTTTTTTTCAAATTACTGCCTTGACCCGCCGCGCCCGGTGGTGGACTTATTATGAGTTCCTGACTCATTAGCCAAATAATCTGACTGTAATCTGACTACAGTAATAGGGAGGCTGAAGTATATCTGACCTGACACAGGGCATATGGGCAGTGGTGGCCTAGTGGTATAGGACGCTGGATCGCTGATGCAAAGGTTGGGCGTTTGAGTCCCACTCCCCACAAGGTTGTCACTGTCCCCCCAGTGCAGCTAACTGGGTTATCATAGGCCGGACATGTCTCTCACTGTCTATGGTGTAAAGCATGTAAAAGAACTATTGCTGACTTTCAACAAGAGTAGCTGCAAAGCCGCGTGTTTCTGCCCTGCGATGGCCTGGCAAACTGTCCAGGGTGTACTCTGCCCTCCTCTGGAGTCGGCTGGGATGGGCGCCAGTCTCACCGCAACCCTAATTAGGATTAAGTGGTTACGGAAAATGACCTGAAATTATTGACATAGGGCATCCGTTGGGGTACACCCTGAACAGCTCGCCAGGCCACCAGGGGGCCCAACACCACAACCATTCACCTTGGCAATTTCACCAGTGGGTAATCTGGAATGGCTGAATAGCCCAAGGTGCATGTCTTTGGATTGTAGGAAGAAACCAATGTACCTGGAGAAAGCCAAGTTCTGCACTGGGAGAAGATGTAGACTCCACATATAAAACGCCCTCGGTGAGACTGGGACTCAAACCTAAGACCATCAGGCTTCAAGGCAGATATATTATTATTATTATTATTATTATTATTATTATTATTATTATGCTCTTGACCCTAAGACCGCTTAGATATGCACCAGGATATCATTACATCATTCATGTTCATATACAGTCATCATTTTGCTAATAAGCTGTTCACCTATTGGCAGCTTCATTAGATCCAGAAATGAGAATAACATTCGCTTTTCAATAAATCGGTAACAGAACCTGGCATTGTTAACCTTTTAACACCAAACTGCCTTTTTTTCCCATTTAAGTTTCCTATCTGGTCATGATCAATCACACCCACTCAGTCTTTCGATGGTAATTGGTTGCACACACTCCAGTGAATCAATCATTTCTTGCTGATAGTGTAAAATCAATGAAGATGGCTTCAGGGGATTGATTCTGTTCAGCAGGTATACTCAGAGTTTTCTTCTTCTTTTCTTAGAGTCCCCATTTATCGCTAACCAAATGTCACACACATGATCCCTTGGCCCGTTCTGAAATCTTATTATGGCTCTGGACTGAAACGAGGCCCTTCATACAGAGTGCGTTTTAGTCCAAGACGGCTGGAAATCTATTCTCCGTCGTATTCCTCAGGCTTTGAGGAGGAACAGAATGTTCTGAAGGTTCTCAGGTGATTATACGATGATCATAACGACTCATCTGGGTTTGATACCCAGATCTCTGTCAGGATTTTCGGATAGCTAACGTACACTTCCTACTGTTTTAAGACGCATAATCTGTTGAATAATAATGGGTCTGTATATGATGCCGAATTCTGTGACCCACATGATGGCAGCAAAGCACCAGATAACCCGAATCGTAACGATGTCGCCTCACATTTTCGCTCCCCATATCTCTGTCTGTGAGATCTGCAGTGCAGGAAGGGGCATTTCCTCTCCCTCGTGTTTGCCTCGCAGGCTTTACCCAGTTATTTCAGCAAAATGGTGGCACCTTGACACAAGTAAGTTCCTCATCAAATATTCTCTTCCAGCACGGAATCTGGCTGGAAATCTGGTGTGCTTTTGTAACGAAATAGGATTACTGCAGTCTACTGTATGATTCATGCTCAATACCACCGGAGTTAAGACTTGTGGATCCAAATTAAACTATTACAGATTTCAAAATGTCAGGAATGCTAAACTTTACCCAGACACTCAGTTCTTTTCGTTATTCGTGATAATTAGTGAATCAGGGACAATCTGACATCAGTTTCCCTCAGTATTAAGCCTGTTAATCCCCAGGGATGAGAAAGAGGAAGAGGAGGTCCATGTGTGGCCTGTTTGCCTATCAGTCCAATATAGTACTAGTAGGTGTGGCCTGTGTTCTATTCTGCTTCAGTGAAAGAGGCGTATTCTCTACACCTGTCAGTCTAAGTCAAGGAGGCATGGCCTTTGTTATTTAGGAATCCCGCGGCTGTTTTCAGAAGTTTCCACTATTCAAAAATATTCGGGGGTACAGTAAGTGCCACTTTTGCGAAGGTCGACAGTCTGAAGTTGTTATAAAAAGGGGCACGGTGGTGAAGTTTTCGTATCCAACCAAACCACGAAACAGTGTGTAATAATAACATTTTTTTTTTTTTTTTTTACTTCCTGTGACAAATGTTTAGCTCTAAAAAAAAAAAAAAAAAAAACATTGTATGAGGTTGCTTAATACTATATCTTCTTTTCCTTTCAGCTGTTCCCTTTTGCTCAGGGGTCTCCACAGCCAATCATCTGCCTCCATCTTCATGGAAGTCATATTAATGATTCGCATGTTTGATTGTACACAGGTTTTTACATCAGATGCCCTTCCTGACACAAACCTTTTAGCAAGGGACAGAAACACGCAGACGACTTTGCAGCTACTCTTGATGAAGGTCAGCAATGGTTCTTTTACATGAACCTCTCACCATAGACCGTGAGAGACATGGCCTGTCTTTGATAACCCAGTTAGCTGCATGGGGGGGGGGGGGGGGGGGGGGGGCAGGGACAACCTTGTGGAAAGTGGGAATCGAAACCCCAACCTTAGGATCCGTGATCCAGCACCTGTTACCACCAGGCCACCACTGCCCGTTGCTTAATACTATATAATATGCTAATTTATTCATTTATAAACGACAGTGATTCCAAGAAGCATAACGGTAGCCATTGGGGAAATTGTTGGAGACAACAGAAATCACCAAAATTAGCAGAAGGAGAAGCGGTAACCAACAGAAATAGCCACAGGTGTATTGAAACCGCCACAAATAGTTTAGGAAGTTGCAAAAACGGCTGGAAATCGCTGAGGGTGTATTGGAACCGCTGGTAATCGACAACAAAGTAGCGGAAACCACCAGAAATAGTTAAAAATGTACCAAGAATTGCTGAAAATATGCGAGGGAGCTGTGGAACCCTCTAGGATTGGCAGAGAAACTTGTAGAAACTGGCATAAGTGGCTGAGAGGTTTTTTTTTGGAACTGTCAAAAAGGAGTGGAAACCACCAGAAAAATATGGAGTAGCAGAAACTGCCAGAAATAGCTCAGGGAGGGGCAGAACCCACCTTAAATTGAAGAGGCAGTATAAGGAACTGCCAGAGGAAACCAAGAGAGTCCCAAATGTCCCTGGCCAGGTATAGACGTAGTACCATAATACACCCATAGTGCAATGTACAACACAGTGGCCCCACCATCTGAAGCATGGCTCAGTAGAAATCACCAAGGGTTTCCTGAGTGTGTTTTTGCATCACTTGGATCTACAGAGGGCGTGGCCACTCGCCTGCCCATCAAAGAAAAGTGTTCAACATTTACTCCGATCATGTTCTGATGACCAAGAGTTCCACTTCAACCTCAACTAAAGTTAAAAAAAAAAAAAAAAAAACTTTTTCAGCTTTAATATAACACCATTAAATGAAATCCATTTGCAAGTGTTGAGGTTTCTTTTGTTACATAGTTTGTCAGGTTTGCATAATGGAGTGCGTCTGGGCTTGAAGGAACCAGATGCACTAAATTTGTCTTTAAAAAAAGAAAACAAAGAAAATAAATGGCCCAGAAATGCAAGAGAAACTTCAAGGTCTGCATCAATTTCTTTAGAGACCATCAAACATAACAACTGGAGCCATCGCTTGATTGTCTCATTACAGTGGTGCCTGCTGAGCAGTGGGATGCATGAGACAGGAAGTAAATGGTCAGTTCTCAAAGTCGATGTGTTGGAAACGTGAAAAATGAGAAAACATAGGCATCCGAATGACATTCTAGAGGGAAACACTGAATAAACTAAATGCCCAACAGCTGGGTTGTTGATTTTATTGTACGTCATGTGGGGTGTTCTCTGTATGAACCCCCAAGCTATAGCTACCCAAGTTGTTCCAAGATTGTACCCAGTGAACTGGAAGAGTGCTCTAGGTCGAGTGCGGCTCATTACTGCATGTTGGAAGACTAACGAAGGCAAGTATGTCTGGTCTGATCCTATAGTGGTGAACATTGGCTTGGGCATGACCAGGTTATGGTGCAGAGTTCGGTTGTGGCTGAAGCTTCTTCTCTGAGAAGAGGTGGAGATCATTAGTTCACTTCCTGTCATGGTCAGTTACCGAGTCATCTTGTTAGACTCCTCTGTCTTCTTTCCCCTCTGGGCCTTGTAATCTTCATCCTTGAGTAATATTAAGGAACTATGTTAAGAAGAAAGGGAAACGCCTTGCTGTTAGTGCATTAAAAACATTTGTTTTTGCAAGCAGATTCATCCAATGGTTGACAAGATTACTAAACTTAGGCATGTCTAAATTATTAATTGATTACTTATAACATATTTTCACGTTCACCTTCATTAATTGATCTGGAGGACATCCTACAAACCCTGGAAGCAATGCAGAAGAATATAGAGGGCATCTGTTCTCCAGAGAAAATTTAACATAACCAGTCCAGTTATTGTCATGGTTTTTTTGGCAAGGAAAAAAAAAAAAACAACAACAACTAGAAAACACAGAGGAAACCAGAAACTGGGACTTTGGAAAGAAATATACAAACTAACAAGAGCACTTGAGGAGCACAAACCCCCACCAAGCCTTGAAAAAGCCAAAAATAATACAAAAAAAAAATACAAATAAACATAATCAACAACAACATCATCCATTCATTTTCTGAACTGCTAATCCTAATTAGGATTGCGGGGAGGCTGGTACCCATCTCAGCCAACTCTGGGCAAAGGCAGAATACACCCTGGACAGCTCACCAGGCCATCGCAGGGCAAAAAAACGCTGACGGCTATGAAGGTCCTCTTGATGAAAGTCAGCATGGTTCTTTTACATGAACCTCACCCCATAGACAGTGAGGGGCATGGCTGGCCTTTGATAACCCTGGGGACAACAGCAACAACAACAACAACAACAACAAAACCCAAGTGCCCTGCATCCACTGGTTGGTGATCTGCAATTTGATGTTTTCAAAGGAAATGATGTCGCAATCAAAATTCAATTGAGATCATCTCTAAAATAAAGTGCTACTTGTCTCGTGACCAAAGTCATCATCTCTGCATAAGAGTATTTCTTTGGTCACATGGTCTTGTTATTCTTATTGTAAACAGATGGAGACAAAACAAGATGTAGAGCAGGCGAATGAGAGACACTAAGGCCGTGAGCTGAGGTGATTTTATCCGGAAACTTTTAGATCCATTCAAAATGAACTGATAATAGAAGATAAAACAGATCAGGTCTTCACCAGTGAATGGAACTGTAAAAGATAGTTCTATGTTCTATGCTAAAATTATGCTTAATGTGCTCAAGGCTATTTTCAAGGAGTGAAAACCGCCAGATATTGCTGAGGGTGTCTTCACTGTCCCTATCAATTCTTAGAAGTGAAATTTCTTTAAAGAAAACCAGAAAAAAATGTCCAGTTTCTTACAAATCCCGTCTCACGCTGAACCGTCCACAAATATCTACACTGCTCAAATATCCACAAATCTTAGGCAGTGGTGGCCCAATGGTATGATGCTGGATTACCAATCCCAAGGTTGGGGGAGGTCAAGCTTCACCATCACAGGTTGTCACTGCTCCCCCCACCCCCCATCCCCCGTGCAGTTAACTGTGTTGTCAACGGCTTATCTGTGGTGAGAGATTCATGTAAAAGAACCATTGCTGACCTTCGTCATGAGTGATGCCGAGCTGTCCAGGATGTACTCTGCATCATCTATAGTCGGCTGAGATGGGTACCAGCCTCCTTGGGACCCTAGTTAGGATTAAGAGGTACAGAAAATGAGTGGATTAAATCTTCCCCTGAACATTTTATGATGTTTTTAAGGAAAATACTCATTCATTTATTAATTTTCTGAACCGCTTAATCCTAATTAGCGTGGCCGGTGGCGTAGTGGTTAAGGTGCTGCACTCATGATCAGGAGGTTGTGTGTTCGAATCCCAGTTATAGTGTCCAAATCCCACTGTACTAAGACCCCTGGGAAAAGTCTTAACCAGAAGTGTGCCTCTGTTCACCCAGCAGTATAAATGGGTTCCAGTAAATATATACTGGGAAGGTAACCTGCGATGGACAAGCGTCCCATCCAGGAGGAGTTGAACTCCTAGTCGCTTCACGCTATGGAAACCGGGATAAGCACCGACTTTACCTTACCTAATCCTAATTAGGGTCGCCGACTCTGGGAGAGGGCAGCATATACCATGGACAGCTCGCCATCGCAGGGCAGAAACACGCTGATGGCTACTCAGCTCCTTTTGACGAAAGTCAGCAATGGTTCTTTTACATGAACCTCTCAGCACAGACAGAGGGAGACATGGCTGACCTTTGATAACCCAGTTAGCTGCACTGGGGGACAGCACTTACAACCTGTTGACAGTGGGGCCTGAACCCCCAACCTTAGGATTGGCAGTCCAGCAGCTTACCACCAGCTGCACCAGGTTTCACTGGGGAAAAATATTTTTTACTCAAAATAATATTAATAAAAAAATAAAAAAAAATCGATAGAAAAAATGAAAGACAGCGTGATGGTGTATGTGATTCCGTGAACCGTCTGAATACCTGAAAAGTGAATGTAGCATTTTCAAAACTCTTCAGGTTTCTGAGCCCTGTAGTCCTTGCAAAGCTCTTTCAGTTCCACGTTATATCCTCTATCCATCCTACATCTCAAGAATGGCTTTGAGCTTCCCTGTGTGCAGCAACAACTACAGTAAAGCTTTATCTAAAGCTCCCGTCTGCCTGATTTGCTTTCATGATCCAGCCTTTCCTACCGTGGCGTTCACCTTTTGGGTTTTTTTTTTTGTTTTTTTTTTTTTTTTTGCTCAACTCTTAATTCTGAACGTTCTTCCAAAGCACTGGTTGGAAAACTAAGGTGAATTACAAAAGCATGGCAAGTCATGGGTGTGGCTGGACCTCAAGCAGTCTCCCGCAAAGGTGAAGGGCAAGGTATCATTTTACCACTGAACACACAGCCTGGCCAGACAGCCAATACCTTGTGTATCAAGTGGAACCAATTGAGCTCTGCTCCTGTACCAAAGACGTAGATCAACACGCTACTGTACAAGTACTGAGGGACACAACAAACAGGTGAGTAATCATTGAAGGATGAGACAAAGACAAAAAAATATAGGTGTTTATGCTGGCGTAGTGATTAGCATGTCCGAATCATATTCGAAGGTACTGAGTTCGACTCATGCGCTCAGTTCCTGTATGTTCTTCTTGTGGTCGCTCATGTTTCCTCTGGGTACTATTCGAGTCACTGTGTCCTCTGCTGGATGACGTGAACTTAGTTTATTTGAAATGATCCCAAATGGAAAGTTGCCGTGTGTGGGAATAGAAGCTTCATGCTCTGATAATGGTTTACCCTGCAGTACAGTCATCATTCTATTTTGGACCCGAAAGTTCCAGAGTGGGTGACACCAGTCAGTGTGAATGTAGGAAGTTCCCTTGTATAGTACAAAACTTTTGAGCCGTTGGGTGAAGAACTTGAACTGTAGTCCTAGTCTTGGCTTCGTAACATTGGTTAGATTTGAATCAAGCTCAACTTCCTGTCTTCATTCACCGTGCAGTACAGAAGGTTTAAAGCCGGTATTACACCAGGAGTTTCATCAGGGAATACAGACAGATGTATTGTATGTAAAGTCGGCAGGGACGATTTTCCGCATAACTTTGGACTCACCATAATCAACTTGTTTTCAAGGAATTCCACAGCTCGTGGGTTCAGTGACTCCTTTTCATTTCCCACTTCTTGTGGTGATCTCATTCATTCAATCATTTTTGAACTGCTTGATTCTAATATGGTTCAGGGGTGGCTGGCGCCCATCGCTGCCCACTTTGGGTGAGGACAGAATACACCCTAGACAGATCGCCAGGTCATCGCAGGTCGGAAACACGTTGACGGCCATGCAGTACCTCTTGTTGAAAGTCCACAATGGTTCTTTTACATGAACCTCACACCATAGACAGTGAGAGACATGGCCGGCCTTTGATAACCCAGTTAGCTGCACTGGGAGGGGTGGGTGGGGGGTGGGGCTTGAACCCTCAGGCTTGGGATCAGTGATCCAAACGTTACAACCAGGCCACCAATACCCCTTGTGATGATATAAGAAGAATACAACACTTTAGGGTGCGGAGTCTCAAAACCAACAATTATCCATTATCATGGTGATAATGGAAAGTGCACTTCATTGTGCCACCACTTTATCGCTCACCACCACCCTCTGTTTTCCTCCCGTAATTTAAGTCGTATCCATCACCCAGCCATCAACTCTCACATACAACCACCACCAAACCAAAGAGGCTCATAAGCATGCACATGCCCCCTCTGTGACATGCGATTCTGTAACCCGCCTCTTTACAAACTGCTGTGCATGCACCTTTGGAGGGCGCCTAACACACTCGGAGGGAAAGCGATATCCACCCTATTTTGTACGCATGAGCTCACAGATGCACATGGATTGGTTGGTGATCACTGTGAGTGACAGGGGAACATATGCCATCCCTCCCTCCCTCCCTGAGAACCTGCCCATTTAGCTCCCATGAACTCAGGGAGGGAGGGATGGCATACATTCCCTGTCACTCACAGTGATCACCTGCCAATCCATGTGCATCTGTGAGCTCATGCGTACAAAATAGGGTGGATATGCACCCAACCTAGGGATGGCTGCAACATACCACCTTGTTGTTGATTATTTTCCTGTAACACCACAAAATTTAAGTTAATTTTCTGAGCCTTTTTAAAATGTATTAGGGTCACAGGGTAGCTGAAGCTCATCCAATCTGACCCTGCAGCTGGGGTAGAGACTCACATCTTCAGAAGCATCCAACACAAACCTTTATCATCTTTATCTGAACTATTGTTTTTATTTTTGTTGTAGTCCCAGTTCGTCCTCCTTCCTGGATGTTTCGCTGAATGAATTAAAATGTCTTGGAGCGAGATTATCTAAAACAATCACATGCAGCTGTGTTCGTTTTATTGGGAAAATTATTTTAAGAGAATAGATGGAGCAGATATCCAATTTCAGCCTCGGGGCGATATCATCAAAAATCCATTCTGTCAGGTTTTAATAATGCAGGACTGCATATCAGGCGATGCGAGGAGAAGTGATCAAGATGATCAGCTTCATGACTGCAGAAGAAGTGTGTGTACACATGCGCACATATATAGGTCTATAGATATTAGCAATTGCATAGCAATTGACTGATCTACTATTACGATATCAGTTCATGTACCGTGACTTTAATATCATCATCATCATCATCATCATCATCATCATCATCATCATCATCATCATCTTCGGCTTCTTCGAGGGTCAGGTCGTGGGGGCAGAAACCTAAGCAAAGAGGTACAGACGTCCCTCTCCCTAGCCACTTCCTTCGGCTCTTTCGGGGGGACACCGGCGTTCCCAGATAAGCCAAGAGACATAGTCCCTCCAGCATGTTCTAGGTCAACCCTGGGGTCTCTTTCGGGTTGGACATGCCCGAAACACCACACCAGGGAGGGTGTGTGTGTTTGGGAGGCATTCTGACCAGATGCCCGAGCCACTTCAACTGGTCCCTCTCAATGTAGTGGATCTACTCCAAGGTCTCCCTGGATGGTAAAGCTTCTCACATTATCTCTAAGAGAGAACCCCGCCATCCGGCAAATGAAGCTCATTTCAGCCGCTTGTATCCGCAATCTTGTTCTTGCCTTCACTCCCCAAAGCTATTGACCATACATGAGGGTTAGCACGTAGATCGACTGGTTAAGTGAGAGCTTTGCCTGGCGGCTCAGCACCCTTTTCCCCACGATGGACCAGTACAGGCTCCGTTTAACAGCAGAGGCTTCAGTGATTCGTCTGTCAATCTCCTGCTCCATTCTTCCCTCACTCGTGAACAAGACCATGAGATACCTGAACTCCTCCACTTGGGGCAGGACCTCATTCCCGACCCCGGACGGTGCATTCCACCCTTGTCCGACTGAGAACCATGACCTTGGACTTGGAGGTGCTTATTTTCATCCCGGCAGATTCACACTCGAATGTGAATCGCTCCAATGAGAGCTGGAGGTCCCTGCTGGATGAAAGCAAAAGGACAACATCAACTGCAAAAAAACAGAGACTAGAGCCGATGGCCACCAAACCAGAACCAGTCAATGCCTCGGCTGCACCTAGAAATTCTGTCGATAAAAAAATATGAACAGAATCGGTGACAATGGACAGCCTTGATGGACTCCAAACCTCACTGGAAACGAATTCGACTTGTTGTTACCAATACGGACCAAACTCTGGCTCCAGTGATACAGCGATCGAATGGCTCGTAGCAATGGGTCCGGAGCACCGTACTTTAATACTTTAATAATGACTTTAATATCGTTTATGAATTTCTTTCATTCATTTTTTAAGCCACTTAAACCTAATGATGGTCATGTGCAGGCAGGTGCCCATTTCAGCCAACTCTGGGTGTAGGCAGAGTACACCCTGGACAGCTCACCAGGCAAATGTAGGGCCAACACATAACCATTCACACTCACACTGAGTGGAAATTTACATAGAACAGCCAATTAGAATACTGTGCATGTTTTTGAACCATGGGAGGAAACTGGAATACCCAGAGGAAACATTGGCAAACACGGAGAGAACATGTAAACTCTACCAAAAATCGAACACAGGCCATCTTGCTGTGAAGTAGACCCGCCAAGCACTGCCCCAGCATGCCGCTCTGATTTCAGTTTCATTACAGAAAAATAACGACCAAATCAAGACTTCCACTGGCAAGTATCACCAGTAAAACTTTTTTTTGTTAAAATTAAAAATAAAAATGCTATATTTTTGTATGACCCAGAAAATGGAATAAGATGGTTATTCCACGCAGTTTCCTCCAATAATCCAGAAAGAGTCAGAGCAAGCCATATTTGGACGTGTACTTGATCACCTGATATTCAGATTTGTGAATAATCATAGCATTAATGAGCTCAGTCCTCAGGTGTTTGAAGGTCAGTCCTCACAAACACAGAAAAAACGTGTGCTCATGTCAAGTGTCCCTGAAAAGAGCGTCACATAAAAAGTCCCAGCGTGTCAAATAAAATAAAGCTACAAAGATGTTATACGGGGTATTTTGCTCCCTAAGGTGTAAACAATGTGTAAACAATCTTCCACAGACAGCAAAGTGGTCCTTAAGGTTCAATTATGTGCCTACAGTGAGTTATAAAGGTTCGCCACATACACCAGGTACACGAGATACAAACACAATCCCTGTGAGGCTAACAATGCCGTCACACGCACGCTGGACAGCCGCACCTTTTTTTTTTTTTTTTTTTTTTTTTTTTTAAACATTGCGTACTTTCAGGGTTCGCAATGTTCAGTTGTTGAGGATGTAAAGCTACTAATTTAACATTTTCTGTACAATTTAATATTATGATAGGAGAATGAGTTCAAAGATCATAATGTTTCGATTTTAGAGATTGAAAAAACTGATAAAAATAACCAATTAAAATGAAAAAATATTTAATTATTTGCATCTTGTACTGGAGACTCCTTACATAAATCTTGAATAAACATCCACAAAACTCTACCCTCCTACTTCATTCATTCATTCATTCATTCATTCAAAGAATCTCTTCACCCTGCTAGAGTCTCAGGAAGGCAGGAGCCCATCTCAGCTGACTCTGGGTGAAGGCAGGGTACACCTTGAACAATTTGTCAGTCCATCACTGGGCAACATGCAAACAAACATTCATACCAACACTCACATCAGTGGGGTGATTTGGAACAGCCAATTAGACAAATGTGTATGTCTTTGAAACGTAGGAGGAAACCTGAAGGCCCAGAGGAAACATGAGGAAAACATGCCCTCACCTGGCCTGGGACTCGAACCTAGGACCTGCATACTCTCTTTTGCTGATTATATATTTTTTTGTAGTGGTTATATATACCAGGCCTTTTCAATAAGCTGTTACTATAGCAACAGGCATTATAACAAACATTTTTATCTGAAACTGTGATAATCTGAACATGTTATAGAAAACTAATCAATGAACTTCTCAGCCGCCTCGTGGGCACTTTATCTTCTGCATCTCCAAACAGATCTTGACCAAATTTACAACAATTACTCAGTAATAAAAGCACATGTACCATGTATAGGTTCTGGTGTCATAGGTCAAGGGTCAAGGTCACATGAGGTCATTTTAGCAAAATATTCTGCACACCCTGCATTTGGTAGATTTGGACCAAATGTCCATCAGATCTTCATTACAAAATGTTCATGAACTGGTAACAATGGGGCAGGTGGTGTAGTGGCCAGAGTGCTGGGCGCATGTTTGGGAGGTCATGGGGTTGAATCTCGGTTACACTCCTTCCTGGGCAAGGTCTAAACCTCAAGTGTGTGTGTGTGTGTGTTTCCACCCAACAGTACACATGGGTACCAATAAAAATGCTAGAAAGGTCACCTGTGATTGACTCGCATTCCCGTCCTGGAGGAGCTGAACTCCTGGTTGCTTCACGCTACAGAAACCGGAGATAAGAACCAAGTCTGATGGGCCAGTAAACTCGGGTGTAGAAATGAAAATAACTAAATCAATAAATAAATGATGAATTGGTACAGGTTGTAAGGGAATAGGTCAAAGGTCAGGGTCACAGATCAATCTCACACTGCGAACGGTTTAAACGGAAGCACACTGAGTGACGCAGTGTGGTGAATACGTTAGCATTTCATTCTATTATTTGTAGTTTATCTTTCATCAAATTCCAAACATGCCATGGATAAAACAAACAAAACATTAAAATCATTAAAGTGCTGTTTTCTTGAACGTCTTCGCATAAAAATCCATTTAGGTAATGATTGTTTGTAAATCACACGCAGAATTTCAATTATATCGGACAGCACATGCAAATGAGTCTGTTTATTATAATCAAATCCTCCTTGAGCGTGATGGGTGGAACGCTGGCGCAGTGGTTAGCATGTGTGCCTCAAAGCAAGAAGGTCCCGGGTCTGATTTGGGGCGTTTCTCTGAGTGTTTGCATGATGTCACTGCGCTTGCGTGGGTTTCGTCTGGGTACTGCAGTTTCATCCTTCAGTCCAAAAACATGCGCGGCAGGATGATTGGCGGTTTTAAATCATCCCGAGGTGCGAGAGTGAGTGTGAATGATTGTATTTGTGTTGGCCCTGCAATGCCCTGGCAGCCTGCTCGTGGTGTACCCCGCCGTTGTTCAAAGTTGGCTGAGAATGGCACCAGCCTCCCCACGGCCCTAATTAGGATTCAGTGGCTAAGAAAATGAAGATATGAAAGAGGGATGCACACAATCCATATGTAGAGAGAGAGAGAGATGAAGGGAAAAGATGTTTCAGAAATAATTAAATTTGCCAGTAAATTTTAAGCAGGGCCGAGATTTCACAGTGACATATGAAAGTAGCACCAAAAAATATACGTATAATGGAAGAAGAGATGAAAGTGAAGCGTGATGACTTTTTTTTCACAGTCCGACTGAAGGCTGATCCATTTTACAGATTCACCCAGAGGTGTGTTCCTGTCACACTGGCCCTGGTCCTGATCTCATCCCTCGCTATTTTCCTCTCTTTTTGTGCAGTGTGTGTGTGTGTGTGTGTGTGTGTGTGTGTGTGTGTGTGTGTGTGTGTGTGTGTGTGTGTGTAAG
>CM045735.1:58594748-58677248 GCA_024760905.1 Plotosus lineatus | reverse complement strand
AATTCAGTTCATTTCATGTAACAGCTTAATCCTAATTAGGGTCACAGGGAGGCCGGTGCCCATCCCAGCCGACTCCAGGCGAGGGCAGAGTACACCCTGGACAGCTCGCTAGGCTATCGCAGGGCGGAAACACGCTGATGGCTTTGAGCTACTCTTGTCAAAGGCAGCAATGGTTCTTTTCCATGCCTCACACCATAGACAGTGAGAGACATGGCCGGCCTTTGATAACCCAGTTAGCTGCACTATTTTTATTTCTACCAAGAAGAACATTGGTTCCGGTTCCGGTTCAATAACGGTGGAGTTCCCCGGCTGGGAGTCCCGCTTCTAAAAAGTTTTCCGACAGAAAAAATTGCAAACTTTAACTGAAAATTTAGCAGCGTGATTTTTGAAGTTTCCAGGATCATGGGCGGAACGTTTACAGTGGACGAATCTACGTCAACAGCATGGACGATGGCCATTTAACAGTGAATGGTCAAGATGGCGGTTCCTAGAGGGCGACATCACGGAGTTCTTGGAGTTCTTTGCTTGTTTTAAATGCTGTTTTTGTTTGTTTGTTTTTTTGCACTATGCATGTCTATGACCGTGCGACCCTACTACAGCTTTGAGAGCAAAGTCCTTTTAGAAATTTAGAACTGAGCACGCTCACCTCCTATCCTGAGCTAATATGCTACCTGCAGCTCAATGCTAGCCGCACCCCGAGCAACAATAAACCCGTGCGAAGACTCGGCAGGCAGGCTGAACGACAACTCCGGCGCTTGGTTAGCAGTGGAAGGTTAGCACTACCGGTCATACTGCTGCTTGAAAATGTTCAGTCTCTGCGAAACAAGATGGACGAGCTTCATGCTCGGATTGTGGTGCAGAGGAATCTACAGGACTGCTCCATGCTGTGTTTCTGTGAAACACAGCTCGAGGCGAGTACACCCGACGAGGCGACTACATCAGCCGGCTACATGGCCTTCGGGGAGGACAGGAGCGCAGCGGCTAGCAACAAGAACCGCGACGGAAGAACAGCGGATTCTCGTTAAATAAAGCTGGTGTACTGACTGACTGTAGATTATCTCTAAACCTTTCTCTGAGAATGGACAACATCGAACTTTGAAGTTGTGGCCATTTTGTTTATCCAGAGAACTGTTCATTTTTTCCCCAACAAAACAATGGGCATAGTGCAATATATATATAATATAATATAATATAATATAATATAATATAATATAATATAATATAATATAATATAATATAATAATATACAGTGATACCTCAGCTCACGAACATAATTGGTTCCCAGAAAGTGTGTGTAAGGCGAAAAGTTCGTCTTCCGAACATTTATTTCCCATAAGAAACCATTAAAATGAGAATAATCCGTTCCCAGGGCCCCATAAAACATAATTTTCTACTAAATAAGCCTTAAAACTACACAAAAATATACCTTATTTTATGTATAATAAATGTGCTATTGTATTGTAATTAAAGAAATAAACTGTACTGTATAATAAAGTGGTTTTATTTACCTTTGTGATGGTAGTTGATGGCTTGATGGAATGGAGTGGGAGGAGGAGGGAGGGAGGGACTTACTGTTTGGAAGGAGTGTTTGGAAACGCCTACTGTTTGGAAACACCCTTAGCCACACACGCACCCTTAATAGCTTCCTTGTTCTTAAGGATGGGAGCAATGGTAGACTTAGCGTACTGGTACTGGGACGCTGAGTCACACAAACGCACACCTCGTTCGTGTTTTTCAATGATCTCCGCCTGTGGTGGGGTCTTTTTCCCATAATAGCAAAAGTACACTCAATATGGTCCAAAATGTCTATCAAACACAAACCACTTCCGCACTCAAAGAAAGGGGGTGACGAACTGTGACACCGTGAGCGTGTGTCAACTTCTTGTGGCCGCCACCGTGGCGCTGTTCGACCGCGTGGTTTGGTTCATCCACTACTAGTTTGTCAGCAGAGACTATATGCTCGCAAATTTAATGTTCTTGAGGCGAAAAGTTCGTGATCTTAAGCGTTCGTCAGCGGAGGTTTTACTGTATAATATAATATAATATAATATAATATCGTGCAATTTTTTATTGTGGTCATCTACTGATTTATTTATTTTATTATTATTATTATTATTATTATTATTATTATTATTGTATTGTTCGCTGGGTCTGTGTGAGGTTCTGTTAGATATAGAATTTTTTCATGTTTATTTTATAGTAATTTGTGTTGTTGCTGATTTGAGCCTTTGTTTCTGTTTGTAACTTTCCTGCTTGAACAAGCGTACAAGAATTCCTATCTGTTTAAAAGCACAAATGGCTATTAAAAATCCTGAATCCTGAATCCTAGGGGGGACAGTGACAACCTTGTGGAGAGTTGGACTCGTACCCCCAACCTTTGTGTCAGCGATCCAGTACCCTATACCACGAGGCAACCACTGCACGGGTGTTTTTTATTATTTTTTTCAGTGACACACATTCAATCACATCCAGTTAGTTATCTGGAATCATTTGTCCTCACCAGGAAGACAGTTTGGCAGATGTCATATGATTTTGGTTGTGCATAGGGTGGGAATCCACACGCACCAAATTGTGGAGAAAACCACGAAGCCCGTTCGGAGATTTCAAGCAGTTGGGGTAGCGCTAGCTCAGTAGGTTCAGGCTCTGGGTCAATGATCAGAAGGGCATTGGTTTAAGTCTGTAGAGCTTTTAAGCAAGGTTTCCTAACCGTGAAACACTAGAATTGGCGCTCTGGATAAAAACATCTACAAAATGTCAAAAAAAAAAAAAGAAAAGAATGTGGATAGAGTTCTGGTGGAGTTTGGAAGCAGAACTGGTCTTCAGGATGTATAACAGCCACTAGAATAGCATTCTGATTAAAGCGAGAATCAACAGTACACTACTGATGACAAAACATATCTCGAGAGAAAAGGGTGAAGAAAGAAAAGACAAGTAATCCCTGACTAATTCTCCCCTCCGTCTCCAGCCCTGAGGAATCTCTCCAACCTCTAACATCCAGCAAGAAAAAAAAGAGAAATGCGGCTTTTACTTCAGGGACTTTGCGGAGTTTGATTTACCTCGGTGAGCTTTCTCTCTCTCAAAGCACTTTTCACCCAGAAAAATAATGTCATAATGAAGGAAAAAAAATGAAGCACATTAGGTTCTGAGGTAGGAGATGAAAGCCTGAACACAAGCAAGCGTCTAAGAGACACATATACTTCCTGTTCAATCTATAATTGAGTCGTGAGGTGCATGAAAAAGTATTATAACTTCATAAATTATCCCAGAGCTCTAACAAAGCAAATGCATATTTTCAGCAGGAAGGAACGATGGCAGAACATGAATAACAAACTGGGAGAGAGTTCATCATGATGGGAACCCCTCCCCCCTCCCCCCAGGAACTCACAAATGACTCACTGAAACGAAACAGGAAGTGAAGCGGTGAAGCATTTTTAGGGTTTCCTCCAGTGGTACCATTAGCTTTAACCCGGCTTCATCTCACTAGCATATCGCTAGACGTTACTAGCATCATGATCTAGCTCTGGTAGTCAACTGAGAGTAAACAATGTTGAAGAATAGTTTGTTGAAAAACATCGTTAGGTAGATAAGGCAACATTCACAATGAGGATTCACATTTATCTTGAAATATGAATGATATCAACGGTGTCTTGTGTTCCCCCAAAAAGAGTGAATATCTAGCTAAAAAAGATTTAGCACTTTAAATCCTAAATTAATTAATTAATTAAATATATAAACAAATAAATATTCATGGAACACCTTTTGGAGATTTTAGGCGGCAGAGTAGCTTCATGGTCAGCACAATCATATCACAGCAAGAAGGTCCTGGGCTCAAGCCCTCTGGTCAGCAAGGGTGTTTCTGTTCTCCCTCTGCTTGTGTGGGTGTCCTCTAGATGCTCTGGTTTCCTCCAACAGTCCAGAAGTATGCGCATTAAGCTAACTATCTGCTCCAAATTGCTACAGTTATGTCTGAGTTGATTGGCCTAGTAAGCTTCCCAAGACACATCCTGCCTTTCACCCAGGCTCAGCTAGGATTGGTTCTGGCTTCCTCGTGATCCTAGGCACATTAGTATGGATGGATGAATGAATAAATGAATAATGTTAACCATGAAATAAGAAAATGATGAATCGCATGCTGTTTACATGAAAATGTAACAAAACAATGGAACCATTTTGACGTATATATTTTTTGTTTGTTGGTGCTATAGATAACACTTTTAAGCAGCTTTAAGCTTTAATTTAGCTGTCGAACAAGATCCAACATATGCCAGAGACATAAAATGTAGCAAGAAAACTCTGATGACATCATGATAATGGAACCTTTAGAGAAAGCATATTTAACCCTTTAACGCCCAACAGGACCATATGGTCCTCTTTCAAAAATGTACTAGATAACTGCTAGACGCATTGTACTCGGTGCTGCTGCCAGTCAGAATGTGTTCTATACTTGTTGTGGCATCGCCTGATGCAACACAGCTTGGTCCCCCTTAGTCATTTTTGAAAGAAATGTGTTCAGGGTGTTTCCTTTGGCCTTATAAATTAGGAAAATCTAGTGAACATTTTTTTAACTCCAAAAAATAATTTGGGCATTAAATGGTTAACAGAGCACCTTCTTACTCAATCATTCATTTAATTTCAAACACATGTCTTGTTTCCACCATCTCCCTACATGTGGCGTGTGAACATCACTCTTGCATTCATTCAACCATTCATTCATTTTCAAAACTGCTTAATCCTAATTAGGGTCTCAGCCAAAACTGCGCAAAGGCCATCACAGGGCCAACAGACATACGATCATTTACATTCACACTCACATCTAGGGGTGATTTAGATCAGCCCATTAGCCTACTCTGCATGTTTGTGGACTCGGAGAGGAAAGCTGAAAACCCAGTGGAACCCTATGCAATCACAGGGAGAACATGCAAACTCGACACAGAATTGAGCTGGAATATGACCCGAGACCTTCTTGTTATTGTTGTAAGCTTTACACTGATACATTGACTATTCCAGATGCCAGAATTCCAGATTAAAACTTTCGTCCACTACAACCATATCAGAGGAGAAATATTAACACACAGGGAATGACTGAGAGTTTTTTGATAGCAACACAACTAGCATTTGGCTTCCACATGGGACATGAGTGGAGTCATCACTGTACTTCCTTTCTTCATTGGTAGCTTCTTTGTGATCTGGGAACAGCCCTGGTTTTTGTAAGGCTTTGTACCTCTGACACATCATAAAAGAGCCAGATGCTTTACTTGCTTTATGAATGAGTCATGATTTTCCCCCCAGTCTTCTTTCTTCAGAAAATAGGCTGTATGATTGGATAGAAAAACTCATCTGAGGTTTGTGAGGTTCGGTGTGGTGGAGAGTCAGGCTCAGCCAGAAGCAATCTCAAACAGTGCACCCAACACCCCCCAGCTGTAACAAGAGGGGTGCAACAGCTCATCTCAGAAATAACTAAGGTCATCAAAAGGCGCCAGAAGAAGCAGAAACAGAAGCTGCTTAATAATCAGGAGGCGATGGAGGAACGGTGGGCTTTATTTTTACATAAACTACAACCTCAGTCCTGGATTGTGCCTGGTGTTGACACATGCAGTACCAGAGGCAGAATTTCCCTAGTTGACTGGAAATACGAAACGTAGTTAACAAATCAGTGATTCCATTGGTTAAGCAGAGTTTATTTCACGACACTTCATTCTGATTCTGATTAGGATCATGGGGAGGCTGATGCCAATCTCAGCTCTGGGCGAAGGCGGTGTACACCCTGGACAGCTCATCAGGCAAGCGCAGCACCAACACTCACACAACCATTCACACTCACATTCACACCTAGGGGTAATTTGGAACATTGCATTAGCTTACTCTACATGTTCTTGGACTGTTGAAGGAAACCAGAGTACCCAGAGGAAACACACAAGCACAAGCAACTTTGACACATAAAAATGCCCGAACCTCTGGGAATCCAAGCCAGGCGTTCTTGCTGTGAGGCGGACGTACTAACCACTTCATCATCGTGCCGCCATGGCTGTGATATTATATCTAAAAAAAAAAAAAAAAAAAATGGTGGATCTCATAATGTTATTTTTTATTTTTTATTTTTTTTAACAATTTGGCCAAGATCAGGTTAAAAAAAATACTCATCAGGCTGGTGCTTATCCCTGGTTTTTGCATCGTGAAGCAACTAGGATTACAACTCCTCCTTGATGGGATGCTAGTCCATTGCAGGTTACCTTCATATATATATATATATATATATATATATATATATATATATATATATATATATATATATATATATATATATATATATATATATATATATGAAGGTAATTGGAGTAAGAGTAGAAGATACAGAGGATAGGGTAAGATGGAGGCGGCTGGTTTGCTGTGGCGACCCCTGAAGGGATCATGTGACCCATGTGTTAGCAGCCAGGTGACTGAGGTGACTGAGATTGGTACAGAGTTTGCTGGAACATGTACTTTTCTATTGAATGCGTGTGTTTCTGGAGCAGGTTGATGGTGTGACACCGTTTTTCTGCGAGACTGACACACAGCCACTTAAAAGCCTTTAGAAGATACACTGAGCTGTCAGTAGAAGGCAGAACTTTTTCTTTCATATTATTCCTCACCCCGGGAGCCAATTTGTAAGAAGATTTTTATTTCAGTGATGGTAAAAGAAGCAAATGTTCTGTTCTGAATCCATTAGCAGTAAAAATGAGACCATGAGTAACAATGCAATGAGGTCCTTATTTGCCTGGTTGGCCCACATTTCATCTGCATGATTCTGCAGAGAGAATAAAAATGACCAAAGTTAGTAATTTTTGTTCGGGTAGCCAGGTGATGCAGCAGTTACCACTCATTTGCTCATTTGCTGAGCTGCGTAATCCTGCTAGGGTCCATGGGAGGCTGAAACCTATCTCAGCCAGTACTTAGCGAAGGTAGGGTATACTCTGAACAATGTGGCACAACCACTCACAGTGAGGGGGGATTTCCTTCATAAATTCATACATTTATTCATTTTCAAAGTCGCTTTCCACATTTGGGTCACAGAAAAACTGGCGCCCATATCACCCAACCCTGGGCAAGGAAGTGGTACACGTATGCCAGAGCACCGCAGGGCCAACATTCATGCAACCATTCAGACTCACTCTCACACCTGGGACAATTTGGAATGGCCTATTAACCTAATGCATATGTATCTGGGGTGTGGGAGGAAAATGAACTATAGGAAGAAGAACCACACAGGCACAGAAAGAACATGCAAACTCCAGACAGAAAAGCCTGAGCCTGGGATGTGAAGCCAGTCATGCTGTGAGGTGAACATACTAGCCTCTACGCCACCATCCCTGTCACCAGCCCAGTGTTTTTTATCCTTGTATAACCCCAAATGTCTTATTCCAAAACGTCCTCGGATGATCTGGGACAGGAGTGTGGACAGTCATTAACAGACAGGCAAACAAACAGATAAACCCAGGCTGATGAAAACATGACTCCCATGATATAGATAACAAAAAACCCTCTGAAACAGCAAATCTCCATCAAGCTGAAAAAAAACAAACAACAAAAACAGACAAACAAACAAACAAAAAAATGACAGAAAGAAAACAGCATCACCTGCTGGACCTGTTGCAGTATGTCACTTCCAAAAAATGTCCTATTTCACAATGCCCACAATCAGAATCAGCTTTATTGGCCATGTTTGTCTGCACAAATAAATCATTTCACTCATGTCTTACCTCACTACCTGTACAGGTAGCATTAAAATTAAGCTTATGCTCAATTATGAAAGAAATAAAGATAAATACAAAGTGATAAAAACACATAAAAATAGGCAAAGTCTTAGAGAGTAAAGTACTGCAGAGCCATCTTGGTGAGGATAATCCTTAAAGTTGACGATAAAGCAAAACAACAGAAACAGCAAACTCATCCTATTTTACAATGTTCAAGAATCTATTAAAAAATTCCTGGATTCAGAATCTGATCCGAATCATCTCAGAAAGTATTAGCCCGACCTTACTGAGATGAGCACCAGCCTCCCTGCCACCCTAATTACAATAAAGCACCTTAGAAAATTAATGAATAAATAAACGTATAAATAAATAAATAAACAATGCAGTACAGAACAATGGACCTCCTTGGCAGAAGTAAATTAGGGACAGATATTCAAACTTAGCATCCAACCACTGGCACTGTGAATACAGTAAAAATCTGAAAATACATCTTATTATTGAATATGTTACCTTCTTCAGTCACCTTGTGAAATGTGCGATTAGAGGCTAAAGCTGATGTGTGACCATGTATAGTGTTAATCATCCGCTAGCCTTCATTAGCATGATGTTTTGACCCTGGCACGACTGCTAGACGAGTTAGTGAACTGTTCCTCAAACAAAGGTGCTTAAAAACCTCATTAATACTGTACTGTACACAATGTCCTCGCTCTACCGGCACACACTCCTCACTGACACGGTGACTACAGCGCCCGGAATGGACCGCTTCCAAGGCATACCATCCATTCGCTTAGAAAGTAGGGCTAATGAGTATCTCTTCTAATCCACCAGTCCATTTGTTGTGTAATGTCATGCGAGTGGCCTAATTATCCTGATGTTTATTACTTCTCCTTGTGTTTGACATTTCCTTTCCTCGCACTCACCACTTGAAAGAACTAATGCGGTGACATTGAACCGGTGTGAATAAACCATATTGTGATAGAACAGACAGTACCTGAGTAATTCACATTCAAAGATGATGAAGAATGAAGGGATCATGGAAAATGATAAGAGGAAAAAATCCCATATGATTAAAGGAAATAGCGGCAGCGAGATTGCGAGTGGATTGGAAACAGCCTGGATAACAAGCGACAGCGTTAAGGCTGCCGGGGTTCTGGAGGTAATAATGTAAAAAACAATAAAATTCAATAAAAAAAAAAAAAAAAAAAAAAAAAAAAAAAAGGACTTGCTTCGGGAAAGGGTTAAGAAAAGAACACCTCACACGCTGCTAAAGAAAAATAAACAGTGAAAGTAACAAATCTATGAACATTTCTGGACTCTGACATTTTTTTTTTCGGTGGGAAGTGGGGGGGGTATGTTCTCCCTGTGCTGGCGTGGATACTCCGCTTTCCTCCCACAAAATTTCATGTTCAAAAGCATGCAAATTCAGCTGATTGGCTGTTTCAGATTTCCCCTAGTGTTGAGAGGAACTGTGAATGGTTGTGTATGTGTTGCTCTGGCAAATGGATCAGGGTGTACCTTACCTTCACCAGGAGTCGGCTGAGATGGGCACCAGCCGCCCCACAAGCTTAATTAGGATTAAGTGGTTTACAAAATGAATGAATGAATATCAGTACTACTCAAGAATGTTTGTGGGGCGGTGGGGCATGGTGCTGTCTTAGTACTTCAATTCCATTAAAGTGGACCTGTGGTGAATTAGTGGTACCAGTTCTTTAAAATGTTCACGCATAACATCAGTGATTCCTTTCGGCAATGGCCGTTGTTGTTCCTGGTCAAAGTGTATGTGAGTGCTACGACTCTAGGCATGCTCAGAGAAATGTTGCCTTTCTGATTGGCTGTTCCAGCCTGGTAGTGACATGAACTTGTTGGATTGGCTGGGCTACTTCACTGACCTCATGCACCATCACACATTATGGTCCAGTGATGAACTGCGCATAAACCAAGTGTAGTAATCACGGAAAAGGTTTCATTTTGTTACTAAACTAACTGAAGACAGGGAAAGGTGAGTCTGTAAAACCATCTGGATTAACAGTCACACTCATCTCTGTCAGCGTTCTTGTTTCAGAGTCACTAGAATGTGACATCTCACTGTCTCCACAAGACACTCCTCTCTCTCTCTGGTTCAGACAGGTCACCATTTACACTAATTTCCTCCAGATTGCTGAAATTATTTCCTTTTTGAACACAGAGAAAATGCAAACGCCACAC
This sequence comes from Plotosus lineatus, assembly GCA_024760905.1. NCBI lineage: Eukaryota > Metazoa > Chordata > Actinopteri > Siluriformes > Plotosidae > Plotosus > Plotosus lineatus. Next base: position 58,667,313 of record CM045735.1, on the reverse strand, counting down.
AAAAGTACTCTCGCTGAGTCTGGAATCCAAACCCAGTTTGGATCCCAACTCGCATGCATTCTCGCCTCATGCCCATCATTTCCAGTGTAGAGGAATAGAGAGCAGACTGTGGTTCTACTGGCACCATGAGCAGGTTGTAATGGTCCCTGACGATGAATGAATGATTTGGAATCATTTGCTCATATAGATGTGGGAGCAGCACGGCGACGTAGTGATCAGCAAGTTTTACCCGCGACCCTAGCAGGAGGATAAATAGCGCTCTGGCATAAAGTGCAACATATTGTATGTATGGATTTTTTCTCTCTCCTCCGAATTTCACAACACTGCCTGCTGATGAGCTAAATAAAGCACAACCCACTCCTTCTTCTTCTTCATCTGCATGTAAAACATGCTGCAAATCTACCTTCCTGCCTTTAGCATAGATTAATGCGTCAGGCTGGCACCGGGTCACATGTTCACTGAGCGGTTGCCGGGGACCGCCAGTGGGAACACACAGTCATAAGTGCGACCTTTCCTTTTCATTCCACCTTTTAATTATGCCAACAAGGCCTATCCATGTATCAGAGCACCCACTCATGCACCGGCTCGTAATGGGATCCTACTGCTGCATTCGCATCCTGCCAATTAGACCGAGATTTTAAAGAAATCGGGAAGGATGAGACGCGCTGGTATGCATTACAGGGCACAAGAGAAGAAAACAGGGTGATACAGAGTACAACAGAAGTGAATTAATTAATAAAAGGAGAAGGAATTTATTTATTAATTAATTCTCTCTCTCGCTCTCTCACACACACACACACACACACACACACACACACACACACACACACACACACACACAAACACACACACACACACACACAAAAACAAACAAATGAGAAGGTGGTCATGCCTGGAATATGTTAGTAAACCAGCAATGCTGTGAACAATTAGTTGCCTTAGTGTTGACTTTATAGAAGCTAAACTGGAGTGAGCTCAGAACACGTGGGCGTGGATTACTGAGTTGCGCATACGAGGTGGCACGGCGGCATACTCGCTAGCATGCCCACCTTACAGCAAGTAGGTCCTGAGTTTGAGTCCCAGGTTTGGCAAGGATGTTACAGTGTGGCGTATGCATGTTCTTCCAGTGAATGAATGGGTTTTCTCTGGGTATTCCGGTTTCCTCCCACCATCCAAAGACATGCAGATTAACCTACCTGGCTATAGCGGCTCAGTTTGGTATTATAACAGTATTTAGTTATTTTTTAAAAAGAGCAATACATCATGATTTTATCCATTTACACACACACACACACACACACACACACACACACACACACACACACACACACACACACTGAGAAAATGATCTAGCTGTATATTTGCACTGGCTTTATTTTTCAGATTCAGCATTTCAGTCTTTTCTGTATGCAGTACTTAGCCTAAGATTTCCATTCCCGCGCATCGTCACTTATCAATCCTGGCAGGCGTGTTCGAGCTGGAAAAGGTTTGTGAAAGCCACTGCGTTAAATGAACAAGTCCAAGTCAAACAGAACAGAGTAAAGACATTGAGAAGGAGGGACAGCAAGAGAGGGGGGGGGTGCAAAAGGATGATTTGGAAGTTAGTCGCCAGTCATCTCGTCAGGAGGGTGCAGAAGCATCACTCTTGCTCTGTCCATCAGTAGAGAAATAGACAGAGGAAAAAAGAGAGGCCTGGTGTATTTGTATGACGGATGAGCGGACATAGCGGACACGTTGGCCCCAGCTGCTTCCTCTAATGAAATGTGTCCCTCTACAAGATTGAGCAAAGTGATTTAAACACGGCTAGTCAAGCTTCTCTCTCTCTCTCTCTCTCTCTCTCTCTCTCTCTCTCTCTCTCTCTGTCTCTCTCGCCGAGCTCAGGAATAATCCATTACCTTCCCACTCTAGACTGTAGAATATTTCCACAAGGCATATAAAAATTATTTTCCTTTTTTGACAGGTTGCTGGTCATTCAACTCAGTCTGGGGGCAAAAAAGAAAAAAAAAAGAGAGAAAAAAACCCCCCAAAATACCATCGGCGGAATAAACATCTGAACTCATACGTAATAATAAGAAGAAGAAAAAAGAAAAACAATATTTTATACACCGCCATTTAATTTATCCTTGTAGCACCCGATGATCTCGAACAGAAGCGAAAAAAAAAAAATGCACTCAGTGTGTCCTGCTACTACTCAGAGGTCAGAGGTCACTCTGAAGTGAGTGAAGAAAAAGAAGGGTTTGTTCGAAGTGTGATTGAAATGTGAATGAAAACATGTGAGAGACGAGGCTGCCGACTGTCACAGGGCTATTCAGGCACACTAAAATACAGAAAGGTACACAATGCACCTTTCTTTTCTCTTTAATTTTCTTCCCTTTTTATGCTCTCTCTCTCTCTCTCTCTCTCTCTCTGTCTCTCTCCCTCTCCCTGTGCATCTCATGGGTGACATGGTTTAATTTACACTTATCTGAAGCAGAGTGAACCCCAAGAAGAATCATGCTGAGCTGCTGTTTACAAACCCTTTTGAGTTGCTCCTTGCCCCAGCATTCTTTCCGAAAAACATCCTTCCCCTCTGTCACAGAGAGAGAGAGAGAGAGAGAGAGAGAGAGAGACTAAAAATAGTGCTATATCTCCCCAGTTTGCTATGTGGTGCTGCAGAGTGAACAGGTGTATGCTTTCTTCTAACAACCATGACACCGCCCCTTTAAACCCACCCCTGTTGATTGATTGGCGGCCTTTCAAAGTGTGCATTGCCTCTCAACTGATGTTAGCTAGGATAGCTTCCAGTTTTCACATGACCTTGATGGGTAAGTGATCTAACAGGTGGATGGATGGGCAGATGGAAGGACCAGTCAGAAAGGCAGATCACGAAACGATAAATATATACAGGTTGATCAATGGCATCCACACCACTTCACCCCTGATGGCATTTAAACATTGTGATGGTGCTTCAGCACTAATCCTGTGAAATCCTGGCTGAAATCTGACTGAACGATGATGACCATGGACTTTAAGTACAGATTAACACCCTGAGCGGTTCACCATATGACAGCATCAGTGGCCTAGTTCCTGAAAATGACCAAAACCCGACACATGAAAGACTCTCAGAAGGACGCCGTTCATGTTCACCACGAATATCTAAAGAGAATTGTGATATACAAATGTTTATTTAATTTTACAAAAACACCCCTGAAGAGTTTCCAAAAGTTGAATTTTATATTATAGAGTTCATCCCAATAACTTGATAAATATCTCCACTCGGGAGGTTATGAGTTCATCAGTGTGAATTTATTTGTGCGTCTGATTATGTAAAACTTTGTTCCTGCAGCTTTTGACAGATCAATGGATCACACCCATGCTCTGATGACCTCACAAAAATTATTGAATGAAAACAAAGAAAGAAACAAACAAATAAATAAATAAATAAATAAAGTCAGCACTCTCTAGTATAATGGAAATGTAAGAATCATATCATTGTCAAAATCCCGTCCATTCATTCATTTTCTGGATCGCTTAATCCTATTTAGGGTCACGGGTAGGCTGCCGCCCATCTCAGCTGACTCTGAGTGAGGGAAGAGTACACCCTGGACAGCCTGCTAGGCCATCATAAAGCAGAAGCATGCTGACGGCGATGCAGCTCCTCTTGACGAAAGTCAGCAATGGTTCTTTTACATGAAACTCACACCATAGACAGTGAGAGACATGGCCGGCCTTTGATAACCTAGTTAGCTACACTGGGGGGACAGCAGGGACAACAGTTGACAGTGGGGCTTGAACCCCCAACCTTAGGATTGGTAATCCAGCACCTTACCACCGGTCCACCACTGCCCTCAAAATCACATCCAATTAAAAAATATTGCGCTTGATATTCAAGATCAGGAGTCAAGTTTCATCCAGATTGCACATCCTGCAGCAATTTAAATTTCGCATGGAATATTCCATTATTTTTGGAGGTGTGGTACCAGTGTTAATATTCACACACACACACACACACACACACACACACACACACACACACACACACACACACACACACACACACACACACACACACTTAGCTGGCCACTAGTTAAAATTGAAGAAATAATAATAATAATAATAATAATAATAATAATAATAATAAATTTTTCAGTCATGCACCACTGTTCAGACTTGAACAGAATAACAAATGCACAACCTAACTCAGGTATGCAGATAAAATTTCACTGAGAAAAACAGCACCAAATACTAAATGTAAACGGGGACACGGAACATGAACTTGTTAAACGGATAATTAAACTAAAAAGACAGTTGATATAAATCAAGGCAGAAATGAGCATTTCAAAGATATCGAAAAGAAAACTCAAAAGCTATTCATAAGACCATCCTTGGACATCTAGCAGTACAAACATCCATAAGGATCGCCACCTTTAAGGAAGGGTTAAGGTTAACCTAAATCTATATTACATTTTAGAGTCATATAAAAAGAGCTGTTCAGTATAAAGAGAGTCTGTGTCACAACGAGTCTTTAAGTAATTGCGCCTGACTCTCATCTGATGGCAGTGAAAACGATTAAAAATAACACTTCAGACATATGAACACCACCACATTCCTTCGCCAGTGACTTTCCTCTTCACAGTAAGCCCGCCTCCCCTACACACTTACAACTTTCATTTCTCAGTGTATGCTTGAGAACAAAAAGGAAGTTCCCGCTCCATAGCAATTGAATTAATAAATTACCGCCCATGTTTGGCTTGGGGGAAGAAGAGCGAGGCAGAGAACCAAGAGCCAAGAGACTAATTATCTAACAAAACTGTCTTCATGGAAATTAAACATGTCCGACAAATGTTCTGCCTGCTCTGTTTCGATCAGAGAGAGCGATAGGAAGGATTATTGCAATTAAACTCCTTCTTTAAAGGAAGATTTGATGAGGATAAGATTGCTGGACACATGTCTCTCTGTGATATTCTGTTGCCAGAGTAGTAATTATGTTCTATTTGCATGGGATAAGAGATCGCTGTATAAATTACACAGAAAGGTCTCTCTTAATGAAGCCCCTGGTTCACTGGTGTCTAAAGAATATAGAGCGAGTGATGCAGTCGTGGTTTATTTGTTCACTCCAACCAAACACATTCCATGACATGACTGAGCCGAGCTTCTGGTGTAACTTATATAGAAGCGTAGCATTTTGAGAACTTCATTCTAAGGCCACTATTTGCACTATGGATGAAAAGAAGGATGGCTTGCTGGATGGGTGGAAGGATGGATGGAAAAGATAAACGGGTTGAATGATAGATTGCTGGATGTATGGATGGACAGACAGAGCGATGGAGTTATGAATTGATGGGTAAAAAGAATTAAGAAAGGTTAGATGGGTGGAAGGATGGATGGAAAGAAGAATGGAAGGGTGGAATGACGGATTGATGGATAGATGGATGGATGGTCAGGCAGCTGGATGGATGGATGCATTTGTGGATGGATGGAAAGATAGATGAAATGATAGATAGGGACAATAATGGATTGATGGACGGGTGGGAGGGCAGACAGATGAATTGATGAAAGGAAGAACGAATGAATGGAGGGATAGAAAGGAGGAAGAAAGGATGGCTGTAATGATGGATGGATGAACAGACAGATGGATGGATGGAAGGTATAGATGGGTTGAATGATAGATTGCTGGATGTATTGATGGACAGACATAGGGATAGAGTTATGAATTGATAGAAGGATGGATAAAAATAATTAAGAACAGATAGATGGGTGGAAGGATGGATGGGAAGAAGAATGGATGGGTGGAATGATGGATTGATGGATAGTTGGATGGATGTTCAGGCAGCTGGATAGATGGGTGCATTTATGGATGGGTGGAAATATAGATGCGAATGATAGATAGGGACAATAATGGATTGATGGATGGGTGGAAGGGCAGATGGATGAAAGGAAGAAAGAATGAATGGATGGATAGAAAGAAGGAAGAAAGAGCAGGTATAATGATGGCTTGGTGGATGGGTGGAAGGATGGATGGAAAGGAGGAAGAGAGGATGACTGGAATGATGGATGGATGATGGACAGAAAGATGGATGGATGCATTGGGGGATGGGAGGATAGATGGGCACAATGATGGATTGATGGATGGAAGACAAAATAAATTGATGTATGGATGAACTGATGGATGAAAAGAAGTAAGGAAAAAAGAATGGATGGGTGGAAAGATGGATTGGTAGATGGGTGGAATGATGGATGGAAAAAAAGGATGGGTGGGTTAAATTATGGATTGATGGATGGAAGCAAGGATAAAAACCTGGAAGAAATAATGGGTGAATAGGAAACATAGACAGAGAGATGGATGTATGAACTGATGGAAAGGAGGGAAGGGAGGTTGCAGTTCACTCCCCGACCACCACACATCATTCCTGCTGATTCGGGACTCGAACCAGCAACCACTTTTCTTATCATTAGGCCCCGTTATGGTGTTGTAACTCAGATTTTCCGGAATGATTGAGGCAGGTCTTAAACACCAGTACACGTGCAGGTGAAACCGCCAGTCGCGGAGCTCATGACTATTCCAGACATGCATCTTTGCTCTCTGTGAGCTTCCTCATGCCCCACCTCCCTGAGGTCATATCAAATACAGGCATTATTTACTCTGGCCAAGAGGGCAATTTCAGACTTTCTCAGGGCAAAAGTGCAGATGCTTAAAGACCCCGGGGATTAAACTGTAGACGTGCGCTCCATCTGAATCAGTCCGCTGCTTTTCTTTCTTTTTTTTTTCTGTAGAATATTAAATTATACTGTACACTGATGTGTCCTTAGATTCAGAGGTATCTACAGCAGCACAAAAAAAAAAGAAAAAAAAAAAGTCTCTGGAAGGGTTTCACTACCTGAGACTTTGGCTGAAGTATTCGAGGCAGGCCTGGGGATGGTTCCTGTATTGACTTTTATGTTTTTCTGATTTATTTATTTTGATACTTGAACTTGTGCATTGATCTTGATAAATAATGTCTTGACCTTGACTGATTAAAAATAATATCTGCGTTGTGCCATGGTGGCACAGTGGTTACCACGACTTCCAAGCTTGGGTGTTCCTGTGTTGACCTCACATGTTTACCCCATGCTCGGGATTCCTCTCACACTCCAAAAACATGCAAAGTAGGCTCATTGGTGGTTACAAACCACCCCATAGGTGTGAGTGTGAATGGTTGCAACGGTCTGTCAAGCTGGTCAAGTTGTACCCCGCCTTCACCCAAAGTCAACTGAAATAGGCGCCAGGCTCCCCGTGACTGAATAAAGTGGACCAGAAAATGAATGAATTGTCTATGTTGTCTTTTTTTGCATGTAACAATCACTCCCTATAGAAAGCAGCCTCATATTTTGCACAATATTAAACACAATAATACATTATTATTATAATTGGCTGTAATAGGTCTGTTTGCGCTTTTACACCTGAGCCTAGTGGCTCATCGGACCGGTGCTTATCCCCGGTTTCCGTAGCGTGAAGTGACCAGGAGTTCAACTCCTCCTGGATGGGACGCTAGTCCATCGCAGGTTACCGTCCCGGTATATTTTACTGGTATCCATTTATACTGCTGGGTGAACAGAGGTACACTTGTGGTTGAGACCTTGCCCAGGGGTTTTAGCACAGGGGGTCTTACTGGGATTCGAACACACAACCTCCTGATCATGAGTGCAGCACCCTAACCACTACACCATCGACCCCATAACTTGCCTATAAGGGAGAGATTTGTTTGGTCTAGAATCATGCACAAGACATAAAGTCTTCTCAAGGACATCTCAAATCCTTTCAATAGGGTTAAGGTCAGGACTCCGGGGTGCCAATACATATGTGAAAATGATTCCTCGCGCCCACTGAACCACTTTTATACTATTCCCGTCCCCGTTTTATATCCGAGCCGTCAGGAAGAAAAAGTGCATTGATATGATAACCTGCTCATTCGGTACATTCAGATCATCAGCCGCTTCGTTTTATTGCGAGATTAATGTTGCCGAGCCTCGACTGGACCAACCTGAGCAACAACACCATTTAGATTACATGATGGAGAGAAGATAGAAAGGATGGATGGATTAATGCAAGGAAAGAAGGATGGTTGAACGGATGAAAGGATTGATTGATGGATGGGTGGGCACTGATCACCATATTACACGATTTCAGTTTGCAAAACATTCTGGGACTCTTCTTCTGGCACCCCGTTGATCAGTCTTAATCTGAAAAAGCTCCATCTACAAGGATACATGATGAACCTATCATATGCAGACGTTCACTCAAAAGAAGAGGAGGACCTATTGGAAGGGGCGGAGATTAGATATCGATCTTAACTTGGATTCAAAACTCTGTCTTGATAAGATCTTATGTATTCTTAGAGCCGTACCATGAGGCAAGCACACATGCTTGTAATTTTTATCTCATGAAAACCAGCTTCATGTAACCGAACCCTGAGATACCGACTTAATCTGGATCACAACACGGGTTAACAGCTCGCTGGGTTGAGCCGAGTTTTCCTCATTAGGTCTGACGGGTGTTCACTTCAAAAGGGGCTGACTGGATGAAATGCTTGTTGGATAAGCTGGAAATGGAGCGGATTAGAGAGGGGGGAGGGCGGGGGGCATTTTACAGCTGAAGAACAAACACTACTAATGAATTCCTAGAATGAATTCCAGCATATAACAACTGAAAAAAGCAATGCTGATGCAGCTGCTAAAGAAAAAAAAATCCCTAAAAAAACCCAAACCAAACCAAACCAAAACACAAACAAAAACACCTCCAGCGGTTGGTGTAAATGCACAAGTTCTAAAATAACTTTATTTTTATTTTAATTAAAACAAAAGTAATTGCAAATAAATTATGCATCAGTGATTTGTCACTGCTGATTGTAATCCTCTCTGCATTCGGGAGCTTTGACAGCACGTACAAATTGGTGAGTAGTGATTTGGGTTGTACGTTCAGATGTCCTTAAACAGCTGCTGTATGATTTCAGTGAATATAAGAAAGTGCTTTAGTGATTTTTCTTTTTTCAAACAAATTAAAGGAACAAGAAAAAAAACAAAACAAAAAAAAAACAAACAGGCGATGGCTCTTCCACCTCTGGATGATAAGACTTGCTGAAGAATTGACTGTAATTACATTTTCTTTACTTCCTAGGTGGCTTCAACAAGTCACTAGAAAAAAAAAAAGAGTTATTGTAATGCTCCACCTTTTTTTTCTGTTTTGGCGCTGGTGATGTGGTTGCTAGGGTGCTGGATTCCTGATCTGGAGGTTGTGGGTTCGAATCCCTGTTAGACATCCACTGTGCTAAGAGTCCTAGAGGAGATCTTCTAACCATAAGTGTGTCTCTGTCCACCCAGCAGTGTAAATGGGTACAGAGGTATCTCTCCTTACGATAGTCCCAGCAAACGAAAAACATTTTCCAACATTTTTTGTCTCTGTAAGTTCTCCTTACAAAACGCGCCATTCAAACATTAAAACAACCCAACATCCCGCCCCGCTGGCCTCCCCTTGGTTAGGAGGGATGACGCAGCTCCCTCCCATTGGCTATTATGGAGCTGCATCTCCCATAATGCGTTTTGTGTAAAGAAAAGAGTTACTGTTGTTTCATGAGTTTTTGAATTATTGCAACTTTATTTTTTGACTCAGGCTTTTAAGCTTCTATTAATATTTGTAAGATTATAACTCTGCTAAGAAGACATGGTCAACACACGTGTGCACACACACCTGCATGCGCGCGCACACACACACACACACATGCGCCATGTGATTTCCGGTGCGAGTGAAAAGAAGAAGCGGGCTTGTGGCGTGCAGTTGAGTGCTATCGCAAAGGAATATGGCCAAACCCATCTACCATCGTACGATATTGAAGCAGAAGGAGGCCTTAAACGGTTCAGTTCATCAGTTCAGTTCATTTTCTGTAACCGCTTAATCCTAATTAGTGTCACAGGGAGGCTGGCCCCCATCCCAGCCAACTTCGGGCAAGGGCAGAGTACACCCTGGACAGCTCGCCAGGCCATCGCAGGGCGGAAACACGCCGACGGCTTTGCAGCCTACTCTTGTCGAAAGTCAGCAATGGTTCTTTTACATGCCTCACACCATAGACAGTGAGAGACATGGCCGGCCTTTGATAACCCAGTTAGCTGCACTGGGAAGGACAGTGACAACCTTGTGGAGAGTGGGACTCGAACCCCCAACCTTTGGATCAGCGATCCAGTGCCCTATACCACTAGACCACCGCTGCCCTGGTGTGAGGCATGTAAAAGAACCATTGCTGACTTTCGTAAAGAGTAGCTGCAAAGCCGTCAGCATGTTTCCGCCCTGCGATGGCCTGGCGAGCTGTCCAGGGGGTACTCTGCCCTCGCCCTGAGTTGGCTGGGATGGGCACCAGCCTCCCCGTGACCCTAATTAGGATAAAGCGGTTACAGAAAATGAACTGAGCCTTAAAAGGTATGCTTTTATAATTTTTAAAGGGTTTAGGGGGTAGTATTGAGGCCTTGAAATGAATCACACGTTTTACATGTAAAATGCGGTTCAATTTACGAAAAATCCAGGTTAAGAAAAAGGCTCTGGAACGGATTAATTTCGTAAGATGAGGTACCACTGTACCAGGAAAAAAGTTACTGTTGAGGTAACCTGCCATGGACTCGCATCCCATCCGGGATATACTGAACTGTATATATGTATATCGCACAGAATGTAAAGAGGCAGCACGGTTGTGTAGTAGTCGACCGGGGATTTAGCTCAGTTGGTAGAGCGTCCGCTTTATCCTCCGGTAGGTCGGAGTTCGAATCCGGCCGTGTCATACCATAAGACGTTAAAATTTGGCAGTTGTTGCTTCCTGCTTGGCGCTCAGCATCAAAAGGATAGAACAACGCAATAACTGGTGCTGCACAGTGGCGACAGGTGCCTAGCGCACAAAGCAAATTTCAATGTATGTAAAATGTACTTTGACAATAAAGAGTTGTTTGTTGTTTGTTTAGTACTTAGCATGTCTGCCTCACATGAAGATCCTGGGTTGAAGTCCCCGACTCACTGAGGGTGTCTCTGTTCCATGTTTGGATGTTCTCCCTGTGCTTGTGTGGGTTTCTTCCAGGTACTCCAGGCTCCTTTCACAGTCCTAAGACATGTATATTCGTCACCTGGATGTTTCAAATTGCTTCTAGGTGTGAGTGTTACTGTGAGTAGTTGTGCATGTGTTAGCCCTGCAATGGTCTGGCGAACTTGCCCAGAGTTGGCTGAGATAAGCTCCAGCCTACCTGTATCCTAGGGTTAAATGGTCCAACAAACAGATGGATGGATGGATTCTATAATAAATTTAGTAGCTGCAGGCAAATTTAATAGGAATTGCAGTGTCATTGTGGGCTAGAGCTTTATTGTTTATTTATTTATTTATTTTTGATAGAGTGTATTAAACTATCCAATAATAATAAATAATATGGCTGTCCAGGGTGTACTCTGCCCTGGCCCACAGTCGACTGAGATGGGCACAACCTCCCTGCGACCTTAATTAGGATTAATTGATTCAGAAAATGAATGAATGGATAATAATAATAATAATAATAATAATAATAATAATAATAATAATAATAATAAACAATACCAAATACACATACAATTAAGCACATAATCCAAACAACACTCATTAATACAAGTATAAAAACACTCGTGTGTAGTATAGAGTGTGTGAGTATGTATATAAATGTATCTGCACACTTTCAACACGTTTGTAAAGCTGCACACACTTTTACACAATTCCCATAATGCAGTGTTGCTATTGGTGTGACATTAACACATACGGACATTGAGGATTGGATCGATACACAGCTATGGATATAGATGAAGTGATTGATAGAGAGAGACTGATGGGGAGAGAGAGAGAGAGGGAGAGCGGGGGAGAGAGAGAGAGAGAGAGAGAGAGAGAGAGAGAGAGAGAGAGAGAGCGAGAGAGCACTTGCTTTTTGTTCTGTCTCGTGAATATCTTTGTAGTTTTGAAAAGAGCCGATCGGTTCCTCTAAAATAAAATCAATATGTAAATGAAATACTCAGAGAGCTACTCGTTTAAAGCGTCGTGCTCATTAAGAGGCTTAACGTTGTTCGGTTGGTGAATGTGACGCACTCTGAAGTCTACACACTTCAATCCACAATTATTGGCACCTTACATGAAATTAATAAACACATGCAGAATACATATAAACAAAATAAAATGAAAGCTTCCTATCACCTATCAACTAGCTGCACTGCCAGGTACAGTAGGCTCTCGCACAGACACCGGCAGCAGGTGCTCCTCCCCTGCAGGCCGATAAACTCGTGTGTGGTGGGAAAAAAAAAATAAAAATCGTACCGTCAAATACTTAAGTTCAAATCCGCTTGCATTTTGTAACAGAAGTATAGAATGAGTGGAATTGTATGAAATTAATTTTGATTCCTCATCTCTTCTTTCTTTTATATTTTCTCATCAACACCACAAGCAATGGCCCAATAATCTGAGCTGTATGAGTTACAGTCAGGAACTGTTTGTAAAAGGGTATTTTTCTCTTGTTCATATCGAGACAGCATAACTGTATACGGCTAATATTACCCAAGATTAACCAATATTAATCAATACCAATCAATATTACCAATATTAACCAATATTAATCAATATTGACCAATATGAATCAACACTGCCAACATTAACCAACATTAACTAATATTAACCAATATTAATCAATATCAATCAATATCACCAATATTAATCGATATCAATCAATAATACCAATATTAACCACTAATAACCAATATTAACTGATATTAATCACTATTTGATTAACTAGTCTTTGTCTTAGCACAGTGAGGGTCTCAGTGGGATTTGAACTCACAACCTCCCGATCATGAGCCCAACACTCTAACCACTACACCACCGGATCCATTAACAATCACTATTAATCAATATTAATCAATATTAACAATATTAACCAATTTACGGTGTTGATATAACTACAATGCTGATGTAGTAACAGCAGTGTTGATGTAATATTTATGGTGTTGATGTCATGACAACGTTGATGTTGTAATAATGATGTTGATACTCTAATTATTTTTTGATGTAGTAATGATGCTGTTAATGCAGTAATGACGGCATTGATGTAGTAACGACAGTGTTGAAGTAATAATTATGGTGTTGATGTAGTAATGGTGATGTTGATGATGTAATGATGGTGTTGATATAATGACACTGATGATGTAATAATGGTAGTGTTGAGGTTGTATTTACGGTGTTGATATAAGTACAATGCTGATGTAGTGACAGTAGTGCTAATTTAATATTTATGGTGTTGATGTCATGATGACGCTGATGATGTAATAATGGTAGTGTTGAGGTTGTATTTACGGTGTTGATATAATTACAATGCTGATGTAGTGACAGCAGTGTCGATGTAATATTTATGGTGTTGATGTCATGACGACGTTGATGTTGTAATAATGATGTTGATACTGTAATTATATTTTGATGTAGTAATGATGCTGTTAATGCAGTAATGACGGCATTGATGTAGTAACGACGGTGTTGAAGTAATAATTATGGTGTTGATGTAGTAATGGTGATGTTGATGATGTAATGATGGTGTTGATATAATGACACTGATGATGTAATAATGGTAGTGTTGAGGTTGTATTTACGGTGTTGATATAATTACAATGCTGATATAGTGACAGTAGTGCTAATGTAATATTTATGGTGTTGATGTCATGACGACGCTGATGTTGTAATAATGACGTTGATGCTGTGATTATTTTCTGATATAGTAATGGCGGCATTGATGTAGTAACGACAGGGTTGATGCAGTAATGATGGTGTTGAAGTAATAATGATGGTTTTTATGTAGTAATGATGGAGTTGATATTGTAATTATGATGATGTAATGATGGTGTTGATGTAGTAACAACAGTGTTGATGTATTAATTATGATGTTTATGCAGTAATGATGGTGCTGATGTTGCACTGACAGTTTTGATGTAGCAGTTATGTTGTTTACAACAACAGTAACAACAGTACTTATGTAGTAATTATGGTGTTGATTTACTGTAGTAATCGGACCCTAGTAGGGTTTTCACTTACAGTATGTACTACAAGCATGGCATTGACTGGTTGTACTAATGTGGACCACCCCCTCCAAAAAAAAAAAAAAAAAAAAATTAATTGGTAACGCACAACTGGAAGCATGTGGCATGTGGTGTGGGTTGATTGGCTCACGGTGCAGTGCGGCCTCCATGGTCTCAGCGTGAGACTGACAAGGTACTGAAGCACTAAAGGAATACAGTAATCTCCAGTATATACTGTACTGAACTGAATTACATGTAATAATTACATGTTTGCACGGCACTGTGTAATTCTGAATCATACCGGGGTAAATCAAATTGCCTGCGGTTTTGGTCTCATCCGATCACTTCCTGTCATCCCAAACACAATTCAAAATACATTTAATTAGATTCTGGAGCTTGTTTCCCAGAAAGATCTTCTCTTCACCTCCACCCTGTGATGGACGTGGTGTCTGAAGATGCTTGTGAAACTTCTCTAGCTTTTCTTTTGCCTCATCTTTGCCTCCATCGCCTTCATCCTCACTGTACGCCGGACATTAATCATGGTTTGCCATGCTGGACATCTCTAGTCTTAATATACCACTTAATTTAGCTCAGCTTTCCAATCTTCCGCTTCTCTCCTCTTTCTCATCTCTCCTTCTCTTCCTTTACTGTGCTGCCCATCTCTCTTCACCACCTAATAGCACTAGAAAGTCTCTCTCGATCACTCTTCGTCTTCCAACTGTCTCACTGTCTCTCTCTCTCTCTCTCTCTCTCTCTCTCCTCCCACCCGTTGCTGTCCTGAGTTTTTCCCGTAAGTGAGGAATTAATCAGGCTGGAATCGTGACTGGACTAAATGGATGGTGCATGCTAAATCCTCCGCTAAATCCCCACTAAATCTATGCCAATCAAAAAAAAAAAAAAGAAAAAAAAAAGTGTATTTGGTTTGTTTTTTTTGCAGTTTACTGTTCGTCCATATTTAGTAATGAATAAAAAGTAGCACAATAGCAAACGCTATATAATCTGGTGCATGTTATACATCCACAAGTAGACAATAATTCATGCGTTTAGTACTATTTAGCGTTGGGTTCACAAGGTGCTTGCTAGGGTAGCGCAGTAATTATCGCTATTTAGTTAGTAAGCTATTTACAGTGCTCTGAACAGTTGTCATAGAGATCATTACAGAAATGACAACAAATGGATGAATTAATTAATGAAGGTAACATGGTGGCTTGGTTGTTGTTAGCTTGTTTGCCTCAAAAGCAAGAAAATCCTGGGTTCGAGTCCTGTGCTTGCCAAGGACCTTTCTTTGTGGAGATTGCTTGTTCTCCTTGTGCCTGTGTGGGTTTCCTCTGGGTTCTCTGGTTTCCTCCTACAGATCCGGTGTGAGTGTGAAAGATTGTGCTGGCTGTCTGATGGACTGGTGTGCTGTTTGGGGTGAACTTTGCCTTCACTTAGAGTTGGTTGAGATAAGCTCCAGCCTCCCTGCAATCATAGTAGGTCTCTCTGTGCTTGTGTGGGTTTTCTTTGGGTACTCCAGTTTCCTCCCAGAGTCCAAAAAATAGGCACAGTGGGTTAACTGGCAGTTCCAAATCACCCATCGTTGTGAGTGTGAGGATGAATGGTTGTGTGAGTGTTGGCCCTGCGATGGCGTGGCAAGCTGTCCAGGGTGTACCCTGCCCTCAAGTCAGCTGAGATGGGTGCCAGCCTCCCTACGATCCTAATTAGGATTAAGTGGTTCAGAAAATGAATGAATGAATGAATGAATGTATTATTATTATTATTATTATTATTATTATTATTTTAAATGATGACCAAATTGCACTCCACCACATACTTGCTAATGAATACTGTACTTCATTCTGATTGGTCAGAAGGTGTTTAATTTTCTATAACACCAGCTCTAATCGTGATGTGTCTGTAAATTACAGGTTTTTATTAAATCACTGATTATTTTATTTTATTTATATGTTTCTATAGTAACGGGACCAGATCACAGACTTCTGAGGATGGCACATGCTCTGACAGACAGATTGACCAGAATTGGCAGCTTAATGTGTATGCGTAGGCCGACGTCGGGGCCACGAGTTTAATGATCATATTGTTAAACAAAGAATATAAAATAATATTACTGTTCTGTCTTCAGTTTTATTTCGAATATTAACCCTTCATTAGAACCTCAGGGGTGGAGTAAGATGTTCAGTGGTTGTTTTTCTTCAAGCGGGTAACTAAATGATATTCAAAGAATTCACAGGTTGCAGTGTGGAGCTCGTTTGAAGGAACCTCAGCTCGTTGCCTGTCTCAGTGTCGTTCTTTAGTTCAGGCGAGAACGCAGCAGTCGCACTTGAATTTGAGAGCATCTGCGCGAGGTGATTCCGGTCCACTTCCTAGTGATGAAATGAGTCCGAATCGACTTGCCTGCAGGAAGAGAGGCGCTCATGCTGAGTGTGTTTTGGTGGCAGCGTTTATTCTGTAGAGTGTTTTACAAGAATGTTTTTTCACCTCTACATGACCTCCAGACAATATTTTTGGCGTCTTGATTCGTCAAATTTCGGGTGGCGATTGAAACAAAACCACACAGCAAATAAAGTTCATTTCACTTTCAGGTCAGGACTAATACATGATCCTAGTAATCAGATAAACCAAATACATGCCAGTCCCGCCTCAGAAAGCACAACAGACTATGAACCTGGAGATTGATGTTATAGTGAATCCGTGGGAGCTGATTGGTCGAGCACACATGGGGGAGAGGTTGGCATACACTCACCTCCCTGTGACCTACAGTCATCACCAGCCAATCATGGACATATGAAAGCTCATTTATGTAAAAATGGTGGACAGCACGTTCAGTTTGAGTGCGTTAGGCCACATCTGAGTGCACATGCAAAGCAGGTCATAAAGATGTGGGCCACAGAGTGGGCCCTATTTGGTAGTGGACATTCGGGAGACAATAGTAAAGGATGGGAATTGGATATGGCTTAATAAAGGGTAGAAAAACTGGGCATATACAGTATGTATATATATATATATATATATATATATATATATATATATATATATATATATATACATAAGCAGGAACTGGAACTGAGTAAATCGTGACCATGGGGAAAATAATTCTGTGTTTAGTAAACTTGCAAACTGAATGCCCCCCTCTCTCTCTCTCTCTCTCTCTCTCTCTCTCTCTCTCTCTCTCTCTCTCTCTCTCTCAAAAGGGATTTTGCTAATCCTCACCAGCTTACTAATAAAAATTCCTTCAGTGCCATCAAGTCTCTCCCATCTTTTCTGCTTCACTCCTCTTTTGTTGCATCTCTCCCTACAGAGGTCAAATTAAACCTGCCGTGTCGACTTCGATTTGAGGCGGCCATCACTCTCGGGAGGCAGTGAAACGAAGCTGAGGCGGTGCACGGCCTGGTGTTGAGAGGCAGGCGGCATTAACTGCGCAGCTCTATCCCGGAGAAGATCAGGCGTGAATGATACGACTCTCCCGTCTATCTGACAGGACGCCAGGCTGCACCACTGATGAATAAATATAGATTCAAGCATGAGCTTTGGTTGAAGTTTCCGTTCGTGGAAAGGGCGATCATTTATCAAATCTTCTCATTCTCCTCTGATGGTCTACAAAAAGGTCTCCGACTGTTTGCTCTTGTGCCCATCTTTCTCCCTTTCACTCACGCTCATCACACCACCGCCAACACCACCGCCCCTCTCCCCTTCTCTCATTTGCTGCCATGACTTCTTGCCAATTTTCCTGTGGGGTATTTTCTCATGATTCATCTTGACATACATATGTTACACACTTCATCTTTTACATTCATTTTCTGAAGCGCTAAATCCTACCAGTTTTGAGGTGAGGTTGGAGCCCGTCTCCCGACTCTGGGAGGAGGCAGGTATCCCCTGAACTGCCTTCGGGTTAATCTCAGGGCCAACACATGTACAAAACCATTTAAGCTTAAATCTAAGGGCAATTTTGGACATCGACTCATGACAGACGAATACATGTCTTTGGAGTGTTGGAGGAAACTGGAGCGCCCGAAGGAAATCTACGCAGACGCTCGGAGAACATGCAGACTCCACACAGCAACATCATTGCTGAGCCCAGGACTTCTCACCTGGAACTAAACTAAGCACCAGGGAACCCTTAAACAGAACCAGAACCCACAATGTAATGAATACCTGGACCGATCTCTCTCTCACACACACACACATATACATTATGTAATATATTTTATAAAGTTGATAGTTACTTTGTTGGATGTGGGCCAATGCCATCTTTTTTGGTTCAGGGCAGTTCGTTGTAGGTGCTTTCATTTCCTTTGCTTCACAATAATCATATATTGGAGAAGCACTGATTAGCATTCTGGTCAGTGTATCATTTGTTGTCCTAACAGCTGTGCAAATAACACACACACACACACACACACACACAAAGCTTTCGGGCTCCAACAACGCCTTCAGCATTTAAACAAGTTATTTATTTATATATTTATTTCCCCTCTATTTGCTAGTTTGTACTGTAAATGTAAATGACGCAGCGTTAGCGGGCTCTTTATGGTGACCCTTCATCACCCTGCGTTATTAACCGCCCACACTCAGAACCAATGTCTGCATGTTAAAGGGGCTTTGTGGGAAAAATAGCCAGCGCCGTCAGGAAGCCAAGCTCCGTCTCTCAATCTCTCAGTTTTGCTTTCTCATTCTGTCTGTTTCTACCACCCACTCTGCACAATCTGCACTTCTGTCATCATCCGTTCCTCCAAGGCGCGATCTGTCTACATCTCGGAACTGATGGTACACTCCCGTCGTCTTTATACCACGTGCGAGTTCATATCTGCTCCCCGTGACCCTTTTTTTTTCACTTTCTGTACAAACGCCTTCATCCCTCTTCAAGGTTTAGTGTACTTTTTGTCAGGCAATTTGAGGGTGCAGCGTCAGACCGCGGTCTGGTCCTGTCGGTGTCGGTCTTAATGGAAAACAGAACCATTTTCGTAGGTGTTAGAATAGTTACAATGTCAGGAAATGGAAAAGGGCATTTGTGATAAATTCAGGAACAAGAGTGAGGGAGAAACCTCCGGATGCTTTTACTCACCCGAGTCATGTTTACAGCTTCCTGCGATGGCCGACACAGAAAATCTGGTACTTGTGGCACAATCTAATGACCTGGGATCCTCAACCATGAGCACATTCTCTGCTTTACACCAAAGTCATGATTCTAAAACATTCACTCGTTTTCTGAGTCACGGAATCCTACTAGGGTGGCAAGGAGCCTATCTCAGTCGACTCTGGTTGAAAGGGTATACCCTGAACAGTTCATCATAGACACAACAATTAACACTCATTTAGACCTGGAGGCAATTTGGAACAGCCAGTTAACCTCATGAGCACATTTTTGGACTGTGGGACAAAAATCAGAATACGCAGGGGAAACCCATGCAAGCACAAGGAGAACATGCAAACTCCACACTCAAACACCACCGCCGAGCCCAGGACTCAAACCCAGGAAGTGAAAACACTATTCAGTTAATGGAACACAAAAAAAAAATGTTATTTATCATCATCATCATCATCATCATCATCATCATCATCATCATCATCATCATCATCTTCTGTTTGGTCCTGGGTTGGGTCATGCAGGGATGGGGGTATCGACTGAAGGAGGAGTGAGGTCTGGACCTCCCTCTCCCTAGGTACTTCCTCCAGCTCTTCCAGGGGGGAGGGGACACCAAGGTCTTCCCAGACCAGCCAAGACACATAGTCCTTCCAGAGTGTTCTTGGTCGACCGCAGGGTCTCCTCACAGTTGGACATCCCCGAAACACCACTCCAGGGAGATTCTTGGGAGGCATTCTAACCAGATGCCTGATCCACTTCACCAGCTCCTCTCAATGTGGAGGCGCAGCGGATCTACTCTCCATAAGGGAAAGTTCCGCCCCTCTGCAAAGGAAGTGCATTTCTCGTTCTTTTGGATCGTAATGAATCAGGTTGTTTTTCTGATTATCGGATAAGCCAATTGTGTGCGTGTGTGTGTGTGTGTGTGTGTGTGTGTGTGTGTGTGTGTGTGTGTGTGTGTGTGTGTGTGTGTGTGTGTGTTTGGGAGGGGTTAAGAGTGGCAGGTGGATTCCCCAGTCATGGCAGGAACAGGTTATTGGAATAAATCGGCATTAAATCCTGCGTTTATGTCAAATCCTCACCAGCACTAATAACCATCACAAAGGATTCGAGGATTTCACTTCTTTATTGTGTGCCATCAGTGACAAGTTTACTTCCGTGTGTGTGTGTGTGTGTGTGTGTGTGTGTGTGTGTGTGTGTGAGAGAGAGAGAGAGAGAGAGAGAGAGAGAGAGAGAGAGAGAGAGAGAGAGAAGCAGTAGGAGTTCCTGCATATCTCATCCACACACTTCAGCATTATTAAATATTAATAGAAGTCTCTCTGTCTTACCCAGGCGATTGTTTTGACTTTTTAATCATGTGGAGCGAATCTGCACTTCTAAACACTTCCCTGGTAAATAAGAACATTATAGGGAATTATTTGTCGCTGTCAGTAAGAAGCTTCAGCGTTAGCTATAATTACATCATTACACTTTGGACTGCGGTGTAAATATTTCGCGTCTGCAGCGAGCTGATAAACCCACTCATAAACGAATTAGGCATCAAAAACCTGAAAATACACAACACTCTGCATTTAATACACCACAGACTGGAAGGACCAGAGCGAAGAAATGAAACTCATAAGAAAATAACAAACACAAAACAGAGCTACCTGAGAACATGGTTATTACTTCCAGCTGGGGGTTAAATTTAATAATATCCTGTATATACACCGATATTTAATCAGAGTTCTGCTGTTTATCTTTCTTCTTCTAACTTTTTCACTTTTTTTTTTTTTTTTTTTTTTTTTTTTTTACACTCAACATGTCTTCCAGTTCAGACAGAAGTCAATCCATTACACAACAAAACTCTCTTCCAGTTTGGATACATTCAATCAAGTGCATTAACCAGCTAATGTTAGTCCTTCCACGGGCGAGGTTGTGACAGGGATTTCAGCATGATTACAAAATCCAAAGGCGGTTTGGCAAAGCAGCTTTATGCAGGGGCGGGTCAGAAGGAGATTCTGCGCGGTTTAAAGGGGCGATGATGTGACAAAACAGTTGTGAGCGGTCGGTGACAACACGATGGCTACAAGGTGATGCACGGTTTTAAGAGCCGCCACAGAATTTCAAGCATTTTAGAAATCCTCCGGTTAGGGCAGTGAGTGCCGGTCAATCGTTTATGCCAGTCAAGAAGATGTCACTACATTCCAACATAGTTTGGAGCTGTGCTGAACCATCGTCAGAACCACCCCATGTGAGGCCTGCTAAACACTCAGGCCTGAACATATCTTGTCGGTACTTGTCAAGTCCATCATCAGGTGACTATGTTTGCAGAATACTCGCATATTTGTGTTGCAGAACTTAAACGGGAGGTATGATGCGCCCTTTTTGGACAACATCAGAGTGTCCAATCAGGAAGCTAATGTATATTTATATTTAAGTTTTTTTTTGTTGGCTGCTGTATTCATTTTGTGTGTGGGGGGAAGCTACTACTGCAGCCCAGAATCCTCCCATGCATAACAGTATCTCCACCCATTCTTCCAGCGCATTGAGCATGGAGCTGTTCAAAAACAATCCAGTAGAGACGAGTAGCCACAGAGAGTGGAAAAACCATAAATGGGAGGAGGAAGCCAAACAGGCTGTCCAGCACATACACACTGAAGAACCGTGGAGCTTCCTGAAGGACTATGAAGCTTTTTGAATCCGGCAACATAGTTTGGTGCTAAAGATTTGTCAGAAATTAAAAATAAAGGTTTGAAAATTGGGGACATATTTGACCTTTAATGAGAATGAAAATATTAACATTGTAGAAAATTTGCCTTTTTTTCTTGCACTTATGTCTCAAAAGACCTTTACAGCAGGTCCTCCACACTAACGTGGGAGATGTTTATCGAAAATAGTGGCAGAGAAACTAAGTAAGAATGCATTAGGAACCGCTAACTATGTGCGAACCGCTGTAGTAGTGACGGTGGGGGGGGCTGGATTACTGATCACAAGGTCAGCCCCACTCTCAACGGGCTGTCACCGTCCTCCCTGTGCAATTAACTGGGTTATCAAATACAGGCCATGTCTCTGACTGGCTGTGATGACTTTCATCGAGTAGCTACCTAGCTGTCAGCGAGCTTCTGCCCTGCGATGGAATGGCAAGCAGTCCAGGGTGTACTCTGCCCTTGCCCGGAGTTGGCTGGGATGGGCACCAGCCTCCCTGCAACCCAAGTGATAATTAAGAGGTTACAGAAAATGAACTGACATTCAGAAAATGAATGAATGAATGAATGAAAGACTGATTGACTGACTAATTGAATGAATGAATGAATAAGTATGTGGTATTGTCTCCATGGCCATGGAGGATGTGGTTGAACTTTGAACATGTTTAAACAAGATGTATTGGGCCATATTGGAAGAAGAATAAGGAAATAATTCTCAAAGTGTTTAAATAGGAATAACTAAAACCTAGCGGGGATATATTGGCACAGTGGTGAGGATTCGTTGGCGTGGACACAAGAAAACTTGCAGAACGAATGAAAAAAAATCACATGGCACAGGTTTCGTAAAGACCAGACAGATGTGATGACAACGTGGTAAGTGCGAAACATGCCAGGTGCCATCTGATTGGTTGTTCTCAGAATAAATTGGGCGTGATACGCAGTGACCAAGCATATGGTAAGAAACGAATATGACAGATGCAATGAAAACCTGGCATGGACATAGTAAGGATGAAGTAATACCGCAAAACAAGGCCAATTATGCAAAAAAACCAAAACAAAATACCCACAAACAAACAAACAAAAAAAAAAAACCACCCACAAACAAAAACACAAAACAACCCAAAACCCCTCAACAAAACTACTTACATATTTATGTGAGGCACACATCTGTATGTGTGTGAATTTATAGTTTATTTACATCTTTTGCATTATTTTTTTAATGTTTAATTGTTATTATAGACATTTATAGTGTTGAATATGTATTGATTGATATTATATACAAATATACATGTCATACGTCAGTCAGGGGGATTGATCCTACTTCGCAGAATTTGGCGGACACAGGAAGATCTCGGTCCCAATTAACGGCCGAAAGTGAGGGATCCTTGTATACCTGTTTTAATTATTAAATCTATCCAAATATAAAACAAAATCCTAAATCTAAATCGAATAAATTTCTTCCAAATGCTCTCTGAGGTGATAACAGTAACTCTGCTTCATCACACCATCCTGATGTTGTGCATTTCCAGAGAACAGTATGGCACAGTGGTTTATTACTTGATTTTAACAATGATACTGGCAAATGTAAGAGTAACCCCGAGTTTACATTGTAGCAGGCTGTCCACGATCTCCAGATTAGCGAGAATTGTGATAGCCGTGCGGGGAGTGGGGGTGGGGTCGGGGTCTTAGTATCGAATCGTGATGATCTTGATTGAAATTGTTGGAATCTGGATGATCATGGCAAAATTTTTGACTGTTAGAATTTTCCCATAGATTATTAAGATTTGTTTGATACCGATCGTGGAAGAACGTAGTAGCAGAGCATAACGGGCCTTGATGTGCCATTGTAGGGGAGCTTGATGAAGTTTCATTTCTTGGATGCACCCTGCCTCCTTTTTATACCCAAACTGTGCACCAAGCGTGCTCATCAATTGTGCAGCGCAGCACATTTTATATGTGCGCGTCTGTATGTGTGTGTATTTATATTTTAGTTACATCTTTTGCATTATTTGTGAATGTTTAATTTATAGCATCGAATATGTATTTATTTATATTATATACAC
This sequence comes from Plotosus lineatus, assembly GCA_024760905.1. Classification (NCBI taxonomy): domain Eukaryota; kingdom Metazoa; phylum Chordata; class Actinopteri; order Siluriformes; family Plotosidae; genus Plotosus; species Plotosus lineatus. The sequence goes on along the minus strand of CM045735.1, from coordinate 58,643,421 downwards.
ATATACACATATGTATACATCAGTCGGGGGGTCCTACTTTGCAGATTTCAGTTATCGTGGGGGGATCTCGGTCCCAATTAACAGCGGAAAGTCAGGGATTCCTGTATATATATATATATATATATATATATATATATATATATATATATATATATATATATATATATATATATATATATATTCATATATGTGTGTATATGTGTATATGTATATATATATATATATATATATATATATATATATATATATATATATATATATATATATATATATATATATATATATACATACTGTACTGTATATAAGGCTGGTTATGTTTTGGAAAGGAATATTCAGGAACAGAAGATGCTGCCATTGGTGGAGCATCAACAGGGTTGATGTCGAGCCAACACAAAGGTTAACACAGGCTTTAATTAGTCAGCATTACACAGCCGACAAAAGCAGATTAATGAGGAGCCAGTGTTTCCAAAAGAGGAGCCCAGAGACCTGAGGTCTTTTACCGACTGAGTATCTGTGCCAGGACACGAGAGTGTGTGTGTGTGTGTGTGTGTGCGTGTGTGTGTGTGTGTGTGTGTGTGTGTGTGTGTGTGGGTTTCTTTGTTTGTGTGTCTTTGTGTGGTGCTTGAAAGGCTTTCTCAACCGCCCTGCACTACAGCTGTCAGCACAAAACACAATATTGTGTTGTAGATACGGAATCAGAAAGTGGTTGAATCTAAGCTGAGGCACAACAGCAGGAAAAAAAAAAAAAAAAAAAGTTGACTACACAAGTCTCGCAGGCCGGAGAACAAAGGATGAATGAAGCAAGAACGAGAGCATTAGAAACTTTCCGCAACACAGATAGCATTGTTGACAATTAAGGAGTGACTAATACTCCTGCAAACGCATCACGGGTGTCACATCGGGGCCAAAAGTGAGACTGTGACCACGACCATGGGGGAGCAGTTTAACACTGGCGAAAGCCACCATGGGTTTAAATCCACACATGCAACGATCATGGAATTCATTCATTCATTTTCTAAACAGTTTAATCCTCATTAAGGTTGTGGGGAGGCCAGAGCCCATCTCAGCCAACTCTGGGTGAAGGTGGAGTACGCTATGAACAGCGTGCCAGCCAACCATTCACACCCACACTTACAGAGGTAGATCTGGACCAGCCATTTAGACTATTGTGTAGGTTTTTGGACTGTCGAAGAAAACTGGAGTACCAGGAAGAAGCCCATACAAGCACAGGGTGAGCATTCAAACTCCACAGAGAAATGTCCAAGCACGGGAATCAAACCCAAGACCTTCTTGCTATGAGGCGGACGTGCTCACCACAGCGCCACCGTGCAACCCCAGTCAATTAATGCTGATTACTTATCATTTTTAATAAATGAACTTGAGTGGCATGGTGGGGTAGTGATCAACACATCCATCTCACAGAAAGAAGGTCCTGGGTTCGAGTTCGGGGCTCAGTGTGGAGTTTGCATGCACCAACCTATCAAATGAGCTCTCGATCCTACTAGTGTCATGGGGAGGCCAGAGTCCATCTTCCTTGCTTTGACTGTATGAGGAACCTGGAGAACCCAGAGGAAACCAACATAATCAGCTGGAGAACTTCCACATACAAAGCCCTCGCCAAATCCAGGACTCGAACCCACGACCTTCTTGTTGTTAGGTAAACATGCTAATTCAAACCACTCCACCTGGGCTTTACAGTCATGACAATCCAAAAGGTGCAGGATGAAAGTGGGAGGTGACGGTCGCACCAGTGCATGTAAAGGAAGCGCGAATGAGGCTTCACGTGGTTGTACGTTGCTGTGAGCCGCGATGTCTATACAGTCATAAGACTTTTCCTGCGGATTCTCAGGAACGCAAACCACACATCGAAAAAACAGTACTTTTTATTTTTATAAAAGTTTATTTTCTTCCTGAGTTTCGTTGCAGGCTTCAGGGAGTCATGTCAGCAGCAGAACTTTCATCATCTTGTTGTATTTAGAGTGGACGCCTTTCATGGACAGATCCTTTTGTGTTGTGGTTGAGTCACTCTCCGTCTCTTTCAGTTTTGCTGTTGATTTTTTTTGGGCTGGCTCACAAGCACGAACACACTTGATCCCAGAGCAAACCCGAAACAGGGCTGGAGAAGAGCTTGGCAGAAATATGGGGCTTGTTCTCTTCTCAGCATTTTGTTTCCTTTTAAAAGTGCACAGTGTTGCTGTAATGGCACCCACATGCGGCTGGGACGGGCATCAGGGCATCCACAAAAATGAACCATGAGCATGTATTTTTTGTTATGATTCTGGCTGGTCTTCTTTGTTTCTTTCCTTCATCTCACTCCGAAACCACCAGCACCATCATCATTCCCTCAGACTACTTCCGAATATCGTTCCAGAGTATTCGTCTTCTTTCTGTCTGATTTCTCTCACTGTGTCTTGTGCGGTGAAAATCTTAAATTTCATGCAACAAAAATAAAGTCAGACTTAGGAAATCATCGATAGAATGACTGTTAAATTCTGTAATTTAGAGCAGTGGTGGCCCAGGGTTAGGGTGATGGTTAGGGGTTCAAGTCCCACTATCACCAGGTTATCACTGCTGTCCCTTCAGTGCAGCTAGCTGGGTTATCAAAGGCCGACCCATGTCCCTCAGCGTCTGTGGTGTGAGTTCAGTTAAATATCTGTAACCGCTTATTCCTAATTAGGGTCGCGGGGAGGCTGGCGCCCATTCCAGCCGACTCTGGGCGAGGGCGAGGGCAGAGTACACCCTGGACAGCTTGCCAGGCCATCGCAGGGCAGAAACATGCTGACAGCTTTGCAGCTACTCTTGTCGAAGCGTAAAGGCCGGCCTTTGATAACCGAGTTAGCTGGACTGGGGGGCACAGTGACAACCTTGTGGAGAGTGGGACTCGAACCCCCAACCTTAGGATCAGCAATCCAGCACCTATACCACTAGGCCACCACTGCCCCTGTTTGTGATGTGAGGTTCATGTAGCAGAACCATTGCTGACTTTAGTCACTAGGAGCCGCATAGCCATCAGCATGTTTCTGCCCTGTCATGGCCTGGTGAACCATCCAGGGTGTACTCTGTCCTCTTCCAAGAGTTGGCTGAGCTGAGCACCAGCCTTCCGATGACCCTAATTAGGATTACCGTAATTTCCGGACTATAAGATGCGACTTAAACAATGATGGAGCTAATCTATAGATTTATTATGGGCTAACGGCCTCCAGGGGGTGCTCTAACAGGAAGCGCAAGAGCGAGACAGACACCTGCGGCTTATGAAGAGGTGTGGCCTATATATGTACAATTTATTTTTTCTTTTAAAATTTAGTTGGTGTCGCTTATATTCGGGTGTGCGCAATAGTCCGGAAATTACAGTAAACGGTTCAGAAAATGAATGAATGATATCAAAATACTCAAGAATACCATTACTTTTCAGTCCAAATAAACTCGGCTCACATGAGGCTGGACCTATGATCTTGAGGCTCGACCTATGACCTCCTAAAACGAATCTCATTGTTTTTATGCAATGTTCCTGTTGTTGTTATTCTCCCGGTTATAGGTCACACAGCAGTGTTGTTACTAGTCGTGTAAATACAAACAGGAACATAGAATTTGTGGGCGTGTAGCTCTCAAGGGAAATCCCCAGTAAGAGGCGCCGTTACTCGGATGGTAATCGTGAACGTCCGATTGGTGTTTACTATACGTTGGTTATTTGGTGAAATTATTATAAACCAGCTCACTCCCTAGCGCCCTCTGATGGGAAGTCTATTAATCAGATTGGTAAATGAATGGTAAATGCAAACTAGATGGAAAACAACAACAACAACAACAAACCGCTAAACATACTACATTCTGAAAAGTAAACTCTGGGAGTTTTTAAACCTGATTTTTGTCACAGACAGACTCGTAATTGTGATCTGCGTGCCTGACAGCATGGAACAGATTCCGACAGAGATACACCTGTGTCTGTTTACTGAAATAACTGAAATGAAACCAAAAAAAAAAAAAAAAACAGCATTTCAACACAGAACGTTTCATTTTTACGATGGTGTGGCACTGGAGTCATAGTGATTAGCATGCCCACCCCACAGCAAGAAGGTCATGGGGTCAAGTCCCATATACAGCAAGGGTGCTTCTGTGTGGAGTTTGCATAGTCTCCATTGCTTGCATGGGTTTCCCGTGGAGATTCCAGTTTCCTCCGACAGTCCAAAGACATGCACATTAAGGTTAGTGGATATTCTCGATTGTCTCTAAGTACGAATGTGAGGGTCTGGGTTGGCCTGGTGAGCTGTTCAGGGTGTACCCTAATTTGGCATAAGGTTAAATAACTTAAATAGCCCCCTGCATGAGCCTAAAGGTTTCAGCTGTTACTGGCACAGTGCCCCCTTCAGGGCATGTATTTGAGAACAAATTCCATTTTGTTATTTTATGAACAGATAAATTACTTTACAAATTCTCACTTCTATTTTTTTTTTTTTTTTTTTTTTTTTTTTTTTTTTACAGAATTAAGACACTTTTTATAAACTGTGCATTTTTAACTTTGGCAGCACAACAACGTCATGGTTAGAACATCAACCTCACAAGGAGAAGGTCCTGGGTTCAAGCCCTGTGAAAAACCAGAGCAGTTTTAGGTTAGGTTTGCATGATTTCCTCAGGGTGTCCCCCTCCAGGCCAAAACATGTTTTGCCCCTAAGTGTGAGTGGGCATCGGTGTTGTCCTTGTACAGTTATAGTGCAAATGTATTTGTTTTATTTATGTTCTGTAGTTATTTCCTCTGATAACTTTACCATTTATTATGATTCATTCACGTATTATTTATTCATCCATTCATTTTATAACCAACCTAATCCTAATTAAGGTCAGGGGGAGGCTAGCGCCCATTTCAGCCGGCTCTGACTATGACAATATAACTTATTTTTCACTTATTTTCACATTTTTATTTTTGGGTGGAGCAGTGGGTAGCACGTCCTCCTCACAGCAAGAATGCCGGGATCGATTCCCAGCCTCGGCCCGTATGCATGTTCTCCCTGCGCTTGCGTGGGTTTCCTCTGGATACTCCGGTTTTCTCCCACAGTCCAAAAACCTGCACAGTTGGACAATTGGCTGTTTCAAATCTCCTGTAGGTGTTGGTGTGAATAGTTGTGTGACTGTTGGCCCTGCGATAGCCTGGTGAGCTGTCTAGGCTGTATCTCGCCCTTGTCCAGAGTTGGCTGAGATGGGCACCAGCCTCCCTAAAAAAATTAATGAACGAATGATTTGTACATAAGATTCAACTTTTTTATTCATATTTCTCTCACAATCACAGAAAACTTCCCCAAAGTATTGATTTAAATATGCTGAAAATATTTTAATTTTTACAAAAGTTATTTTTATTTCTTTTTTTTTTTTTTTTTTTTCCTTTACTGTCAGGCGACATGCCTTTCCTTCCCTGAGGCAGAGAAACGAATGTCAGAAGGAAGAAGGACTTGTCACTATTTCCTTTGCTGCATTTTTATTCTTCCCCTTTCACGTTCTTCAGGCTTCGAACCTGCTGCGCTGTGGTATTAAAATGCAGCGGCGCGGTGAGGAGTCGGGGAAGCCGCGGTGTTTAAAGGACTTTATTCTGGAAATTCTGCCATTTCACTCGAGTTTTTTTAAAAGTGGAAACAAGAGGGGACACATTTACAACCAACTTTCTTCATTATCTCTGAAAAAAAAAAAAAAAAAAAAAAATCAAAAACTAGGTGGGTGAAAAAAGTAGATTCTAAAACAAATGGAATAAAATAAATATATACATACAATATATTCAGTCCGTGGGTCCGAACATTTGGATGAGCTTCATCCTTAATTAGTTTCCTCACTCATTGTTGCCATGGTGACAACTAGCAGCTCTAACAGAGACATCCTTTGCTGGTGAAATATCTCATTGCTAGAAATGAAAATGGGAAAATCTGCACTAGATCTCTTCATTCAATCTGCCTTGAATAAAAAAAAAAAAAAAAAAAAAAAAAAATAATAATAATAATAATAATAATAAAGAAGGTGAGGAAAGACTCACAGAATAACGTGAGAATGTATGCGGTCACTGTTCTCTCTCTCTCTCTCTCTCTCTCTCTCTCTCTCTCTCTCTATCTCACTCTTCCTCTCTTTCTCTCACTCTCCTTTCTCTCTCCCCCTCTCTCTCTCTCTCTCTCTCTCTCTCTCTCTCTCTCTCTCTCTTTCCTCTCTTCCTCACTCTCATTCTTTCTCACCCCCTCTCTCTTTTCACTCTTCCTCTCTCTCTTTCTCTCTGTCACTCTTCCTCTCTTTCTCACTCTCCTTCTCTCTCACACTCTTCCTCTCTCTCTCTCACTCTTCCTCTCAGTCTTCCTCTCTCTCTTTCTCTCTCTCACTCACCTTCTCTATCTCTCTCTCTCTCTCTCTCTCTCTCTCTCTCTCTCTCACCACCCCTCTCTCTCCCCCCCCCCACACTCTTCCCCACAGCTGAATCAATCATATATTGTATAGAACATTATACTGTATTCACTGATTCATTCATTCATTTATCTGCTTATTTATATATTTACTCATCAAATTATTAATTAATTTTATGAATCCTAATTAGAGTGACGAGGAAGTTGGTACCCAGCCTACTCTGGGCGAGGGCAGAGTGCACCCTGGATAATTCACCAGGCCGTCGCACCAAAACACACTGGCGGCAATGCAGCTACTCTTAACGAAATTATATATTCATTCATTCAGAAATTAATTATTTAATAATTCCTTGATTCATCCATTCATATATTTATTCATCCATTTATATCTATTCATTCATTTCTACATATTTTAATTGATATATTATGTCATTGATTGATCTATTTACTCACATACTTATTAATCTATTCATTAATTTTATTCATTCAATCATGCATACATCTATTGATTGATTGATTGATTGATTGATTGATTGATTGACGCATGGGACAGTGGTGTAGTGGTTCACACGTCCACCTCACAGCAAGAATGTCCTTGGTTCTATTCCCAGCTCAGCCGTTTCTATGTGGAGTTGGCATGTTCTTTCCGTGCTTGCGTGAGTTTCCTCCCAAGGTCCAAAAACATGCACAGCTGGTTAATTGGCTGTTCCAAATCACCCATAGGTGTGTGTGTGTGTGTGTGTGTGTGTGTGTGTGTGTGTGTGTGTGTGTGTGTGTGTGTTTGAATATATGTGTGAGTGTCGATCCCACGATGGCCTGGCGAGCTGTCCAAGGTGTACCCCTTCCTCACCCGAATTCGGTTGAGATCGGCACCAGCCTGCCTGCGACAATAATTAGGATTAATTGGTTCACAAGATGAATGAATGAATGATTGATTAATTCATTAATATATTACTTAATGTATTCATTGGTGGATTCATCCAATCATTTATTCATATGTTAAATTTATTCATTCACACATATATTAATTCATCAATTCATTCATATTCATTCTTGTGTCCATTCATATATATATATGAGCTGGTCAGGACAGGACTCTGGGAGGAAACGCTGGGCCAATTAACAGTCCGTCTCAGGACACACACACACACACACACACACACACACACACACACACACACACACACACATTTAGGGGCAATTTGTAATGGCCAATAAGTCTAATGTGCATGTCTTTGACTGCAGGAAGAAACCTGAGCACCCTGAGGAAACCCACAAATGCACAAGTAGTAGTTGTAATTCTCACACACAAACCCTCACATTCGGCTCACTTCTGCTGCACATTCATGACCACCACAGGAACAATCCCATAATCAACTTTTGTAATTAGATCAGGTGTAATCTGGTCTACTCCAGTTGGGCGTCTGCTGAAAGTCTTTGATCTTGTTTCTAATCATTTATCGAACTCATACCACATGCTCTGTGTTCAGTCCGAGTCTTTCATAGACGCCTGTTACTTCACTATACCTAATAAATAGTGTCTCAGGCTCATTAATGCCCAATTTAAATCACTTGTCAGTTTAATTAGGTTTATTGACTTTGTGAGCGGGATAAGTGAGAAAACAACCTCGGTACCGAAACGCTTGATAACCCCCTGCGAGTCTGAAAACAGGAACTTTCCACCTTACGCACTTCTTTTCAAGAGTGCAGCTTACAAGCCGCCCTGAAATTTTCACTCGGTGTTTCATTGAGTAGGTGTGAAAGTTTTCTTATATAAAAGGCGGATGATACGCCAGTCTTCCAGCCTCTAAACTCTGAACCCTTCCACCCCCCCCCACATCCCCCACACCCCCCACACCCCCCCATCATGAATATCTTCCTACACTTCACACTTCACCACACTGCAACAGTTATCTTAGGACTTCGTATCGGTATTTTTACTTCTTACAGACACCTAAGAACCTCGCAGAATCTCAGCAACACTTGAAATATCAAAGAGAGGCCGAACCTCGAGTTGTTGCGGACCGACTCTGCTCGCATTAGCGACTTTTGGTGCTTTATATTTACAGCAGAACGTAGGCAGAGGATAAGCCCTTCAAGTGCCCTGATGAAGATATTCCGTCATTGCCAAACAACTCGGGAAGACATCTTTAGTCAGGGAACCCTCTGATGTATTACACATGCTGGGCAGAGAAAAGTTAAACGCACATAATGAACTATTCAGAGTCGGTGACTTAAGCTGATGACACATTACTGTACCCTGTCCAAAAATAAACCGATGGAATTATTTCTGAGCTCAGAATCACTCACTGGGGTGAAGGGCAGGCTGAGACACAATCAGAATTGAGACACGCCTCACAGTCTTTTCGTTAATCTGTCTCTCAGTAAGATGCTTGAGTGGGTTTTCTCTGGGTTCTCCAGTTTCCTCCCACAGTCCAAAGCCATGCGCAGTGTGTGTGAATAGGCTGTTGGGAATTACATGTATCACATCAGGTGTGACTGTGAATGATTGTATGTGTGTGTGTGTGTGTGTGTGTGTGTGTGTGTGTGTGTGTGTGTGTGTGTGTGTGTGTGTGTGTGTGTTTTGCCTTGCGATGGCCTGGCAAGCTGTTTATGGTGTACCCTGCCTTCCCCCTATAGTCGGCCATGTAGAGCTCCAACCTCCCCACAACCCTGAAAAAGAATACAGGGATTTGGGCCACCCAGAGAACAGTCAGAGGTTAGGTGCTTTGCTCAAGGGCACTTCAGACATGAATGTGGAGGAAAGGAAAGGGTTTGTGTGTGTGTGTACGTGTGTGTGTGTGTGTGTGTGTGTGTGTGTGTGTGTGTGTTTGTGTGTGTGTGTGTGTGTGTGTGTGTGTGTGTGTGTGTGTGTGTGTGTGTGTGTGCCCCCCCCCCCCTCATGAGATCTCTTTTTCCCTTTTTTTTTTCCAAGGGTCGCCACACCGAATGATTCGCACGTTTGATTTGGCGTAGGTTTTTAGGTCAGATGCCCTTCCTGTCACAACCCTTTAGCAAGGGACAGAAACACACTGACGGCTTTGCAGCTACTCTTTTCGAAAGTCAGCAACCTCCCCACAACCCTGAAAAAAGAATACAGGGATCTCTCACTTTCCACGGTTAATTGGGACCGAGATCCCCATGCTACCATTGAAACCCGTGAAGTAGGATCACCCCCCCAACCCCCCTGACTGACATATACGTACATGTATATGTGTATATAATATCACTAAATACATATTCAATGCATTCAATAATCACAATTAAATATTCAAAAATAATGCATAAGATGTAACTAAAATATAAATACACATACATACAGACACGCGTGCACGCGCGCACAGATGCGTTTGCACGCACTCAGAAGGGAACCTCACAACAATCTAAGTAGTTTTGATGGAAGCTTGTGGGTTATTTTTTGTATTGTGTAGGTTTAAGGTTTTTTTTTTTTTTTGCATAATTGGCCTTGTTTTTGCGGCATTTTCCTTAACCCCCCCCCCATTCTTCCTTAATCTCCTTATTTTCTTATTTCGATGAATATTAAAAAAAAACCCAAAAAAAACCCCCCAAAAAACCCGACGTATTGAAGCTGCATAAATTGAAGTCTAAAGTCATGAAGGATCGCTGGAAAGCAATTCAGTCATCCCATTCTTTCATTTTCTGAGCTGCTTAATCATAGTTCGGGTCACTGGGTGACAGGCAATCATCTCAGATGACTGTAGATGAGGGCGGGGTACACCGTGTACAGCTCACCAGGCCATTGCAGGGCAGCCCTTACACCACCATTCACACTCATGCTCACAATCAGGGGCAATTACGAAAATCATTTCCAAGTAATTAGGGTCTCAAAGAGGCTGGTGCCCATCTCAGCCAATTCTGGGCAAGGGCAGAGTACACCCTGTACAGCTCGCTAGGCCATCGCAGGGCTGAAACTCGGCTGATGGCTATGCAGCTCTTCTTGACGAAAGTCAGCAATGGCTCTTTCACATGAACGTCTCACCATAGACAGTGAGAGACATAGCCAGCCTTTGATAACCCAGTTAGCTGCACTGGAGGGGACAGCAGTGACAACCCTCTGAGAGTGGGGCTTGAACCCCCAACCTTAGGATCTGTGATACAGCACTTTACCACCAGGCCACTGCTGCCCCCTGCTTGCCTACTGTGTATGTTTTTGAATGGTGGGAGGAAACTGGAGTACCTGGAGAAAACCCATGCAAGCACAGGATTGAGCCCGGGATTTGAACCCGGGATGATCTGGTGGGTGAAATAAAAATAAGAAAATTAATATTTTCCGTTCAGGTACATTATGATGGTGTTCTTGACAGTTTTTTTTCAGTGGATTGCTTTCATAATTGAGTTGGTTCAAAATGACTCAATCAAGCTTTAAACGAGCCAATCAGAGCAAGAGATTAACAGGAGATGAACACGGCGCATCAACAAGGTGATCTCCACATTTTGAAGCCTCAGCCATTTGTGACCGGGAATCCATGGAGGACTGAGCTCTCATAGCCGAGCTCTCACAGGGGGTAGTGATGGCATACACTCTCTTCCATGTCACTCACAGCAATCACCAAAAAATAATGGGCATCTATGACCTTATTCGTATGAGAGATGAGTAGTATTTTCCCTCCGAACGTGTTAGGCCGCCTACAAATACACATGCGCAGCAGTTCATAAAGATGCAGGTGGCAGAATGGCATGAAAAGGAGGGGGCATGTGCATGTTTACACACCTTCATGATTGCTGCAGGTTGTATGTAATATATGGTGGGTGGGAGTTGGATATGACTAAACTCATGAAAGAAAATGTGGAAATAATCAAAACATAACTCCGTTAAAGTACTGTAGATAAAGTACATAGAATGCGGTCGGTGGTTCGTATTGAATGAATAGTCAACGTATTTATTTATTTATTTATCTGTTTATTTATTGTGTTTATTTCATCTCCATTTCTATCAAGTGCCTGGAAACTAATTGTCATAGCAACACAATCCGATAATTTACACGTCCTTTATCTGGCAGTCACAAGACGGCCGAAAGGCCTCGGCTGCTGCCATGGTGACAGCGCACTCACTTACAGGAAGTGCACAGACACTCGCGTGGGCGGACTTAAACAAGCTCTATTCAGAGCAGAGTGCACACATCCTTGCGGGGAAGCAGACCTGAAGCAGCTTTTCACTGTTACACTCCCAGGTACATGCCTCGTGGGCCACTGAGAAGACAACAGAGCCTTTAACTGACAGGTTGCTCTCTCAGTGCGTGTCATTGGAGTTGTTATTTGGTTTAAAGGTTCAGGGTGACTGATCAGAAGGTCGAAAGTTCAAACCCAAGCACTGCCAAGTTGTTTCTTTTGGACCCATAAACAAGGTCTGTCAACCTGCCCTGCTCCAGGAGTGCCAGCTCATTACTGACCCTCATTGGTTGACCCCAACTTCCTAAAAAGCTGAAGAACGGAATTCAATTGTACAGCAAGGGAAAAAAACAAACAAACAAACAACTAAAACTTCAATTTATATTTTGTTGTCGTGAAAAGTGTTTCTGATCAGGTGAACACAAAGGAAATTATTTATTTACTAGCTCACACAGTTTACACATTACTTGGGCCGTTGTGATATGGAGACCTTTGACCTTTGTGAACATGTCAATCGTTTCCAAACACCTGCAGATATCATCTTTTTAGTAGATTGTAGTCACTAAAAATAAATAAATAAGACCTCAAATGCTTTATGTTCCACCCCTTTTCGTGATTGACTATGACGTTATGATGCAATAATGAAGGAGTGCAACAAAGCCGTGCAGTTGTACTGATCGTCTTAAAAAAACATCCAGCAAGCTAATGCTAATACAATTATTAGCATGCTAACTAGCTAGGAATGTAGCTTAGCAGTTACAATTTAAAAATTGATATATTTGTTTTTATGGCAGGTAAAGGAAAAAAAATCATACTCCTTTTTCACTCAGGGTAGCATAATCTGTTGAAGGTGTATCCAGCCTTTGCCCAGACTTGGTTAATATAGGCTTTAGCCTCCCCATGAGCCTAGTAGAATTAGGCGGTTCGGCAAATGAGTGCATGAAGTCACATTTGTTTCAAGACTAATTAACCATGGAACTGTTTCTGTAGTGGAAGCATACATGGAAACATCCAATCATTAATTTCCTGAAGAGTTTAACCAAATTTAGGTCAACGGGCCGTCTCAGCCGCCTCTGGGCGACGGTGGGCTACATGCAGGACAGCTCTCCAGGCCATCGCAGTGCCAACACACACACACACAACCATTTACACTCCCTTTGACACCTAGGAGCGGTTTAAAACAGACATACTATAGCATACTGTTCATGTTTTTGGTCTGTGGGAGGAAACCAGAATATCCAGAGGAAACTCATTTTAGCATGGAGAGAACAGCTAAATTCCACAAAGAAATACCCAAAGGCTGAGAATCAAACCTTGGCTCTTCTTGTAGTGAGAAGAATGTGCTAACCACTGTACCATCGTATAGAAAAAAATATATATATATATTACAGTAAACACGTATAAAAGGTTTCTCCAGTAGGGGCATTGGTGGCCTGGTGGTAAAAGGTGCTGGATTGTTGATTCTAGGGTTGGGGGTTTGAGTCCCATTCTCCACAATGTTGTCACTGTACCCCCAGTGCAGCTAACTGGGTTATCAAAGGCCGGCCATGTCTCTCACTTGTCTATGGTGAGAGGTTCATGTAAAAGAACCATTGCTGACTTTCGACAAGAGGAGTTACATAGCCATCAGCATGTTTCCGCCCCTTGCAAAAGGGTTGTGTCAGGAAGGGCATCCGAGATAAAAACCTATAACAAATGAAACATGCGAATCATCAATATGACGTCCATGAAGATGGAGGCAGATGATTTGCTGTGGTGACCCCTGAAAGGGAACAGCCGGAAGGAAAAGAAGAAGAAAGGGTTTCTCCAGTGTCATTAAATATATATATCAGTATGAAATTAATGTCTCCCGAACATGAAATCCTCTGTAGATACTTGAACAAATTCAACTGATCTGATTAGAAAGCAGATGAGTGCATTTCATCCATGGTGGATAATCTCTTTTCCACCTGAAGGATAAACACAACCTTATGAGATCACTATCGCCGCCCCGGTGGCGAGTGGAAGATCTTATCACCATCTCCAAAGTGAGCCTGGAATTGAGCGTTAAGCCCTGCACATGACGCTGGCTGTAAGTAATATTATTTGCACAAAGTGACCGCATGGGTTTTTCTAATATGACACGTGTTGTGCTTCAGCTCTCAGCTCCAGCTCGGCGCGGTGGGGAAACGAGGACCCGGAGCACGAGGCATGGCTAATTCATCATCATTTGACTGCACGTTAAGTGCGAGTCTCACTCGAGATCCGCAGCACTGTTACGTACGCCGAGTCCTATCTCGTTGTATTAAAGAGGCGCTTACATCACGGAGATCGTTCATTTCCGTTCCATTTGCTGCTGAACTGTTGCCATGTCTAGTTCGACTCAGAAAATATGAACTCGTGCTAAACCTCACCAGGCTCCACGTCTAAAAAAATATGAACTCATCATATCTGCAGGGTGTTATTACATCTTCTCTGATGAATAGGAGGTGTTTTTTTCTTTTTTTTCAGGATCACTCAGAAGCTCTGGTGCAATCGATTTCATGGGCGTTTGCTGAGTAGGGCACTAGCGGCAAGTCAGGACGGAGTATGAGCTTTGTTCGAGGAAACACTACGCTGACACTTAATCAGGACATCCTGTGATCTCTCTCTCTCTCTCTCTCTCTCTCTCTCTCTCTCTCTCTGTGTCTTTCTGTCTGTCTGTCTCATGGTTTTCTCTGAAGGACAGAACACGATTATTTTTCTCATTTTGCACCAAAAATGTGGATTTTCCCCAAATACTCTCCATTTCCTTCCCACAAGACATCTCTTCCCTATCACATGACAGCTACCAACCATGAGGGCCATCATGTGCGAGCATCCCCATGATCTTCCTCCGAGCCATGTAATTCCAATCCATAACATTTTATTAAACTGCTGCTCATGAAAATGTCAGGGGTGACATGACACGCTCGAAGAATCCGACCATATTTACGTGCATGAGCTCACATGATTGACAGGAACGAAAGCATATAGCTGGACGACATGGTGGCGTAGTACTTAGCACAGTTCGTCCAAAAACATGCACAGTAGGGTAACTGGCTGCTCCAAATCTCACCTGTGTGTGAGTGAGAGTATGAACAATTGTAAGTGTGTTAGCCCTGCAATGGCCTGGTGAGCTGTTCAGGGTGTACCCTGCCCTTGCCCAGAATTGGCTGAAATGGATGCCAGCATCCCTAACCCTAATCAGGATTAAGTGTCTAAGAAAATAAATGAATGAAAAAAATAGTGAAAATTCTAATTAAAAATATCCTTGAATCCTCTATGCTCCGCCCCTTCCATGATTACTATAATATGTTATGTGTTATATGTTATATGACTATAATATATAAGATCGATGCGATGCAGCTCCTCTTTACAGAAGTCAATAATGTTTTTTTCCCACATGAACCTCCCACCTCAGATAGCGAGAGACACGACCCGCCTTGGACAGCCCAGTTAGCTGCAGTAGGCCAGCCCCCTACTGCCAAGCCACCACTGTCCCATTTATTTAATGTGATTATAATTTATCAATCAATAATTGAAATGCATCTGGATTGGATGCCCCACAGTGATTGAGTTCCAGATTATTGGATTAACAGTGAAAGCACTGCACATAAACCATTGGAGTATTTTCATATAATTATTCCTAAATGCTAATTAGACAGGAGCTAATATCTTCTGTTTTATTATTATTATTATTATTATTATTATTATTATTATTATTATTAATTAATTTTTTATTATTATTTGTTGTGCTTCACACTGCATTTGACCTGCTGCGGTTTCCATAAACGTGTGAAATGTCCCGATAATTATGATGCCCAGATCATAACTGAACCTTCTGTTTCCTGTGTCACATGGTTTAGATAGAATAATTATCTCCCAACAAACAATGCAGATATTATTCCTGCTAAAGTGCCTGTGTATAATAGACGTGTTTATACTCTGTGCCTCGGCATATTAGTGCTTCGCTTATCTGACTGTTTTGCCTGACTGGCACCTTGATCAATTCCCATTTCATATCCATTTGATGATGCACCGAAATTAAAGACTAATTGGTTTTTTAAATGAAATTCTGAATATCAAATAATCTCCCGTTAAAGTGCCACAGGTTTGAAGGTCTCACGTGATTTTATTCAAATAATCTAGTAATCTATTCTAAAGCCGTGCTGACATTTGTAGAATATTATATTTCTTCATTTTCTGTCACCGATTAATCCTAATTAGGGTCACGGGGAGGCTGGCGCCCATCCCAGCCGACTCCGGGCGAGGGCAGAGTACACCTCGGACATCTCGCCAGGCCATCGCAGGGCAGAAACACACTGACGGCTTTGCAGTTACTCATTACTAAAGTCAGCAATGGTTCTTATCAATGCCTCACACCATAGACAGTGAGAGACGTGGCCGGCCTTTGATAACCCAGTTGGTTGCACTGGAGTGGGGTGGGGTGGGGTGGGGGTGGGGGGTTGGACATTGACAATCTCGAGGTGACTGGGGCTTGAACCCCTAACCATATGATCAGTGATCCAGCACCTATACCACTAGGCCACCACTGCCCCTTATGCTATACAGTATTTATTTTTCTCTAAATTGTTTTCTGATATCATCTTAATATCCTTAATTCATTCTATTTTTGCACTATTTTTGCACCCCCTACTGATGGTACCTCAAGAGCCTGTAACAGTGAATTTCTCCATTGTGAGATTAATAAAGCTGTATCTTATCTTATCTTATCTTATCTTATCTTATCATTCATTCATTCATTTCCTGAGAGGAAATTGGGGTCCCTGGAGGAAACAAACACGAGCACAGGGAGAACATACAAACTCCACTCACAAACACCTGCCTCGGAATCAAAGCCAGGCCTTCTCGCTATGAGGAGGATGAAATGATTATGTATTAGGACATAGTGATGCTCTGATGGTAGGGTTCTGGATTGCCGCGGGTTCTAGCTCCACTATCAGCGGGTTGTCACTGCTGCCAATCCCCTCCCACCCCTCCAGTGCAGCAAACTGGGACATCAAAGGCCTGTCATGTGGTGTAAAAGAACCATTGCTGACTTTCGACGAGAGCAGCTGCAAAGCAATCAGCGTGTTTCCGCCCTGCGATGGCCTGGCGAGCTGTCCAGGGTGTACTCTTCCCTTGCCTGGAGTTTGCAGAGATTGGTGCCAGCCTCCCCGTGACCATAATTAAGATTAAGCAGTTCGGACAATGAATGAATGCATGATTATGTATTAGAAGAATTGTAATGAATCTGTATGAGCTAGAAAAAAAAAAAAAATTAATCCACACCATTCGACTTTGAAACCCGCGGCTGAGATATTGATAGAATTTAATAAAGTATAATACACAGACAGATGTGCGGACTGGTTTAATACCTGGGATTTCGCTCTTTGTCAGAGTCGAGAGATGTTTCTCCAGACTCATTTTGATCAGGTGTAATAAGGTTTGGAGTGAACAGCAGGGTCTGTATGCGCTGCCTAGCGCTCGCGACACTATACAGGCTTATCAATGAAATTACATCTGTCTGAAGAACAGTTATTAATACCGGGGCCTTCATGAGTGACTGAGCCTTCAAGGAGTTACTTCTAAACTTCTGTCACTTCTGAACTTCAATTAGTCACCTCATCCTTCATCTGTTTGCAGAACGCATGCTTCTGCTCAGTAGATGAAGAAAAGAGACAACAATAACGACGACAACGACAATGAAAAAACCCCAGAGATTTCTTGACATGACTCGATGTGCAGCCAAACGCTCAGCAGCGCCTCATTTCACGGCAATGGGAAAGCGAAGCCGTCTCAGCTGGCCCATACACGCGCCGACTTTAATTAAGACAGGCGTCTTTGGGGGCAGAGCAGCAGAAAAGTTTACCTCGACCTACTTCTCGTCGGGCAACAAAGGCCTTCAGGGGATTGAATCTTCTCGTTTCGGCGAAATGCTCCACTGATTCTGACGCCCCGCAGCTGAGCCCGACGAGTAGACCTCCTTAAACTCCTGCGCTCCCAACTGAGGTGACTTCTTCTGCTTCTGGCAGTGCTTAAGTGTGGGATTAAGATGCCTTCAGGGTGTAATGTGTGGTGAGAAGCCAAGAATGCTGAAGATGAGGAGACACTGTTCGAAGTGAACGTGTCAGTGTGTGTGTGTATATAGTAGGATTTTATGTAAACATTCAGAAGGAATATAATCCTGTTATAGAGTTGAGGATTGAGATTGTTGTGACATTTCAAAGGCCAAAGTCATCAAGAACTTGCTTTGAATCTCATCCTCAGACCTTTTGGAAATGATTATTCATCCATCTGTTCATCTTCTAAGCCACTTAATCCCAATTAGAATCGCAGGGAAGCTGGCGCCTATCTCGGCCGCATCTGGGCGATGGTGGGGTATCGTCTGAACAGCTTGCCAGACCATTGCAGGACCAACACACATGCAGCCATACACATCCACACCAAGGGGTAAAAGGCAGTGGAGGCCTAGTGGTATAGGGTGCTGGGTGCTGGATCGCTGATCCTAAGGTTGGGGGTTCGAGTCCCAGTCGATGCCCCCCCCCCCCCCCCCCATGCAACTAACTGGGTTATCAAAGGCTGGCCATATCTCTCAGTGTCTATGGTGAGAGACATGTAAAGGAACCATTGCTGACTTTTCGACGAGAGTAGCGGCAAAGCGGTTACAGAAAATGAACTTGACCCTAAGGGTGAAATGGAACAGCCAATCGGCATACTGTACATGTTTTTGGACTGCTGGAGGATACCAGAATACCTGGAGGAAACCTATGCAGGCACAGAAAGAACAAGCAAACTCCACACAGAAACAACCCAAACCTGGGAATCGAACCCATGACCTTCTTGCTGTGAGGCGGATGTGCTCACTATTTTTAAAGATGTGTTGCTACCAGAACGAGGCAGTGGTGGACTGGAGGTAATTTGCTGGCTCACTGATCCCCAGGTTGGGGGTTCAAGCCCCACTTTTAACAGGTTGTCACTGTCCACCCCCAGGGCAGCTCACTGGGTTATTGAAGGCCAGCCATGTCCATCACTGTCTATGGTGTGAGGCATGTAAAGGCACCATTGCTGACTTTTGACAAGAGATGCTGCAAAGCCATCAGCGTGTTTCTGCCCTGCGATGGCCTTGCATAGATTCATCTGAGATGGGTACCAGACTCCCCGTGACCCTAATTAGGATTAAACGGTTAAGAAAATGAATGAATGAAAGCTACTGAGAAATTCAAAACGAGTTGATTTTTTTATAGCTAATAGTAAAATGTCTCACATTTGATAAATCTCATTGCTTTTTTTTTTTTTTTCTAATATGTTTAATTGTAATTGGGGTCACACTCCACCAAGCCTGGGATTTGATCCCAGAACCTTCTTGCTGTGACATGGACGTGCTCACCACTGCGCCACCGTTACTTGTTAGCATAAATTACCTCGGTAGCTTCAACCTTGGCTAAGCAAGATTAATTTATTTCGAAATCCCTGTTCTACCTGCTCGATAATCCTTTCACCTTTAAAACACACCATAAACGAGAAATTCATTTCAGCCATGTGCAGGAAGTGACACTCAGGATTCCGCTCTCTCTTCTCTGCTGCAGCGCTTTGGTTAAGGAAAGATGACAGTCATGACTCAAAAGCTGCAAAATAAAAAAAAAAAGAGAGAAATTCATGAGTAACTCACCCCCTCCACCCTCCTCGTACCCGCTGCTAGCTTGGGAGACGGATGAAGCAGGAGCACAGCTGAGGTTACGAGGTGAATAGATTAGCGCGGAAGCTCTTGAAAATGCGTTGCCTCTTTTGATCCTCTACCAATTTTTGAACTTGAGAACAGACAGCGATGATGAGAGGGAGGAGGGGGAGGAGAATGGGAGGGGGGGTTTAAAGGACAAACAGATATGATGATGTAAAATTTGCATTTCTATGGTCATTGTTGCTTGGCTGTTCACAATAACACACCTGAGAGCGGGGTCTTCAAGAGAACAAAGGAAGGGGCTGGAAGCGCCGAGATCACAGAGAGGAGTCAAGCACAGTACGGAGCACCACCGGGCAGGTTCAGTGTTAAAAGAATAGCCTGGTGAGACATATTACTTGCGTTTATTCTGTAATATAATACGTCGAGAATGAATGGTTGCTGCTTTAGCCTGTGAGAAATTAGCAACTGTCTGCGCTACACTGATAAGCAGACGTACTTCTTGAATACTTCACAGGGTTGGCCATAATACTCCATCCCCACAGCAGGAGGACGTAAGGTGTCTTGCTGAAGAGCACAGAAGCTTGCCAGGACTGTGCACCTGAATCCAACCACCTGATTATTAACCCAGAGCCTAAAGCTAAGGTCTCACATAACTGGTTGATCCATGACAACCATGCCCGGGACTACTATGGCCATTCTGGCAGTTATTGGAGGTGGCCTGTCACAAATATGGGTGGGAGGAAAATGACACAGTCACAACTTCTTAAAAAAATGAGTGTGCTTGACCAACGGCTGATTTCAACACAACCAAACCTTTTGGTGATGGAACCCCTGCCATCGTGGTTCAAAACGTAGCTGTAAAGTTCTTACATCTCCAAGTGGACGTGCACAGAACAGTGAGAAGATGTTTCTGATTGGCTTCCAAATTCAAGCACGAGGAGACCATGCAAATCTTAGACACTGAACAGCCCCTTGCTGAACCCTCCAGTCGAACCCAGGACCTTCTTCCTGTGAGTTGGACATGCTAACCACTGCACCATAATGCCACCTCTAACACTGGTATTGCTATTGAATTTAATAAGAGAGAAAAAAAAGAATAAAAAAAACTTATTTTATTGTATGTTTAAGAATGACATTTTCCTGTAACCCCCGCCCCGACAAACAGCTTTAGGGAATTTTTTCTTCACACACACACACACACATATACATATATATATATATATATATATATATATATATATATATATATATATATATATATATATATATATATATATATATATATATATATATATATATATATATATATATATATATATATATATGATGTATGACCTTAAACTGAAAATCCCATAAGGCCCAAACTCACCTGAATAAAAAATGAAAAGAAATGTCGTTCGGGAAAAAAAAAACCCTGCAGAAAATAAAGGGCATTTTATAAAGAAAAACAGCCTACCTACACTAAATAATTGATATGCCAATGTTACTGTGGAGAGGAATCTCATGATGGGTGGTATTTTATTTTATGGCATTGTGAGCTGTGTGATGGCGGTACTGTCTGTGTGTGGACGACGGTAATGTGTTCCAGGCCTGCATGTCCATGCTGAGCGTTAATCTCTTAAAGTCGATCAATCCGGGATGCCTGCCATTTTGATCTGGATTAGCACAAAGCTAACAGGATCCTCCTACTGGCCAGAGGAGATGGTGCTGGGTCATTACTTTAATTACAACCTTTAGAATATAGGACGCTGCCATCATTCATCCACTTCTGACTGAGAGCTCTTTATTTGTGTATCTATTTAAGGATGTTGCAACTGCATGTCTCGTTTTATGCTCTCGAGCAGATTTTTTTTTAGCGTTTTCATGAAAAATAATCTTGTTTATTACCCTGAAAGCTCAACTGCCTGCTAATATAGTTTGTGAAATCTTTGATGTGTTTTCAGATGCATTATACTCACCAATTTTTCCAGTTCATTTAGATTTGTTCAATGGTTCAGAAACCATTCTACACTGAAAGCTCTGTGGATTTTGCTAAATTGAAAAACAGATGCTTTCAGTGATAGCCTTTTCATCTACAGTTCATAGGGTGTTTTATTTCGTTTTTTTTAACTACCTGGAGATAGCAAGCCAATCAGATAAACCTGTTTCCATGTAGTAGAAGCAAATACAGTAGTACCTCACGTTATGAAATTAATCGGTTCCACAGCATTTTTCGTAACCTGGATTTTTTGTAAATTGAACCGCATTTTACATGTAAAACATGTGATTCGTTTCAAGGCCCCTGAAACTCGTGGCATGCGGTTGAGTGATATCGTACCGATGGTAGACGGGTTTGGCCATATTCCCTTGCGATATCACTCAACCGCATGCCACGAGCTCGCTTTTTCTTTTCACTCACACTGGGAATCAAGCGCGTGCATGTGTGTTGACCATGTCTTCTTAGCAGAGTTATAACCTTACAAATGTTTATGCAAGGTTAAAAGCTTGAGCCAAAAACTAAAATGGCAATGAGCATACTCGAAAAACTCATGAAACAACAGTAACTCTGTCCTTTACACGAAAAGCATTATGGGTGCTCCATAATAGCCAATGGGAGGGAGCTGCGTCATGCCTCCTAGCCAATAAAAGGCCAGCGGGGCGAGATGTTGGGAGACAGCCAATGGGAGACGAGTGGGGTGGTATGTTGGGAGATGCAATGGGAGAGCAACTTGTGCATTATTTGAATTTTTGAGATGGTGCTTTCGTAACGTAAACTTGTTTCATATCTAGAGACCAAAATTTTAGGAAAATGTTTTTTTGTAACCTGGATTTTTCGTTTGTTGGAAATTTTGTAAGTTGAGTTTCCACTGTAAGTATTTTTATGTTTTGACAATTTCTAATTTATAATTGATGGAAAGCCACCAGTGACTTCTTGGTATTCTTGTGCATCATTAACATCTTGTTAAACAGCAGTTCTGGCACGAGAGCATCACTTGTGCAATTATCCTTCTAATAGACATTATAAGACAGATAGGTTACACCCTGCAGCTGATGATGAAAGCAATGCAAACCTTATTTTATTTTCTCAATATTTATGCCATTATAAACAGAAATATAGAGATAGAGAACCCAACATTGTTAACTTTACAGCTCATGGCTGCAGGGCAACAGATATGATATCGCTGTCTGGAACACCATGTAGCCTGTAGCTTGTAGCCATGTAGCCTCTCAAGGCTTCCTGGTCATTGCAGAAAGCAGATAAAGTAACGTTTGGTTTAAAAAAAAAAGAGTCTCATTCTTGAAAAAAAAAAAAATCAGAACACTAAATACTTTCATTCCATGTTTTTACTCCCTTTCATGTCTAGAATGAACCACAAACAGCGCTAGCTGTATAACATGCTAATCTGAACTTAGTGATGCTTACTAGCTAGCGAGCAATATAGTAACATGAATGTCACCTACGAAACCTTTTTAGTTTTGCTACTTATTTTGAATAAATAATTAAATAATGTTGTACGAACAATTATTTGTTTTATTTCGGACCAATCGAGGGCCAATCTCAGCCTACTCTGGCGGAAGGAAGCATACAACCTAGATAGCTCGCCAGGCCATCGCAGGACAATTTGATTGAGGAAGATCAAATTTAAATGGTTACACACAGAATTTCCGGAGAGATACTGTACATATTTCTATTTCAGCAACACGATAAGAGCTTGAAGATGACATGCTAGCACTGATATAGAGAATAAATAGAGCCGAGTGTCTGTGCATACTGTTCAGAAATTCCATGTTCCAGACAGCAGCATGGGACATGGACGAGTAATTGGTGTCAAAATTGCAGATCTTTCAATGCTATTTGTTGTGTCAAGAGGGAAAAATGTCAGCAGTACCTGCCCAATGAGGGAAACAATGCCTGAGGAAAGACAAACAGTTGCTGTGGTCAGCGATAGAGGGACACAACCAGGAGGGGGAGAAAAATAAAGGCTTATACATGACCATAGCATTGTACCCACTTTTATTATCTTTCAACAGAAACACACATTTATAGCTTCACAGAATCCAGTCATGATGGTGTAATTATTTAGAAAAGACCTGTAGCTGAACTCGGTGTGGAAAAACATCATTAAGAAAGTGTAATGCAGAACAACACTGACCTTTTATACTCCATCCGTGTGTCTGTAATTGTAGAAACCCAAATCACTGATTGTTTCCGACCTTTGTGACTGAAGAATGTGTCTCCAGCATAAAAGCTAATCATAATTTGTGTGCGTATAAATGTCAATTTGCATTTATATGTATTATATAACACCGATTATGTTTTCCTGAGCTGTGCTATTCAGAGTATTTGTTTATTGTATATATATATATATATATATATATATATATATATATATATATATATATATATATATATATATATATATATATATATATATAAACATTTTTCCTGTGGCTTGTTGTTACTACCACATAGTGCTTGCTTTCTATGCAATACAGCTCGGAATAGGCTCCCATTAGGGGGTTCCTGGGTTATTGTGTAGTGGTTCCTACTCACTGTATATTAAAAAAAGTGCATTCATTTTCCAAGGTGCTTAATCCTAATTAGGTTCATGAGGAGGCTGGTTCCCATCTCAGCCGACTCTGGGTGAAGGCAGGGTACACCCTGAATAGCTTGCCTGGTCACTGCATTGCCAACAACCAGCATATTTCTTCTTCTTTTCCTTTCGGCTTTTCCCTTCAGGGGTCGCCACAGCGAATCATCTGCCTCCATCTCACCCTATCCTTTGCATCTTCTTCTCTTACACCAACGACCTTCATGTCCTCCTTTACCACATCCATGAATCGTCTCTTTGGTCTTCCTCTAGGCCTTTTGCCTGGTAGTTCCAGCCTCAGCATCCTATTACCAATATACTCACTTAGTTATATGTATGTATTGGGGTAGGGGTGTCCGTCATGGGTAACATCTGGCTTGCTATTAGTGCATACTTGTTAAGTTATCGGAATATACTACACCAAGAACATCTCCTGAGTCATTCATTCATTTTTTGAACCGTTTAATCCTAATTAGAGTCACGGGGAGGCCAGCGCCCATCTCAGTCGACTCCGGGCGAGGGCAGAGTCCACCTTGGACTGCTCGCCAGGCCATCGCAAGGCAGAAGCACGCTGACAGCTTTGCGGCTCCTCTTGATGAAAGTCCACAATGGTTCTTTTACATGAAGCTCACACCACAGACAGTGAGAGACATGGCGGAGCGGCCATCTCCTGATAATGTTCTCTATTCCTAACGCTCTCTGTAGGATTTCTTCACCTTCCGCATTGTATCCTTAGATGCTCTCGTCTCTTGTTATCTGTTTGTTTTTTCCCTCAGGTTGGTGAAAGAAAAGGTCATGATCTTTGCAGTCACTTGTAGCTATAGTGATATAACCCGAGCTTCTGAGCAAATCAACAGAGCAGAAATACCCGGGGCGGTAAACAGACTTCTACCGTGTGCTTCCTGTCCGAATCCTGCCGTGCTTGCAGACAGCTCCTCTTCAATATCCATGCATTCGTATAACCCAGATTTATGTATTTCTATATAATATATACCAAACATTCCACTCATTGCATTACATGTACAGTGAACATTCTAACAACAACAATCAAATGGCTGCTGGACAGCAAGCGGAACAGCGAAGGAACAGCGAAGGAACAGCGAAGGAACAGTGAAGGCACAAAATGTGTGTGTGTCTTGAAACATTTACGCCACGGTTTACTGGCAGTTTCACTCAGGAATAATTTACATGCAGTTTAATAGAAATGTACCGGATTGATGTCTGTTCATACGTAAATGTGTTAGATCAAGTCCTATTAGGTATACATTTGTAAGATGTACACCAGATTAGGTGTAAAATATAAAAAAGCTGACATCACGTTGAGGCGAAAATGTGAATGACTTCCATCTGCAGGAATTTGTAGGATTGATGAATATGTTGAAGGAAATGATGAAGGTTTACGTCCAATTAGGTGAGATTGGCATTTAAATAAGTGTAAATGGGGATAATTGACAATTGAATTGAAGTCAGGTGGAGATGTCTGATATTTGTATCTAGCATGCAGTGCAGGATTGGTGTTGGGTCATGGACCAATTTGCACGATTTATGTTCCACTGAAGGAAAGAAACATTTATCATGAACATTATTATTATTATTATTATTATTATTATTATTATTATTATTATTATTATTATCATCTTCCACTAAGTCCAGCGTCGGGTTGCGGGGGCAGCAACCAAAGCAAGGAGGTCCAGACGTCCCTCTCCCCAGCCACTTCCTCCAACTCTCCTAGGGGGACACCAAGGTGGTCCTAGACAAGCCGCGAGACAGAGTCCCTCTAGCATGTTCTAGGTCGACCCCGGGGTCTCTTCCCGGTTGGACATGCCCAAAAACACCACACCAGGGAGGCGTCTGGGGGGCATTCTGACCAGATGCCCGAGCCACCTCAACTGGCCCCTCTCAATGCGGAAGAGCAGCGGGTCTACTCCGAGCTCTCTACGGATGGTAGAGCTTCTTACCTTATCACTAAGGGAGAACCCCGCCACCCGGCGAAGGAAGCTCATTTCAGCCGCTTGTATCCGTGATCTTGTTCTTTCGGTCATCACCCAAAGCTCGTGACCATAGGTGAGGATTGGAACATAGATCGACTGGTAAATTGAGAGCTTCGCCTTGCGGCTCAGCTCCTTCTTCACCATGACGGACCGGTACAGGCTTTGCTTGACAGCAGAGACTGCAGCGATCTGTCTGTTGATCTCTCGCTCCATCCTTCCCTCACTTGTGAACAAGACCCCAGGATACTTAAACTCCTCCACTTGGGGCAGGACCTCATTCCAAACTCGGAGGGTGCATTCCACCCTTGTCCGACTAAGAACCATGGCCTCAGACTTGGAGGTACTGATCCTCATCCCGGCTGCTTTGTACTCGGCTGCGAATTGCTCCAATGAGAGCTGGAGGTCTCGCTTTGATGAAGCCAAAAGGACAACATCATCCACAAAAAACAGAGACGAGATCCAATGGCCACCAAACCAGAACCCCTCAACTGCGCCTAGAAATTCTGTCCATAAAAATTATAAACAGAATCGGTGACAAAGGACAGCCTTGGTGGACTCCAACTCCCACCGGAAACTAATTCAACCTGTTATTGCCAATACGGCCCAAACGCTCTATGATTTATTTGTTTATTTGGGGGGGGGGTTTCCCTCTCTCTCTCTTTCTCTCTCTCTATATATACAGGGATCCCTCACTTTCCGTGGTTAATTGGGACCGACATCCCCACGCGACCATCAAAATCCGCGAAGTAGGATCACCCTCTCCAACGCCCCTACTGACGTATATGTACATGTATATGTGTATATAATATCAACAAATACATATTCAATGCTTTGGGGCAGTGGTGGTCTAGTGGTATAGGGCGCTGGATCGCTGATCCAAAGGTTGGGGGTTCGAGTCCCACTCTCCACAAGGTTGTCACTGTCCCCCCAGTGCGGCTAACTGGGTTATCAAAGGCGGGCCATGTCTCTCACTGTCTATGGTGAGAGGCATGTAAAAGAACCATTGCTGACTTTCGTAAAGAGGAGCTGCAAAGTCGTCAGCGTGTTTCTATCCCTTGCTAAAAGGGTTGCGACAGGAAGGGCATCCGACGTAAAAATCTCTGCCAAATTAAACGTGCGAATCAAAATGATTCGCTGTGGCGACTCCTGAGTAAAAGGGAAAAAGCCGAAAGGAAGACAGACAGACATATTCAATGCTTTAGATACTTATAATAACAATTAAACATTTAAAAAAAAATAATGCATAAGATTTAAATAAAATGCACACATACAGATGCACGTGCACACTCAGATTCGCACCTCACAACAATGTGAATAGTTTTGATTGGACATTTTGGGCTGTTTTTTGTTTTGTGGTTGTTTAGGTTTTTTTAATTATAATTTTTATTCATTTATTTTTTTGCATAATTGGCGTTGTTTTTGTCGCATTTTCCTTAACTTTTCCCCCTATTCTTCTTTCATTTCCTTATTTTTTAATTCAATGAATATTTATTTATTTATTTATTTATTTATTTAAAACCCCCAATGCACTGAAGCCGCATGAATAAATATATATATATATATATATATATATATATATATATGTCTAGTTTTTATCATGTATGCCTATATTGTGCTGTAGGTTTTTTCGTGCTATTTAGTCTCGTAAAGACATCGTCCATGTTGAGAGACACCACCTGAGACCAGATTTCTACAGGATTCTTTATTGTAATTCTATAACTTTTGATTGTGTTGTCATGACGCTTGTCTTTTTACCGCTTCAACAAAAATCTACCGGTGTGATGGTCATAATTTTGACAATGCAATGGCTACCGGAAATAAATGGGTAAATGTTTGAGCTCTATTGTGCAAGGCCCGAAAAAGCCGCACACACACACACACACACACACACACACACACACACACACACACACACACACACACCACCTAGTGTTAAATGAGAAGAGTCAATCAGCCTAATGTGCATGTCTTTGGACTTTGAGAGGAAACTGGGGTACCCAGAGGAAACCCCTGCAAGCACTGGGAGAACATGCATACTCCGCACAGAAACACCCTCGCCGAAGACCTAAACCCAGAACCCTCTTGCCCAGAGGTGGGCATGCCAACTACTACATCACCCTTTATACACACACATATAATGTCTATGTCCCAAACCAGTGAGACACAGTGATGCAGTCGCACGTTTTCTAAAATTGTAAGTGAAGATAGTGATGCTATTGATGTCACTTTGTACAATAACCCCATCATGGTCACTCAGCTGGGAGGGGACATCCTGCCGTGAGCTATCACTTCACTGGGTTACTTACCTCTTAACGTGACACGACGAATGTTCCTGTCGGATAGCGCATGTTCCCTCCCTCTCACTTTCCTTCCTTCACTCCTTCTTCTGTCTCCGAGTTGTTTCCTTTGCTCAGCAGACCTGGAACTGCATTACCTCCAAAGAGCTGACAAAATCCCTGTAACCTTGCATGACTAGCGGAGGTTAATGCAGCCTGACAGAGTTTTCCTTTGGGCTTTTTGTTCCTTTTTTTCTTTTTCCTTTTGCTAACTCTCCCCGTGTTTATCCATTGAGTGGGAGCCAGAGATGAAATCACAGGCATGTGGATGTCTTTGAGATTAGTCTATTAGCCCGCTGGCTGCGGGATCATGAACCCGTCACACAGGGGGCTCCTTGAATACTCTTAAGGGTGTCGCATGTAAAACCGTGTTGCCAAACATTTAATCGGGTTATTTGTGCTAGCGATGGACGGCAACCCCAGTTAAGACAAGTGTTTCATCATGAATAGGAGAGATGTGATTGTTTCTATAGAAACAAATTTGATTTGAGGCTGTTCCGCAGTACAGGATGTGCCTATAAACTAATAAAGTATACTGTGCTTTTATAAATGAAGTATCTCTGCTTTATCAAATATTCTTCGTCCTATTTCTTCTTATTCCTTCGTTTTCCTGTAGCAACACATCCCACAGATGGACTATGTGTAAAATGCAAATAAAAACAGATTGCGATGATTTGAATGGCTCATAAACCCATAGTCATAATCATAATTAAACACATAAAACAAATCAAATATAGAAAGTGAGATATTTTTTTTTATAAATTATACAAATAAATTTGCTCATTTTGAGTTTGATGGTGGCAACACGTCTCACAAAGGTCGGGGCGAGGCAACATAAGACTGGAAAAATAACTGGCACTTTCATCCTATTTAGGGCTGTGAGGAGACTGGGTCCTATATCAGCCTACTCTGGGTGAAGGGAGGCATGAAATTACATTCACTCTCACACCGAGGGGTGATTTGGAACAGCCAATCAGCTCACTGTGAATGATTTTGAACTCATTCATTCCTTTTCTGAACCGATTAATCTCAATTAGGGTGGTTGGAAGGCTGACGCCCATCTTAGCCAACTCTGGGCGAGGTTGAGGTACACCATGGATGGCTCGCCAGGCCATTGCAGGACCAACACTCATACATCCATTCAATCACACACACACACATAGGGATGATTTGTAACAGCCAATTAAACCACTGTGCATGTTTTTGGACTGCGGAAGGAAACTGGAGTGCCTGGTGGAAACCCACACAAGCACGGGAGGAACATGCAAACTCCACACAGAAACACCCGGAACTGGGAAGCGAACCCAGCACCTTCTTGCTGTGAGGCCAACGTGCTAATCACTGTGCCACCGTGTCGCCCCCTGGAGAAACATTTTCATTCATTCAGTCATTTTATGAACCACTTAATCCTCATTAGGGTCAGAGGGAAGCTGGCACCCATCACAGCCAACTCTAGGCAAGGGCAGAGTACACCCTGGACTGGCCATTGCAGGGTAGAAACACGCTAACGCCTTTGCAGCTCCTCTTTATGAGAGTCAGCAATGATTCTTTTACATGAGGTTCACACTCCAGGCAGTGAGAGACATGGCCGGCCTTTGATAACCTAGTTAGCTGTGGGGGGGCAGTGACAACATTTTGGAGAGTGGGACTTGAATCCCCAACCTTAGTATCGGCAATCCAACACCTTTACCACCAAGTCACCACTGCTCTACATTTTCATCAAATTCGGTTTGTTGTCAACTAGTGAGTCACATGATGCTGTTTTATACTCAGTCATGTTACTGAACTGCTGCCAGTTAACCAAATTATTTGAAACATCTTCCAGTTGTTTTTTATTTATTTTTTTATTTTTTTTTTTACTATTGCTTACTTTAAAGCCTGTTGAAAAGAGCATCTGGGAAGAGTTTCACAAATATGGAAACTAAGCAAACAAACAAGCAATCACAACCCCCTGCAAATACAAATACAAATTGTGAAACAATTTACAAATAATGTTCTTCAGCATATAAATCACTTTGAACATCTCATCATCTCGAGTGCATCATATCATCAAAGGTCTCCGAGAATCTGGGGCGAGCTCAGTGTGCATGGAGCAAAGTCAGAACTCAATAGTGGATTTCTGTGATCTTTGGTCCGTCAGGTGGTACTACATTAAAAACACGGATGATCTTCTCACAGCGTGGGCTCAGGAACACTGAAAGTGTTCGCATGACAACACTGCCTGCTTCAAGTGACCATCACAAACTGTGAGTCAATCATTTTTATATCAGGATTATCCCCATGGAATAATGTTTAATAGCTCACATTAGTGGTAGCGAGCCAATCAGATTTCAGCATTGCTCTGCAGTGTATACGCCTTTTCTGTAAGAGCAGCTTTCACAGTAGTGACAAATTTCTTTGCCAATGTTTATATTGTCAATACGCTGCTGTGCACAAAAATATCAATCAGAATTTTTTTAATTCATTCATTAAACCACTTAACCATTTAAACAGGTACAAGTAGAAAACAAATGGGAAAATTATTATTATTATTATTATTATTATTATTATTATTATTATTATTATTATTATTATTATTATTATTATTATTATTATTATTATTGTTATTATTATTATTGTTATTATTATTGTTATTATTATTATTATTAGTAGTAGTAGTAGTATTTGTTATGGTCTGTGTTATTTGGCTGTTTTTAACTCTCTTTCTCTCTCCTTATGCACTGCCGGCGCTGGCGAGGGGCGTGGCTGTCACACGCAGGCGGAATCTGGACAGCACACCTGATTCCACTCAGCCATCACCGGGCTATAAAGATGAGCTGGCGCGCTCCGCCCAGCGCTCCTCCCAGCGCTAGAAGATTGTCCCTCCAAATGTTCCCGTTTCCCAGTGATCTCTCTGGCTCACTGGTTTTCAGCTCCATGCTCGACCAGTTCCCGCTTTGATATTTCCCTTATTTTAGTTCTTGGGTTTCCCCTCACCTCTACGGTGATCATGATTCCCTGTACTCCAGTGCCTGCTCGGTGTTCAGTACAGGTCATTTGTATCATCATACTCGGTTTCCTGCATCTTTAGGTCCGACTGAAAGCTCCCGGAGCCACGATTATCCAAGTTAAACATTCTGATTATTATTATTGTTTTTTAATACCGGGCATATTTTGGAGTTTCTGAGTCGTTTCTGCTGGTGCATGTTGCCTGTTTTACCTTCAAGTGTTCAAGGGTTGCGGGGAAGCTGGAGCATCACACCTGATTGGGTAAAATACGGGGTAAACCCTAGACAGCAGCAGATCATCCGGGGATATCACACACACACACACACACACACACACACACACACACACACACACACACACACACACACACACACACACACACACACTCCTAGGTGAAACAGCCGGTTAGTTAATTGTGCATGTGTTTGGACTGTGGGAGGAAACCGGAGTACCCAGAGGAAACCCATGCAAGCCCAAGGAGAACATGTAGACATCAGACAGAAACGCCATCGCCAAGCCCGGGACTTAAACCCAGACCTTCCTGCTGTGAGGTGGACGTGCTAACCATTAACCATCGCCCATTGGACTCTTTTTAATTATAATGTTTTTTGAAAGTGAACACCTTAAATGTACATTGAATCATATGTTGAATGGTACTCGACCTACTTGAAGTTTCGTGAGAGGTTCAGGAGTAAATTAAACTCCTTGGCAAAAGTTTGAGCGGGTGCAGTTCACGCTATGAAGCTAATTAATCTCAGTAAAGCGAGCGCGGGTGAATTCATATGTATGAGTCAGAGTTGTTGCAGTCCTGTGCTCGACGAACCGAGAGAATGAATGATTCTGGCAGTTCAAGCAGGAGCTGTCTCTTTGTTCGAGTTCACAATACACACCAACATTCCAAGAAAAAGCTCTCAGGCTCCTCCGTGTCTCTACAAATTTTTCATGAACTTACATAAATGATGGATGCTGCCCAACTGGCACCATTAGTGTTTGAGTCGATGTCATCATCTGTCAAAGGTTCATTCTCTCATGTGTCCTGGCATGGGAAGGGAAGATGAAACAGAAACATCTAAGGACAAAAAAAAAAAAAAAAAAGTGTAGGGGGAGGGGCTGATTAATAAAGGATTTTCTGGAAAAATAGAAGAGACTGCACTGTCTCTACTGTGGTCAAAGCAACACCAAAGGAAGGAAACACCACAGAGCCGAATGACACATGTGTGGACGTGCTGTTAGCAGAATATGACAAATGGGGGGGGGGGGGGGGGTTGTATTATTCTTTTTAAGTTTTCATAGAGTATCAAGCACAAAATGTACAGTGAACCACTCGGGACCACACAATAAATCTCTTTTGGTCCTATTTGCCCTATTGGGGTTATTTCAGCCAATCATCTTCTTCTGCTTGATCGGTGGTCCAACAATGTGGTCCAGACGTCTCTATCATCTCCCCAGCCACTTCCGCCAGCTCTTCCAGGTGGACACCTAAACCAACCAAGAGACATAGTCCCTCCAACGTGTTCTGGGTTGACCCCGCCGTCTCTTCCTGGACAGACATGCCAGAAACAGCACACCAGGGAGCTGTCTAGGGGGCATTCTAACCAGATGCCCGAGCCACTTCGAATGGCACCTTCAACACGGACGAGCAGCGTTTCTACTCCAAGCTCCTCCCGGATCCACCATCGTGGTTTTTTTTTTTTATTTTTTATTTTATTTTTTTTTTTATCACTACCCAAAGCTTGTGATTCGAGGTGAGGGTAGGAAGATAGATTATTTATTTCATGGTAACAATGCACATTAGTATACACTGCACAGGAATGGTGCAAGCTGATTGGTCCAATCTCTGGGGATTAAATGATAAAATTAATTAATTAATTTATCCATTATCAAAAAACTATCCTGAGTGGAGAGTAATGAATCAAAACATGGTTAAACGGGTACTGTCATCATATCCCACTTAAAAGAAAACTGAACCATTAAAAAAAACATAATAATAATAATAATAATAATAATAATAATAATAATAATAATAATAATAATAATAATAATATATTTAGAGACGTTTTGGCCTGGTGGTAACGTACAGGATCATTGATCCCAAGGTCGGGTGTTCAAGTCCCACTGTCAGTCCGTTGTCACTGCTGTCCCCCCAGTGCCGCAAACTGGGTCATCTGGTGTTTTTTTTTAATAGTTATTACAGGATGCCATGAATTCCACATGTATCCGAAGCTCTTCCTTGGCCAGCTATGCTAATCATGGCTAAACCTGGAGCCTGGAAAGAAGCCAAGTAACTTGTCTTCCCTCACCAGAAAGAAAACAGCCAGGTTGGTGGACTTCATCATAATATAATCTTAACTCTATAAGAAATGATTGGGCTCAAACTCCACCTCTGCGTTAGCTCAGCAGCTTAGCATAAATATGCCCCGCCTCTCATCTGTTGGTGGCTGGACAGCAGCTTTGCTTCCATACTCATTTATTTGGCCTCATTAGGTCAGTAATGAAGGTTGGCTGAAGGGTGAGCATTTTGCAGCGCTGCCCCTGTTTATTCCATCCTGACAGTCTGCGCTGGGCTTCTACCGAGCGTCAACCCAATGCACGTGTATCAAAGCTGTATGGGGAATTTTCCAAACAAGTGTTCGGACTAAGCTTAATGTGGGCTGTCAGCTTATTCACATGGACATGCCGACCCCCCCCAAATACACACACACACACACACACACACACACACCATTCATGCTGTTGTGCTCTGAATTTATGTATATGACAGAATAACATATGCTGAAATAATAATAATAATAATAATAATAATAATAATAATAATAATAATAATAATTATTATTATTATTATTATTATTATTTATTATTATTATCTCAAAACAAGCAGAGAATAAATATTTTCTGCTGTACGGCACAAAGGGTCTTGATTTCTAGCCCCTGGCTAGGTGAGACATGTGCTCCCTGTGCTTGCATAGGTTTCCTCACACAATATAAAGACACAATATAAAGACAAAAGGGGCAGTGGTGGTCTAGGTGCTGGATCGCCGATCCAAAGGTTGGGGGTTCGAGTCCCACTCTCCACAAGGTTGCAACTGTCCTCACCAGTGCAGCTAACTGGGTTATCAAAGGCCGGCCGTGTCTCTCACTGTCTATGGTGTGAGGCCTGTAAAAGAACCATTGCTGACTTTCGACCAGAGTAGCTGCAAAGCTGTTAGTGTGTTTCTGCCCTGCAATGGCCTGTCCAGGGTGTACTCTGCCATTTTCCTGGAGTTGGCTGGGATGGGTGCCAGCTTCCCTGTGACCCTAATTAGGATTAAGCGGTTACAGAAAATGAACTGAACTGAATATAAAGACATGAACATTGAGCTTTTATATTTATTTATTTTTATTTTAAATGAATGTGAAGCTTTCTGTAGAGGAATGCAACCAGAATCTTCTGCACTTGGTCACACCAAACGTGACACGTGCTTGTTGCTCACGATGGACATGAATCATATGAATTTAATATCAGGCAACTGCCAAGGCAGAAGAATTCATATTCCAGACAGATGTTTGACACTCACAAATCAGAGCTGTGCAGTAAAGCTTGTAATGAGAATATATCCCATCATTCCTTGCTGATAGCCACTCACAAGTGGTAAAGCACTTTATCATTTATTACAGTCATGGGCAGGCTGAAGCCCATCTCAGCCTCTGGATGGAAGGCGCGATACACCCTGAACCAATCAGGAGTCCATCACAGTGCAACACACACACACACACACACACACCCACACACACACACACACACACACACACACACACACACACACAATCATTTACTCTCCTACTTACACCTAGGGGCGATCAAGAATATCTAGTTAGACCAGCGCTTCTCAACTTTTTTCTGTGGCGCCCCCTTTAGGAAGAAAAAAAAAAAATTCATGCCCCCACCACCACCACCACCGTGGAGATGCAATTACACTTAATTCTCGTACACTATTCCAGATACGCATGTTCTCCAGGGTCATATGCCCCCCCTCTCCCCCGGCATCATACAGCACCCCCTCCCAGGGGACCACGCCCCACTATTTGAGAAGCACTGAGTTAGATCAATGAGCATGTCTTTGGACTGTGGGAGGAAATTGGAACACCTGGAGGAAACTCCATGTAAGCACAGGGAGAACACGCAAACGTGCAAACTCTGGGCAGGAACAACTGCACCAAGCCCGGGACTCGAACCCAGAACCGGGACGGAGCTGCTGGAAATACCAGCAGGAAATTCTTCTGCATAAACCCCAGAACAGTGCACTTTACCAAGAAATCCAAGCTGAGACTTTATTGCTGGTCTCCAGAGGAAGTGGCTGTCGGGTCGTTTGAGATAAGTTTCATTTGGAGGGTTCGATTTCTAAGAAAAGGAAGCTAAATTTTAAGCTAATCATTTTTCATGGTGCTTTCTCTCTCTCTCTCTCTCTCTCTCTCTCTCTCTCTCTCTCTCTCTCTCTCCTTTCTTTCACAACTACCTTTTCTGAGAGAGGCTGAAGTGTTCCAATGTCAGAGGACAGCATGGTGTTCCATTCTCTTTTGCTGGCTCTGATTGTTACTCTCCCACAAAAGCTGAAAAATTGGGGAATAGAATGGCACTTTTGTGAAAGGTGATCTGTCGGGTAACCTCCTTCAATAAACCTTTTTCACCGTCTGGAAATAGAGACGGGCTGACACAGCTGTGCGGTGTAAAATAAAGGAAAAGCCCAACCCCAAATCTTTCCAGCTTGAAAAATACACTCCAAAAGTTGAGTGTAAACTCTGACAACTCCAAAAATATGGTGATTTGACGACATAATGCGTTACATCACCAATCAGCAATACACCACACCTAGACTCTGGTACTTTTCTTCCCGGCTTCTGCGTACCGATAAAAATCCCGCGGATGTTTCCAGAACCAGAATATTCCCTCATTTTTCCTTCCTGAAAAACATCAGCGCTCTTAAAATCTTTAACTTCATGGTGATGAGATTATACCGGATATCTGAGGCAGATGCTTCGGAAAAAGAAAAAGTCCGGAAGTGCAATTCAGCAAAATGGCATGGTGTGGAGTAAAAGGAGTTATCACACTTCCAGGATGGATTTTCACAAAAAAAGAAAGAAAGAAAAAAATCTATCCGAGGCATTTTGATCAAACATGTGCCGGGAATATGAATGCTGTGTTAGTGATTCTTAAACAAAGCTTTTGATTATGTGGTTTAATCAATTTGAGGGATGAGATTTGGCCCCCGAATCTCATCTCTGAGGATGAGGAGAGTCATGAGAGAGAGCGCGAGAGAGAGAGAGAAAGGGAGAGAGAGTATTAAAGAAAATCAATTACTCTCTCTCTCTGTCTCTCTCTCTCTCTCTGGCCTGCTTGGAACGCTTCCCTTTGCTTCCCTTTGTTGTTTTCTTCTAAGCTTTTCTTTATTGATTCTTATTTTTCACATCTGCTTCTTTTTTGTTGGTGCTTTTAACCTCGGTGCCCCTCATCTTATTTATTTATTTATATATTTATTTATATTACTGATTCCTCATGTGTGAACAGCTGCAAAGGAACACTCAAACATAACACTGCAGCTTTGGCCGGAATATCGATAGCCTTCTAGTCTCATTTCTTTTTCAGGAAAACCCGCAAAAAAATGATAAACTTGAAAGATTAGAACATTCCATGCCCTGTGAGCACCCTGACGATAGATATTTCTTCCATCCATCGCTCACTTTCTTCTCATTTTGCTCCCATGATACACTGGACGACCTTCCGAGGGGTTTCTGTGGGAGAGCTCCCAAACACAACACACTAACCATGCAATGTGACATGGATGGCTGTCCTGTGTCCTCTTTGGTACCCACACAGAGCTCACCATTGGGAATCCAATAAGGCTGGCACATTGTTAAGTTGATGCTGATTGGCTGTTATGTGTCTCTGACTTGTATTAATAGGAAAAAAGCAGATTCATTATTAAAAATTAAACTGAAAGTCAAAAGAACAAAGGCTCATAGACCACCGCTCAGACTTGCACAGAATAAAAAATAAAAAATAAAAAAAATAAAAAAACAAACAATCTAACTCAGGTTGCCAGACAGACAAACAAATGGCAAAATCAGACACTTGACAGAACATGAATTCATTCTTTATTCATGTGTCAAGCCACTTTATCCCACTACAGGCACAGGGGAGGCTGGAGCCTATCTTAGCTAACTTTAGGTGAAGGAATAGTACACCATAAATTGCTCGCCAGACCATATAGGACAAACACTTATATCTAGGGGCAATTTGAAACAGTCAGATATCCTTATCTGCATCTCTTTGGACTCAGGGAGGATACCTGTTTACTCAGAGAAAACCCATATAAGCATGGGGAGAGCAAATAGAAACGTCCTTGCTGAGCCCGAGACATTCTTTCTGTGAGGCAGACATGCTAACGGCTATGGGGTCTTGCTTCCCCCTTGACAGAACATAAACTCGTTAAATGGATAATTAAACTAACAAGACAGGTAATATAAATGAACACCGAAATCAGAAGGGTGGTAAAAAGTAAATCCAGGCTCAGACATGCATCAAGGGGTGTCTAATTGGGAGCTCCACTTTTTGGCAGTGCTTAAATCTAAATATTACCTAAGATGCAAGCAAACCCGCTGCAGAACCTGTTCTCTTGGACAAAACATCCATCTATGCACGTATACACACTTGTCTGAAACTCTGGGTCAGTAAACACGCAGAGATAAACAAATCATCAAAGCTCAATCCAGCTACAGGTACAAAACAGGCAAAACTAATGCAATGAAAGCAGAACATATACTATACTACATCTTATATATATTTATTCCGGAGGCAAATGGTGCAGAATCCGAACTTCTGGAAGGCATGAAGTCTTCCTGGAGACAGAGAATCCAAACAATGTGCATTTCAGATCATTGGGCTTGATTTCACATGTCTCATATCAGAAATATTTACATTATATATATATATATATATATATATATATATATATATATATATATATATATATATATATATATATATATATATACACACACACAGTATATGTGTGATCTGTGAGAGAGAGAGAAGAGAGAGAGAGAGAGAGAGAGAGAGAGAGAGAGAGAGAGAGAGTGTATGTGTGTGTGTGTGTGTGTGTGTGTGTGTGTGTGGACCCCCCAACGCCTCGGATGTGCCTAGAAATTCTGTCCACAAAAATTATGAAAAGAATCGGTGACAAAGGACAGCCATGGTGGACTCCGACCCTCACCGGAAACAAATTTGAGCTGTTGTTACCAATACGGACCAAACTCTTGCCCTGGTGACACAGTGACCGAATAGCCCCTAGCAATGGTCCAGAACGCCATACTTCCGAAGCACGACCCCAAAGATAGCCCGAGGGACATGGTCAAAAGCCTTCTCCAAATCCACAAAACACATGTGGTCAGATCGGGCAAACTCCCATACCCCCTCCAGGATCCTGTGGAGCATATCAAGATGGTCAAAAGTGCCACGGCCAGGACGAGACCCACATTGTTCCACTTGAATCTGAGGTTCGACTATTGGTAGGATCTACTCCTCTCCAGTACCCCTGCATAGACCTTCCCGGGTAGGCTGAGGAGTGCGATTCCATGAAAATTGAAACCTGGTCAACACCCTGGTCCCCCTTTTTAAAAAGGGGGATTACCACCCCGGTTTGCCAAACCTGAGGTATGGCCCCAATGACCACGCGATGTTGCAGAGACATGTCAACCAAGACAGTCATATAGCATCCAAAGCCCTGAGATATTCAGAGTGGATCTCAGAAACCCGACCACCAGGCGCTTGCCTTTGAGCTCCTCTCCAAGGCCTGGCTGCAAGGAGGAGGGATGGGGGTGGGGGGTCCCGGTGACCCGCGTCCAGGCAAGGGAAACTGTGTCCTTTTATTTAGCATAGAGGTCTTCTAAACCACACTTTGTCTGGGCTTTCACCCAGGACCTGTTTGCCTTGGGTGACCCTACCAGGGGCATTATGCCCCCAACAACATTGCTCCTAGAATCATTAGGTCACACAAACCCCTGCACCACGAAAAGGCAGCAATTCAAGGAGGGGAGCTTATATTTTATATATATATGTTATATATTCTTGTCAATATGCACCAAAAATGTTCATCAGATGCCCACTAAAGGGAGACAATTCATTCTAATTATGCTACGTTATAATAATACACTTGTACCTGGTTAAGGTACAGTAGGCCCTTGACATTCGCGGGGGTTCGGTTCCGGGCCCTCCTGCGAATCGAGATAATCCACGAGCTCTGTACCCAGAAGTAAAACCCCATGTATGACGTCACATGCACAAATGAGCAGCTGTAAGTAAAATACTATGTATCTATTACATGCACTAAAATATGCTTCTTAAACACATTCTATATACAGTCTTACTCATTAATACAGTATTAATGTAGTAAAATTTATTAATGATTAAGAAAAACTTTTCAATGTTTACTCTTATTTTTATTGATGCTAAAATATAAACATTATACAGCATATGCATACAACACCTTTCAGTGCATTCTCTTTATAAACATACAGCAGTGTAGTTTTCAAAAATACCCACTAGAGGAATGTACTGTATTGCATTAGGCATGACACGACTGAATTCAGGTATTAACTGAGTTAAGTCCGAGCAGCCCCCCCCAAGCCAGAGGTGAGCGTGCTTTTGTTTATTGGGAGTAAAGGAGAATAGTGAATTCAGGTGTGTGTGCTCCGAGCAGCTCGGCCATGCCCCTCAGGAAGTAAACAGTTAGTGAGAGGCACAGCGCCAAAATCAAAGTTCCCCAAAACACAGACCACACCAAAAAGGACATATGAGAACAAGAAATGTAATAAATTGGATAAACAAAACACAATGAGAAACATGCTACACCACAGTAAATAAAATATAACACACAAACATTTTAAACGTTACCTTAGGTCACGTACTGGACTAATAATTTAAAAAGACTTTAATAGTGGCATGTTTTAGAACAGTTCCTCTTCAGCAATGACTTGACTTCAGAGGAAACTGTTGTTTCTTCCAGAGAAAGTCTTATTTCTTCAGATGAGACATCCAACCTCATTACCTTTTTCTGGTGCTAAAGTAGTTGTTTGAGTGACATCATAGAACTTAACTGGTAATTAAAACACACTAAAAAGGCTCATTGCCAACTTGTGCGCGAATGAGGAAAAAGGGGCGCTACATCACCTCAACCAATCAGCTGGAAGGAGGACAGCCAGTGGCTGAATTTGAATCACGTGCGAGCTGCTCGGCAGTCCGTGAATACTGAAACCGCAAGTGCAAAACCGCGAATAATCAAGGGCCTACTATACCTCATGCTCCATGAGTGCCCTTTTCGTTTAGCAGGGAACATAAACAGAGAGAGAGAATCTTAGTACTTCTAGTACACTGTGAGTACCTAATGCCTACTGTATGCTTTATTATACACAGGACATAGAGGAGTAAGAGACGGGTTAGGGAGAGAGGGGTTTGAATTCAATTGATACTGGTAGATCTTTATTTAATCCAAACCATAAATCTGAAAGCAAGGATGATACTTATACAATATTTACATTTTCCTTTTGATTAATTATAGGTTCATGTTTGGGTAGGATTTACCCAATTGACTTATTTATTGTATTCCATGTTTAGAAATACAGAATAAATAGTCAAGTAATTCTTACAATAGTGATTTTTCCAATTTGTTTATATTGATGGATGGGTGTCCAGTGCATAATTCACTTGGCTTAAAAAATTCACGTGTGTTAAAAAAATAAATAAATAAATAAAAAACAGCACATTGCTCAGACTTAAAAAAAATCACTTTTTTGTTAGTCAGTAATTACAGGATAAGTTAAACTCAAGTGGGAATTTTGGTCTTGAGGTCTTTAATTAATCTCAGCAAGGGGGCAGGTGGAATGCTTTTAATTAATCATCAGTTTTCTACCTCTGCAGAGGCAAGTTGGGGAGCACCATAATTAAATAAAACAGATAGCAAAATGAAGTTAATATTATTTTGAGGATGGGAAGATCACTGAGGTAATATATTAAACACAAGATCTACCGAGATGTTCATTGGATTTTGCATATACACAGAAAGCCGCGAGATTAAAAGGCTAATCACCTGAAATTTGTAGTGATCCATCCATGCTCGTGTTACGACTGGAACTGGGAAGTCCATTCATTCATCCATTCTTTCATTTTCTGAACCGTTTAATCGTAATGAGGGTCGCGGGGAGTCTGGCACCCATGTCAGCCGACTCTGGGCGAGGGCGGAGTACACCCTGGACTGCTCACTGGGCCATCGCGGAGCCATTCATTTATTCATTAATTCATTTGTTCGCCAAACTGCTTTATGCTACTAAAGTAGAACCTATGTAAGCTATCTCTGGGCAATGGTAGACTACACACTAAATAGCTCATCAGTCCATCACAGAGCAAACACACACACACACACACACACACACACACAGATATTCAGACTTGCACAACTAATTAGAGTACTCTGCATGTCTTTGGACTGTGGGAGGTAACCGAAACACCCGGAAGTAACCCATGTAAGCATTGGAAGCATGCCAAAATGAAATGTTCAGGTCTGGGATTTGAACCCAGGACCTTCTTGCTCTGACGTGAATGTGTGAGATGCTACCTTTATTACTTCTTTCTTTTTTTTGACTTTTTTATATGTACTGCTATGTGAGTGAGTTCCTTTCGGCTTTTTTCCTTTATCAGTGGTAGCCACAGCGAATGATTCGCACGTTTGATTTGGCATAGGTTTTTACGTCAGATGCCCTTCTTGACACAACCCTTTTAGCAAGGAACAGAAACATGCGAAACATGCTGACGGCGTTGCAGCCCCCTTTACGAAAGTCAGCAATGGTTCTTTTAAATGAACCTTTCACCATAGACAGTGAAAGACATGGCCCGCCTTTGATAACCCAGTTTGCTGCACTGGGTGCACGACACGACAGTGACAACCTTGTGGAGTGTGGAGAGTGGGACTTGAGCCCTCAACCTTAGGATCAGCGATCCAGCGCTTTATACTGCTAGACCACCACTGCCCCTACTAGGCATGGGTGGCTCTTCTTCAGGATATTCCTTTCTTTTCTTGAAGAACATTTCTAATGTGGCCTGTTTCTGCCTTCTTTCAAAACCTTACTGAAGCGACTCATGACCTCATAGTTAAAGGTGTTCAAAGCGCTGCTAGAACTTTAGTTTAGCTTTAGCGCTTTAGCTTAGCTTTAGTACATAGTACTGTATCAACACCTTCCAGACTTGCCCAGGACAGCTGTATTAGGGTGATACATAGTATCAACAACTTCCGGACTTCCCCAGAACATACATAATATCAACAACTTCTGGCCTTCCTGAAGTCGCGCACTTTTCCTCCCTCTAGGTCTACTTTTTTTCTCTCGCGTGTTTCTCGAGTTTGACGTCTGGTTTTTGTTCGGTTTCCGATTTGTTCAAACTCTAGAGTGTTCGGATTCCAAGGCTCCACTGTATATATTTATATAAATAAGAAATTTTCAATAAAGGGTCGGGGATGGGCCAGTGGTAAGGTTCTGGATGACTAATCCTCAGATTGTGGGTTAAAGCTCCACTTTCACCAATATATCACTGCTGTCCCTGCAGTGCAGCTGACTGGGTTATCAAAGGCCGACCATGTCTCTCACTGCTTGTGGTGACAGGTTCATGTAAAAGAACCATTGCTGACTTTCATTAAGATGAGCTGCATACCATCAACGTGTTTCTGCCCTGCAATGGCCTGGCTAGTTGTCCAGTGTGTACTCTACCCTCGCCCAGAGTCGACGGAGATGGGCACCAGGCTCCCTGTGACACT
The DNA here is from genome assembly GCA_024760905.1 of Plotosus lineatus. Classification (NCBI taxonomy): domain Eukaryota; kingdom Metazoa; phylum Chordata; class Actinopteri; order Siluriformes; family Plotosidae; genus Plotosus; species Plotosus lineatus. The sequence goes on along the minus strand of CM045735.1, from coordinate 58,600,519 downwards.
AATTAGCATTAAGTTGTTTAGAAAATGAATGAAGTGCGTTTTTTTAAAGCTAATAAAACATGAACCCAATTTTATGTGGCTTTCATGGCATTTTTTTTTAATTAGGAGAATTTTAGTATCAGTAAATGTAAGAAAGCATGCTTTTCTTTTGCCATTTTTATTCAATAATTATTTACAGTTTGCTAGTTGGAGAATGTCCACTATCCCGAGATAACGAGCCAATCAGATCGAGAGATCGAGCCATTCCCATGTTGTATATAATTATATATTAACATATGCACACCATTATTTATATATATATATATATATATATATATATATATATATATATATATATATATATATATATTTATATATATATATATATATATATATATATATATATAAAACATCTTTTTTTAATATAATTTCAATATAAGGAGGTGTATAGAGAGTCTTGACTTGATTCAGCACTCTGTGGATTTCTCTAGATGAAATGTTCCAGCCAACAAGATTCTGAGTACATTTAATTATGTACTGCGAGTCTCGTAGCCAAACCACACAACAATAGAAGAAGCAAGAAATGACAAGAGGGGACGCTTGATAAAAAGTCTTGGTACAGAAGTACAGCCTGAACAAAACCCTACGATTTAACCAAGGCGTCTTGCTGGTGTGTTAAACACACAGAGGAAACACTTAATTTATATAATTAATGTGATGAAGTGTGGATTTAAATTTATGGGTTTGAGAAAGTTGGGTCTTGTTCGTGTTTGCGTTTCCAGGAAAATATTCAGGGATGTCACGGAACGATATGTGTCCGTGTGAAGCTTAGCTTGTTTACCAAACTGAAGTTGATTAGTGTCCGAATATCTTGAAGTGTTTTATAGTAATGTAATTGTTACATGGTGGTATAGTGGTCAGGGTGCTGGGCTCATAATCAGGAGGTTGTGTGTTCAAATCCCAGTTAGACCCCCACTGTGCTAAGACCCCTGGAGAAGGTCTTAAACATCAGTAGGCCTCTGTTCGCCCAGCAGATTAAATGGATGACAGTAAAATATACTGGGAGGTAACCTGTGATGGACTAGCGTCCCATCCAGGAGGAGCTACTTCTGGTAGCTTCACGGTACGGAAACCGGGAATAAGGACCAGCCTGATGAACCACTGGGCTCTGGTGTAAAAAGCCCAACAGACAACCTTACGTTAATTATTATATATGTTATTTCTCTGGAGTGATCAGCATGTCTGCCTCACAGTGAGAAGGTCCCGAGCTCAGTGAGGCCGTTTCTGTGTCAGGGTAGCACGTTTTTCCTGTGCATGTATGTGGTTCCAGTCCGTAACATTGGGCCATTTGGCTATTCCAACTTGCCCCTAGGTGTGAGTGTGAGTGCAAATGATGTCGGTGTGTTAGTCTTGCGATGACCTCACAAGCCGTTCAGTTTGTACCAACAACAGTCAGGATGCATTTCCAGGCCCGAAGGAGCGGGGACAACAACCCTCTCTTTTCGCCGGGTGAGCTTCAACCCACACGCAGAATACTGATGGAAACTAAGCTCACACCTGCCCTCCAGCTTTCCCCTCCTGAAAATTAGTCCTGTCCCTTTCAAGGAGTTTGGTTCCAGACCCTGAGCCACTGTGGAGTTAAGCCTGATTATTTCTACTCGGTACCTCTGCATGTCATTCACCAGCTCCTGTTCTTATCCACCACTGATGAAAAATTTCATGTTCCCAGGGTCAGCTTCATCAGTTGGGGACCCTGCTGTCTGGTGATGGTCACCTCAAAGGACAACAAACCCATGTCCCTGTTTTGGGCTGTTTTTTTCTATCTGACTTTAGAAAAGATGAGCTGCATAACCATGTGTTTCTGCCCTGCAATGACCTGTCAAGCTGTCCTGGGTGTACTTGGCTGAAATGGGTGTCGGCCTGCTTATGACCATAATTATGATTTATTGGTTCAGAAAACGAATAAATTAATTCTGAAATACCTTCCCCTCTAAATTCTGCTTTTTGTCTTGTAATAGAATGGAGGCTGATGCCCATCTCAGCCAACTCAGAGTGCAACCGGGACATGGTGACGGCTATGCCGCTTTGAGTAGGCAAACATGTTCCACAAATACTAACCCCTTTTTCCTTTTTTATTTTATTTATCTTTTCATTATTATTATTATTTTTTTTTAAACATTTTTGAGTGTGATATTTATATTTATTCTTATTTCAGTCTAAGATGGAGTTTTGGCAGAGGTATTGTATGTTACCAGCCATTGTTTAAATCTGAGCAAAATTCCGAACATATCTACGTACAGGTTTCCAGCAAACTTGACAAGACTTCACCAGACTGCATTCCAACAGTTGGTGTGATTTCATAAGGCTAGGGTCAAAGGTCAAGGTCACAACCATGTCACTTTGAACATAATCAGCTAAGCTTTACACCACACACACACACACACACACACACACACACACACACACACACTAGTATATATATATATATATATATATATATATATATATATATATATATATATATATATATATATATATATATATATATATATATATATATATATATATATATATATATAGATATAGATATATAGATATATAGATATATATATAATGTATGTAGATAGCTAGATAGATAGTTTACAATTTTATTAAACTACACTGCGTCACTCAGCAAGAGCTCACACAGTCCACCCTCTACTGTCCGGCTGAGTTGTTTATTTTGTCACCTTGGTTCCTGGGGTGATTTTTGAACAAGCTGAGGGACACTGGTGTGGAGAACACGTTCCGTGATTACACTGTGCAAAAGACAAAGGCCAAGCCAGTTCCTCACCCTTAAATAATCATGATGAGAAGAAGGCTTGTTAAAGCAACAGAGTCGAGTGGAAGCAGCGTTTCAGTGACATCCCTGCGGTGTGTATCTGCAGGTAGTCGATCCGTACACAGCGCCCTCCTGATTATTCTAATCAACTTAGTTTCTTCAAGAACAGAACCAGGATCTAATTAGGGAGTTCAGAAGGCGCTGTGCAGGGTGGGGATGAATATTTGTCGACGTTAATATCAGGACGAAACGCTCAGGAACTCTAATTAACCCTACAGCATCGCTCCAGGTAGAAATGGGGACACGGAGATAAAACACGACGTGAAGGGGAGAAGGTGAGAGACTCAAATGCCAGTCATATTGTTTTTATCTAAAAATCACAAAAGTGTGACAGGGTAGGAAATGACTTTCAAAACCAACACTAAACACATTTTATAGGAACTTTAGATCAAGAGGCATTTAGTTCGATTACAACGTGTCCCTTCGTTCTCCAAACCCTAAACAATCTGAGGCTTATGGATCCACAGGGGCTATAAACCCTCATTTCACTTAACTGGAAGTATCGCAAAGTTACGATCCATTAACTCTCTCTCTCTCTCTCTCTCTCTCTCTCTCTCTCTCTCTCTCTTTCTCTGTATATGTGTGCGTGTGTATGTGTGTGTGAGAGAGAGACAGAGAGAGAGAGAGAGAGAGAGAGAGAGAGAGAGAGAGAGAGAGAGAGAGAGAGAGAGAGAGAGAGAGAGCGGAGAAAGAAAGATAGACAAAATTAAAGAAAGAGATACTTATCGAGAGATAGATATATAAAGAGAGATAAAGAGTGAGAGGAGACTTAAAAGGAGGGGACGAGTAGGACAGAGAGGGAACTGGGGTGAGCAATAGATAGATGGATGGATGGATGAATGGATGGAACGGTGGGAAGAGGTCCAGAGAGAAAGATAGAGAAAGTTGAAGAAAGATAAGGAGAAGCTAATGAATATATATATATATATATATATATATATATATATATATATATATATATATATATATATATATAGAGAGAGAGAGAGAGAGAGAAAGAGATATAAATCACTGTTATGTCCTTTTCCAGAGGTTTATATATATATATATATATATATATATATATATATATATATATATATATATAAGAAGTTAATATTTACATGTATATAGAAGGCACAGGTGATGCAAGTACTGAACTGCTGAACACGGCAGAACCAAACCACACAGAAGTCAACGTTAATCGCAATTTATTCAACATAAAAACACACTTCAGACACTTTTCATTTCCAGCTCGAAACATATCAGCTGAGAAGAGAGAGCACAACACACGTACTCAGCAGGCTGAAGGGCCAGAACATGAGTCCCATCCCGGTACGAGAGCAATCAGATGAAATTTCACCACGGTGCCAGGAACTGAGAGGCTCAGAATGGAAATGAATTATCTTCACTAAATCCGCATGCATCCGGATCTCTCGACTCTTTCACCTCTGGATTTGCACCACGGTGGTGATGAGGAGGTTGGTCACATTCAGAGCTGCTCTTCATCCTAAATGGACCTCACAGTATCGTAACATGGTGTGAGGTTTACTAAACAGTGGTAGCATTGATTTATTTTACACTCCTTACATTCAGAATCACTTTTTTTTTCTCTCCACAACATAGACCTAACATGCCAACACATGCCTTTTTAATATTTGCTTATTTAGCTTCTTAATATGTTCTTAAGTAGCTGAAATTGCAGCGAAAGTTGTTTTCACTTGTATGGGTTTCTCTCTTTGTTTGTTCATTTTGTTTGTTTGAGTGCAAGGTAATTCAATCAGTCATGTACAGCTCATGATAAAATGTTTTTTTGTTTTTTTTGTTTTTTTCTTGAGGAGGGTGCATTGCGTGTATGACTGTTCACCAGATTCTCACTAGGGGGAGACATTCCATTATAATGAAGCCAAGTTAAAATCATAAGGGAACTTTTCCAGGTTAATCAATGCACTGGTCACTGTGATTACAAAACAAGTCTTCATTTCTGCCCTGCTGAGGTGACTGGACTCCATGGGTTCCCCTTTCTATCACTAGAAACAGACAACACACATCCAACACTTCAAATTCAACAAAGGGACAAACTGAATAGATTCAGAAAAGCAAACAGAAAAGCAAAAGCTGCATTTGAAAACACACACTTCCATCCGAATACAAGACAAAAAGCAGAATTTAGATTAGACGGTATTCCAGAATTCATTTATTCATTTTCTGTAACAATTTAATCCTAATTAGGTCACAGGAAGGCTGGCACCATATCAGCCGACTCGAGGCAAGGGCAGAGTATACCCTGGTCGGCTTGCCAGGCCATTACAGAGCAAGAATTCACTGACAGCTGTGCAGCTCCTCTTGATGAAAATCAGCAATGGTTCTTTTTCATGATCGTTTCACAACAGACAGTGAGAGACATGGCCAGCATTTGATTACCCAGCTCGTAGCTACACTAGGGAGGACAGCAGTGACAACCCAGTGACAGTCGGGATTGAATCCCTGACCTAGGGATCAGTATGCCAGCGCCCTACCACTGGGCCACTACTGCCCCCTATTATTATTCATTCACTCATTTTCTAAACCACTTAATCCTAATTAGGCTTGTGGGAAGGCTGGCGCCCATCTCAGCCGATTGTTTGCGAGGACGAGTTGCACCCAGGACAGCTCACCAGGTCATCATAATAATAATAATAATAATTATATATATATATATAATTTTTTTTTTTTTACACGTTTTTTGTCACAATACGCATTGAAAAGGTAATTTCATACCTGTCCATGTAGATCTCCATATTTACACATATGACTCTCAGGGTCTTGTTGCTGCTGACAAACCCTCCCTCATGTTTTTTTTTTTTAAACCCTGACAAGTGCTGAATTCAGCGATTCGACCATTAGGTGTCATTTGAAGTTCACAGTCTACTTAAAACTAAACAGCTTGAAG
>CM045735.1:58579748-58589748 GCA_024760905.1 Plotosus lineatus | reverse complement strand
GATTTCACATTATCTTGCTTTATAAATGCATTTCGGTAAGACTCCATCCTCAAGTTCAGTATAAAACAGTCTCAGTTGCTGTAGTTAGCATTTCTGAAAGGGAAACAACTTTTCCAGATGTGTGGGGCAGTGGTGGCTTGGTGGTAAAGGTGATGGATCACTGATCCCAAGGTTGGGGGTTCAAGCTCCACTCTCCACAAGGTTGCGATGGCCTGGGAGCTATCCAGGGTATATTCTGCCCACGCCCTGCTTCGGTTGGCACAGGCGCCAGCCTCCCCGTGACCCTAATAAGAAGTAAGCAGTTACAGAAACTGAATGAATGAATGGGCTCAGCTCAGCTCAGCTAAAGTCAATGTAAAGGCCTGGGATCGATTCATTGTGCTGTGCGAGGAGTTTACATGCTTTCTCCATGTTTTGCGTTGGTTTTCTCCAGGTAAAATAGACTGGTCAAGCTGTTCAGAGTGTACCCCATATTTGTCCAGAGTCGGCTGAGCTAGGCTCCGGGTTCTTGGCAACCATAGTAAAATTAAGTCGATGGGTGAATGAATGAAGTTTCGTCATACTGCTGAGAAGCTGTTGGGTTGTTGGATGGCGTGTAAGCCTCACCAGGTCACTCACCGGTCCTGTTGGTGAAATAATTTCCCAACATGTAAAGATAAAGGTGAATCCAGTATATCTGATACATAACTGCATGAGATACTGTGGTAGAAGTGGTTGAATGGAAAAAAAAACAAAAAACAAAAAAACCCAAAACAAAACAATTTTTTTTTTTATTTCTTCTGTCAGAGATCACTGTAAAGAAAAATAAATCATAGCTTAAGGGACAACACCACAAATAACCAATGATTTATTAAGTGGGGACAAATAGCGGTGTCAATTACTAATGTAAGTGCCACAAATTACACCGTCTGACACTGCAAAAAGGCGAAGCAAAATGCCAATGGTGAGGGGGACTCTATAATTTTATTTTTACCCCTGATCTCTGAATGGTCTCCATAATTGGCCAGTTTCCCTGATGTACGAGTGAGAGTGAGCTTAAAGGGGAAGGCTTGGTTTGTATTTGGCTGAACTTTCTGTATGATTTCGAAACATATTTCATGACAATCTTTAATGGGCAGCACTGTCACTTGAAGGGTCTCAAAATCCTGGTCAAGAACCTCTCTGTGTGGAGTTTTCCTCCCAGCCAGGACCTGCATGTGGGACCAATATGGGTAGATGGTGACCTTAAAAATGCATCCCATATGGGATTGTCCATGGGTTCCATAGTGGCCCCAAGACAACTGCTCAAAAGTGTATGCCTGACATACATGGGCAATAATTTGACACAGGCCAAAATGGAATTTTAGCTGGGGACCAATTGGGTCAACTAAGTGTGTCCTACTTTGGCAAGCCCAGGCAGGCTCCTGTATGGGTCCTAGCTGGGTTACTAACGGAGAATTAATTCATCTAGGCAGTTGACATGGGGCCATTATGGAACCCATGAATAACCCCATATGGGACACATTCTGTAGCCCTGCTTTCTACGCACATACGAGTGCTGACCCGAACGTTTTCATTGTTTCCTCCAATCACTCTGATTTCCTCCCACAGCACATTAGATCAACTGGTATGGATCGAGATCAGTCGGGATAACAGCCTTAATGTGATACAAGACAAGTCTCTTGAGACATTTGGTGCCCATGGGGGTTAGGGCAACTAGGAGATAGTTTTTTTTAAGCAGCTTGCTGGCTGTTTTAAGACGAGGGGGTGGTCCATACTTTGCAGTAGCGAGAGGTTAAAGATGGTGGTGAAAAAGGTCTACACCACAGGTGTCAAATTCATGCCACAAAGGTCCATGTGGCTGCAGGTTTTTGTTTCAACCAAGCAGCATCACACCTGACTTTGCTCATTTCCAGAACTGGTCTGAGTCTTCAGGCAGTTGATTGGTCAGTCTCTGTACAGAGCACACAGATTGACCAATCAACTGTCTGAAAATTCAAATCATTTGTTTAAGTGAGCAAGTCAGGTGTGCTGCTGCTTGGTTGAAACAGAAACCTGCAGCCACTGCGGCACTATATGGCATGAATTTGACACCCCTGGTCTCCACTGTACAGCAGTGATTATCTTTGATTATGGAGTTGGAACACCAATTGTCGTTGGTGATATAAACACACAGGTCTCCTTCACGTTTCTTACCGGACATGCTGGTTCTGTCAGTTCTAAAGGTGGTATTGCCTGCGAGCTCAATCACGGTGTCTGGGATGAAAGTGTCTGGAAATTACTGTTGGTAATCTTAGAAGTGATATAAGAGTTATACAACAATCCGGGCATTGTGCATTAAAGCACAACCATAACTCTTCCATCTTGTTGCTGAGTGAGTTGGGAGCTGGTGAGAAATAAGCTCGGAATGGCTGGCTTGTTCTTCAGTTCATTTTCTGCAACCGCTTTATCCTAATTAAGGTCGCAGGGAGGCTGGCGCCCATCCCAGCCAACTCTGGGCAAGTGCAGAGGACACCCTGGACAGCTCGCCAGGCCATCACAGGACAGAAACACGCTGACGGCTTTGCAGCTAATCTTGTCGAAAGTCAGCAATGGTTCTTTTACATCAACCTCTCACCATAGACAGTGAGAGACATGGCTGGCCTTTGATGACCCAGTTAGCTACACTTGGCGGGGAAGGGGGGGGTCAACTTTGTGGAGAGTGGGACTCGAACCCCCAACCTTTGCATCAGCATTCCAGCGCCCTATACCACTAGACCACCACTGCCCACACACTGGCCTGTAGTTTTGAGCATTTAGCTAAGCCCTTAGCCCCGCTCTCTTTCCCCTCTTCTGTTTTCTGTGTCACCGCCACCTGTGCCATTTCAGCAGGGGGCATGGAGGGAGGGGGGAGGGGGGAGGGGGAGGGGGGGGGGTTCGTGGACGTGCAGATCTCAAGAGGTATAAAATTCTCAGGTACTATTGTTTTCGAACTTGGAGCAGTGATTTTCACGAACCATGAGCAGCTCGGTCATGCTGTGCTGCACATGTGCAGCTGCCAGGGACTGACCCCAGGAAAGAAAAAATCATGTAAGCACAATAAAGAAAATAAAAGACATCGCTGCAAAAACGTCAAGAGCTCCAGGCCGCTGTGTCTGCCTGCACCGCCATCTTGCCCATGTGTATTCTGGATGCCTCGATGCAAGCATGCAGTTCCATAATATTCTCCCACAATGACCATGTGACCGCTTCCTTCCAGAAATGATTACGGACTAATCCCTCCCTCAACTCATCCTCCATTTGTATTGAATGATTCAATCTTCCTTTGCAATTTGTTTCGGTGATATACCCTTGTTGAGCCCAGTATTCAAACCCATGGCTTTCTTGTTGACCGATGTACAAGTACAGATGTACAGGTCCGAGTATATTTACAGTTTGGAGCATACTTCCCAAGTACACTCATAAAAAAAGTAAAAAAAAAAAAAAAAAAAAAAAAAAAAAATGTGACATTCTGTGTCCAAACTACTTTCTTTTTTTCTGAATGTCCCTGGAGAGCAAATCTGAGGCTTCAGACAGATTTTTAGAAAGTGCCACACTGATTGTGGGATGTCTCATGTAATAGGCAGTTAGCATTGCTCTACCAGGGCCTGACTCGCTCCCTCTACTTCCTCTTCCTCGCAATGTCTTACCAGTGTGTCACATGACATACACACTCTGTGACATTGCCTACTGATTGACCTACACACCCTGCGGTGATGACAGCGAGAGAGGCGCTACAACCCTGATGCATCTCTCCTGCGGAGCATTGCGTACTGCTTCCACTTGATTTCTTACAGACCTCATTAAAGGAGCTGTGTCATGATTTTTTCCCCAACTGAAATCCCACAGGCCCCCAGTACAGCTAACTGGGTTATCGAAGGCCGCCCATGTCTCTCACTGTCTGTGGTGGGAGGTGCATGTAAAAGAACCATTGCTGACTTTTGTTAAGAGGAGCTGCATCGCCGTCAGCATGTTTCTGCCCTGTGATGGCCTGCTGAGCTATCCACGGTGTACTCTACCTTTGCCCAAAGTCAGTTGAGAGGGTCCTGGGTTTAAATCCCGGTGTTGGACATTTCTGTGGCGTTTGCATGTACTTCAAGTGCTTACATGGGTTTTCTCCAGGTACAAAACAGCTGTTCCGAATTACCCAAGGTATAAATTTGGGTGTAAATGGCTGTATGTTTGCTCTACAATTCTCTGGTGAGCTATTCAGGGTGTACTCCTCGCTCAGTCAGTGTCATCTGAGATAGGCACTAGGCTCTCCCGGTCCTTGTAGGATTAAGCGTGTCTGAATTCTATCCCAATTTGTAGTTATATAAATGGCAGCGTTCCATTGGATAACACCGATAATGGTATTGCTCCGACTTTCTTTAAACAACCTTGGCACCGCCCCTTTAAAGCTCAGCATCTGATGATTTTTACAAAGCAAACATATTTTCTTTCCAATCTTCCCCTTTCAAGTATCTAGTGAAGTGGACCTTTATTTTCATCGCCATGGGCTTAAACATGTCGGTGCAGGTGAACAGGCGGCCGCTGTGCTCCGCTGGCCGCTCAGATTATCCCCATCCATCATTTTTTAGGTGCTCGTTAAAGGGAGGGAGCAACATTAGTCTGCAAATTATAATTTGTTCTCGAACCACATAAGGTAAATGTCATCAATGACCTTTCTAGCTGTGTCTCAGTCATTACGCCATTGTAAAAGATTTACGGTTATTATTCTAACAACGACCTCATGGTTCAATCATCTGAGCCATCCTCGTTAACCAGTTAGTACTGTTTTAACTACTGAGTCTTCAATACTATCTTTAACGAAGTATGACGAAGTATGAGGTCATTCACTGTCAAACACTTAGCATTACTTAATCATTTTAAAGGTCATATTAAATTACTAATTACAATAGTGGCGGCGGCGGCGGTGGCGGCAGCACGGCGGTGCAGTGGTTAGCATGTCCGCTTCACAGCGAGAAGGTTCGATTCCCACCTTGGACTTTTCTGTGTGGAATTTGCATATTCTCCCCATGCTTGTGTGGGTCTCCTCTGTGTACTCTAGTTTTCTCCCACAGGCCAAAAATATGCACTGTAGGTTCACTGGCCGTTCTAAATCGACCCTCGGTGTGAATGTGAGTATGAATGGTTGTGCGATTGATGGCCTGGCGAGCTGTCCAGGGTGTACCTCGCCTTCAACCGAGGTAGACTGAGATGGCCGCCAGCCTTCCGGTGACCCTAATTAGTATTAAGCGGTTCAGAAAAGGAATGAAGATGAACACGCAGCATGCTGGTGCAACAGTCAGTGTGTCCAGCGGACAGCAAAAAAGTCCTGGGTTCGAGACTCAGATTTGCCAATGGTGTTTCTGTAACGAAGAAGCCTTGTGTGGGTTTTCTCCAGGTACTCCGGTTTCCTCCTATAGTTTAATTGCATGCATGTTAGGCTAATAGGCTGCTCAAAATTACCTCCAGGTGTAAGTGTGTGTGTGTGTGTGTGCTGGCTGTGCTATTCAGGGTGAACCCTACCTTGGACCAGAGTCAGCTGACATAGGCTCTGGCCTCATTCACCTTTTTAAGATGAAGCAGTTTCGCAAATAAATAAATTAATTTATTCAACAGGGTCAATGGTCAGCTGTAGCCAATCCTAGTTGATTTAAAGCTGGAGGCGGAGTTACACCCTGGGCAGGTTGCCAAACGATTTCAGGACTCACTTAGACCCACACATGATTCACATTCACACTTATAAGCGATTTAGAGAAGTCAGCTGACTTAATGCGTATGTCTTTGGACTGTTTGGAGAAAACTGGAGTACCCAAAGGAAACCCAAATGAGCATGATGAGAATGGAGAAGAACCCCAGACAGAAAACTCCAGTCAGCCTCCAGGTTTTAAGTAAAAGAACCCAGAACCTTCTTGTTGTGAGGCAACAGTAATGACTAGTGTGCCGGCATGTCGACCCGTCTCCATAAACAATCTGAACAATTCCACAAATTGCTGTAATGCCATTTAGAAGCTTCTGATTAGCTAATTGTCACAATTAGAAGTTAATTGGGAGTGCATCTGTGTCTGACGGGGTTACACCAGATATGCGAAGAGGGATCCGAAAAAAAAACATAAATAAATAAATAAATAAAATAAATTCAGCAAAATGTAGTGAGAAGCTTGTCGAAGGATTAACTGAGCACCGGATTCGAGTTCAAACAAATAAAACTAAAATTGCACCAAATACAGAATTAATCATCTCTGTTCACCTGCTAAAAATATACACTTTATTTGTGCTATTATTTTCTACTGGGATATTGTACACGGCGCTGTAGTGGCATAATAAATACATAATAAGATGAATACATTCTATGTAAAGGCATTTTTCTGGGCACTCAAGCTCACTGTCCAGATAAGAAAAAAAACCAAACAAGCAAAAAAAATCAAAACAAGAAAAAATAATACATATAAAAAATAAAACCACACACACATATATATATATATATATATATATATATATATATATATATATATATATATATATATATATATATATAAATAAATATATATATATATATCTACAGGGATCCCTCACTTTCCGCTGTTAATTGGGACCGCGATCCCCCGCGATGACTGAAATCCGTGAAGTAGGATCAACCCCCCCACTCCCCCCATTGACGTATACATACATGTGTATATAGTATCAACAAATATATATTCAATGGTATAAATGCTTATAATAACAATTAAACATTAAAAAATAATGCATAAGCTGTAAATAAAATATAAATACACACACATACAGACGCACACACGCAGATGCGCGCCTCACAAAAATATAGTTTTGATGGGAGATTTTGGGTTGGTTTTTGTTTTGTGTTTGTTTAGGGTTTTTTATTCTATTTATTTATTTTTTTGCATAATTTTCCTTGTTTTTGTGGCATTTCCTTAACATTTCCCCCTTTCTTCCTTAATTTTCTTATTTTTTATTTCGATGAATATTAAATAAAAAAAAAACACGATGCCCTGAAGTTGCATAAATTGTAGCGCGAAGTAGTGAGGGATCCTTGTGTGTGTGTGTGTGTATATATATATATATATATATATATATATATATATATATATATATATATATATATATGAAATCAGGTTGAATAAGCAATTTGAAACAGATGGGTTTTGCATCCAGAGGTAAATAGGGGGGTCCTGAGGTCGGGTGGTAATGAGTTCAGTGCTCTGCTCCCCATGGTAGTGAGAAGCTATTTAGCACATTCACCTCACAGCAAGGTGGTCCTGGGTTCGATTCCCTGCTCGGGGTAGTTCCTTGTGGAGTTTCCATATTTTGTATGAATGTGCTTGCATAGGATTTCTCTGTGTACTCCAGTTTCCTCCAGCAATCCAAAACAAACAAACAAACAAACAAAAAATGCACAGTGAGTGGATTGGCTGTTAAAAATTGCTCCTATGTGTGAGTGCTGAGTGTCTTGGCCTAGCAATGGACTAGTATGCTGTTTAGGGTGTACCCTGATTTTGGTTAGAATCAGCTGAGATAGGCTCCCACTTCCCTATATATTAATAGAATTAAGTGATTTGGCAAATAAAGAGGGTCACATGGAGGCTGGAGCCTATCTCATCCAATACTGGTCAAGAAGTGGCACATATTGAACAGCTCGCCAGACCATTACTGCTATGCACACTCAGATCTATAGCTGGGGGGGGGGGTTTCGAAACAGAAAATCAGCCGATGGGCAGTGGTGGTTGGGGGTTCACACCCCGCTCTCCATGGGTTGTCACTGCCTCCCCAGTGCAGCTAACTGGGTTATCAAAGGTCGTCCATGTCCATGTGAGCTGTCCACCTCACGCGAAGTCGGCTGGAATGGGCGCCAACCTTCCCATGACTCTAATTAGAATTAATTGGTTACAGAAAATGAATGAATGAAAATCAGCTCAATGTTCATATCTGTAGGAAGAAACTGGAATACCCAGAGGAAACCCACACAAGCACAGAGAGAACATACGATCAACACACCGACACATGTGCATGTGTGTACGTGTATGTGCATGCGTGTATGTGTATGTGTATGTGTGTGTGTGTGTGTGTGTGTGTGTGTGGGGGGGTGTTTACACTACAGGATTGTACACCAGTTTCAATCTTACATTTATAAGTCGCCTTTAATTAAAAAAAAAAAAAAAAGTGTTTCGCCGAAAGCTAAACAGATCGATGCCTGCGACATGAACGAAAAAGATTTGTGCCAGATGAAAGACTGATAAAGGGGCTAAAGAACAAAAACAGGCCTCAAATGTTTGCTGTGTGGGATCGATGTCTCATTTAATCCCCTGGTTGATGCTCCTCTTCACACACACACACACACAACCCCCCACAACACCCCCCACGGATATGTTTATGACTCATATGTACTTCAGTTTTGGTTAAAAGTAATACGTCTGGGTTTAAGTTTATAGATGTTGAGGTAGGAGGTGTGACTTTTATATAAAACACTTAATAATCAAATAGGGCCTGACAGGAAGTACTTCACTGCTCACATCCTGAAGGTGATTGTTTTTCACTAACAGCACATCCCTGAGTGTTTAATCTGCATTTTCTTTACAGCCACGTGAAACTTCCACAAAACAAGCTAAGTTCCATCATGATTAGTTATAGCAGCTGTAAACATCACTCCCTATAAACCCTCAAAGTACAACGACGCTCGGGGTGCAAACTCATCTCTCCTGAAGATGGTGGAACACCTGAGAACGTTTCAGCTTTATTTATGGAATTGGAGACTCCTTCTTACACACTCAATCATCTTCCAATCCTTTGAGGGGTCACATGGAGGCTAGAGTCCATCCACACCCTCTGTACACCCTGGCCAGCTCACCAGACTATCACAGGTCCAATACACACAACTATTTGCACTCACATCCACATCTCGGGTGATTTTGGAATGGACGGCTTGTATAATATGCATGTCATTGGACTGTTGGAGGAAACCAGAGAGTCCCAGGAGGAAACTCACACAAGAAAGGGGAGAGCATGCAAACTCTCATCAAATCCAGGACTCGGACCCAGGAGCTTCTGGCTGTGCACTGGGTGAACTAACCGCAAGACCACCGTGAGACTACTTCTGTAAACATTAAGCATTTGCTTAGAGAACATTTCACGATAGCGCCGCACGGTGATTTGGTGATTAGCACATCCATCTTAAAGCAAGAAGGTCCTGGGTTCAAGGGTCCGAGGGCCAAGGGCGTTTCTGTGTGGAATTTGCACGGTCTTCCTGTGTTTGCATGGGTTTATTCCGGGTACCCAGGTTTTCTTTTACAGTCCAAAGACATGTGCATTAGGATAAGTACCAACATTTTCCCTAGTTGTGAAAGTAAACGGTTGTGTGTGTGTGTGTGTGTGTGTGTGGGGGGGGGGGGGGGGTGTTTGAGTGTGTGTGTGTGTGTGTGTGTGTGTGTGTGTGTGTGTGTGTGTGTGTGTGTCTGAGTGTGTGTGTTTGTGTGTGAGTGTGCTTTAGCATGTGTGTGTGTGTGTGTGTGGAGGGGTGTTTGAGTGTGTGTGTGTGTGTGTGTGGAGGGGTGTTTGAGTGTGTGTGGGGGTGTTTGAGTGTGTGAGTGAGTGAGTGAGTGTGTGTGTGTGTGTGTGTGTGTGTGTGTGTGTGTGTGTGTGTGTGTGTGTGTGTGTTTGAGTGTGTGTGGGGGGTGTTTGAGTGTGTGTGTGAGTGAGTGAGTGAGTGTGTGTGTGTGTGTGTGTATTTGAGTGTTGGTGCGTGTGGGTGTGTGTGGGTGAGAGTGTGAGAGTGTCGTGTGTGTGTGTGTGTGTGTGTGTGTGTGTGTGTGTGTGTGTGTGTGTGTGTGTCTGTATGTGTGTGTGTGTGTGTGTGTGTGTGTGTGGGTGTGTGTTTGAGTGTGTGTGGGGGTGTTTGAGTGTGTGTGTGAGTGAGTGTGTGTGTGTGTGTGTGTGTGTGTGTGTGTGTGTGTGTGTGTATTTGAGTGTTGGTGGGTGTGGGTGTGTGTGGGTGAGAGTGTGAGAGTGT
>CM045735.1:58572248-58574748 GCA_024760905.1 Plotosus lineatus | reverse complement strand
GACCAGGAGGTTGTGTGTTCGAATCCCAGTTAGAAACCCCCCCCCCCCCACTGTGCTAAGACCCCTGGACAAGATCTTAGACACAAGTAGGCCTCTGTTCACCCAGCAGTATAAATGGGTACCAGTAAAATATACTGGGACGGTAACCTGCGATGGACTAGCGTCTCATCCAGGAGGAGCTACTTCTGGTAGCTTCACGCTACAGAAACTGGGAATAAGCATCAGCCTGATGAACTATTGGGCTCGGGTGTAAAAAGCCCATCAGACAACCTTACCGTAATTATTATGTATGTTATTTCTCTGGAGCGATCAGCATGTCCACCTCACAGTGAGACGAGCGTCCCATCCAGGAGGAGTTGAACTCCTGGTCGCTTCACGCTACGGAAACCCCGAGATAAGCACCGGCCTGATGAGCCACTATGGCTCGGGTGTAAAAAGCCCAACGGACTTACCTTACCCATATTCCTGTCTCATGTGGTGAAACAGTGGCAAAGGCTGTTGAGGGACATGGCTGCTGTGGATGGTTTAGTAATAATCCGAGCCAGAAGAGAGATTCACCCGAGGTCCAAAACTCGAGGTCATAAACAGGCAACAATCAAAAATCAGGCAAACAGAGCAAAGCGGAGGAAAAAAAAAAAAAAAAAATCAACAATCAGCTCTTGAAGTTAATGTGAAGGAAGCGGGAAGGTTTTGATTCCATTGCACTTTGTGATGCTAATCGACTGGGTGCACAACCTCATCTTCCAAACACAGCTCATGTGCTACGTCCCTGGTATGCGGTGGTAAGTATTTACCAAAGATGGTTCAAAGGAAGGAGAAGGGCAGGGGCAGTGGTGGTCTGGTGGTAAAGGGCGCGGGATCACTGATCCTAAGGTTGGGGGTTTGAGTCCCACTCTCCCCCGTACAGCTAACTGGGTTATCAAAGGCCAGCCATGTCGCTCACGGTCGGTCTATGGTGAGAGGTTCATGTAAAAGAACCATTGCTGACTTTCGTACAGAGTAGCTGCAAAGCCGTCAGCATGTTTCTGCCCTTTGCTAAAGGGTTGTGTCAGGAGGTGCATCCGACGTAAAAACCTATCCCAAATCAAACATGCGGATCAGATGATTCGCTGTGGCGACCCCTGAAAAAGGTAAAAAGCCGAAAGGAAAAGACGAAGATGGTTCAAAGGAAGGAGAATCAGTGAACAGGAAGCGTATCGTGGGTGGTCCAGGCTCACTGGTGCGCATGAGAAGACGAGTGAAGGCTAACACTTCTCGTCTGATCATAAACAGGAGATGCTGTAGCACACAGCGCTAAACCTGTTTGTGCTGGATCTGATAGAACAGAGTCAGAACACAGTGCATTGGACTTGTTGTCCCCCCCCCCCCAAGTCTCAGTTTTACAGTTAACACTGAATATTTCAAGGCTATCAAGGACAATTACACCAAATTAAAAACTTGTTTACATTTTGTTTCCTTCACCACATACTTCACACATGCTGTTATTGCTGTTATTAATTAATTAATTAATTTAATTGGTTGTTTATTTAGAAACCATCTATAATGCGTCCACAATCTGTGCATCTCTCAGATTATACATGCAAAAAAGGCCTCTTTATGCCGGCTGTGTATTCTGGGGTGAGATCGATATGTTTAATAAAGCCGCAGCTTACAGTACAGAATAAAGCTTTTTAGGGCATTTGTAAGTCTTTTCCAGTGAGAATTCCCTCTGCCGTTTTCACTCACACTGTGTTTTGCAGTACTTTGAGGGATTTGAGGCAAATCGCCTTTTGTACATAAATTATTGAGAGTTATTATTTCACTTCTGGTCTGAACTTAAACTGCTAACACACTCCAGTGCACATACACCATTATTCCATCATGCACTGGTAGAGAGAGACTGATAGAGACACAGAGAGAGAGAGAGAGAGAGAGAGAGAGAGAGAGAGAGAGAGAGAGAGAGAGAGAGAGAGAGAGAGAGAGAGAGAGAGAGATGCAAACACATCCATGGCTTGTAGCAAAGCACTTCACAGGCAGCTTTAAGTCCTCTGTGTCTGTCCTGGACAGCTACACTGCAGGAAAAAAAAAAAAAAAAAACAATAAATGGAGACTTAGATCATCATTTATCTGACTGTTTAACAGCTGAAATATCTGGATTGTTAATACAGTGGACCACACCGTACATTTTCGGTGCGAGATTACTCTCTGGAGTACTAGAGTACTCACATCTAGGGCAACTTGGAACAGTCAGTTATTCCGATGTTAATGTCTTTGAACTGTGTATATTCTCCCTGTGCTTCTGCAGGTTTTCCTTTTGGTTTTCTCACACAGAGTTTTCTTCAAAGACATGCACATTATGATTATTGGATGTTAGCAAGTCGCGCTTATGTGAATCGGTGTCTGCGTTGGCCCAGTGATGGTCTGGCAAGCTTATCAGGATGTATCCGGCCCTCACACAATGTCATCTGAGAACGGCCCCAGTAAACCTAATACGATTAATTTGCTCAGGAAGTGAGTGGTT
>CM045735.1:58564748-58569748 GCA_024760905.1 Plotosus lineatus | reverse complement strand
ATAAAGCCTGGATCCCTCTAACTCATGGCCTGTTGACACCAATATCAAGTAGTTGGAATCCTTTGGTTAATCCACCGGAATGATGGCAAGCTCTGAATTCGTTCACTTCACTTGGATTTTGATGGTATCAGTGAGATGGGCACACTTGGAGTCGTAGATCAATAGAAATAGAAATTAGGCAGAGAAAGTCTTCCTGTATTGTGATGTAAACTTCTCTCAGCCACTCACGTATTACTCAGCGAGTCATCTGACTATGATAGCTGTAATGCCGGTGTTTGGACATAAAGCCCGGATTCCTCTAACTTATGGTGGTGTCAACACACATAAGACGACTCCATCCACACACAAGGAACATCGGATTATAAGGCGCACGTCACAATTTTTGGAAGATTAAAGGATTTTAAATTAAAATTAAAATTTACATTATTTTAGACACAGCACTCAGTAAATATGGTGAAGATAATGCACTTGTACACAGAGGACATGAAAAAAATGACCATCCTTTCTGCTCTCTCTCTCTCTCTCTCTCTCACACACACACACACACACACACACACACACACACACACACACACACACATATACTCTCTCACACACACACACACACACACACACACACACACACACACACACACACATACACTCACACACATACACTCACACACATACTCACACACACACACACACACACACACACATACTCACACACACACACACACACACACACACACACACACACACACACACACACACACTTGTCCTCTCCTTCTCTTCTTCCTACGCGATGCAGTAGCCTAGGCAACCTTTTCTTTATGATGCAACTTCTTTCTCTTTAGGGTGGTTTACACTTCCTCACTGATTTCATCTACTTTCACATGACCAGCTCTATATATACGCCTCTATTTATTTATTTATTTATTGTATACTTCACAACTTCACTTCTTTTCAGTAAAATAAACACGGCCCTGCATAAAAGTGCTATGTTAATTGTGCTCTTGTTATCTATTGCCTGACGTCCGGGGTGTGTGTGCTTGGTATTTTCATGAGTGCCCAGAAAACAGTCTGCATTGAGCTGACATGCTGTTATTTGAATGTCTGGATGCGTGAAAAACATAATCACATGCAGTGAAAATTGTTGATTTGTTGAAGCATGCCATGCTTTTTTTTAAATTGATAATAAAATATATATTCGTCTCGTTAGCCATAAAATTACCGTTTTATTGTCATTTTCATATTTTGAATAAAACTCGTAATGCCTCACCTGCAACAATTTTAAATGTGCCCTTGAAATGTGACCTTGGACTGTCTCTTATGTCTTTTTAAAGCCGTACCAGCTGTACAGACTTTCGGTTCTGAACAACTGGTGAAGGTTTGGTTTAAATCCATGTAGGTGTGCACGAGATGTTTTTAAGATGGCCTCACATGACTCCTGAGTGCATTGATTGGTGAAAGTATCTCCTCATGGTCTCCGTGCTGTCCATTCCTTGAATGTGCCAAAACAAATCTAGTCCTGGCTACAGACAAACAAAGTGGTTCAGAAAGAGCCACACAACACAGTTCCAGCCAATCAGCCGCAAGGCAGCATTTCTGCTTGTGCATTGAACAGACACACCTCACTGCTGATTGGCTGGAGTGGAGATGGCAGTGACACAGTTTATCTCATTGCCTTGGAAATATGCATTGCCGAGTGTGGTGTAACGGTGGTGTCGTGGTTAGCCCTACAGCTAGAAGGTCCTGGGTTCAAGTCCCATGCTTGGTGAGAGTGTTTATGAGTGGTGTTTGCATTGTTCTCCTGTGCTTGCATGGGTGTCCTCTGGAATAGGCCCCAGGTGTGAGTGTTAATTGCTTTGTGTGTGTTGGCCAAGTTTTCAGATTTCACGCCTCAAATCTTTTGGTTATTCGAGCATCTGAGTACTTTGGATTTTGCACCGACAGAATGCTGGCCAATATATAAAATAATATATATTTTTTAACAATAGCAGGTTTTGCAGGTTTATTTGACAAACTGGAAGAGATTTATGGTTTCATCTGAGCTGAACATGAAACGCTTAAAGTTGATTGATGGCTAATCTTGAGATTGTGTAAAAAAAAACTCGTCGTTCACTTGGGGGTCATTTAACACAGTGTCTCAACCCCTGCTTGAGTGAGTTGCTTTTTATTATTACTATTATTATTGTAATTATGATAGAAAATTGAATGGTTAGTGCTTCCGCCTCACAGCAAGAAGGTCCTGGGTTTGATTTCCAGCTCGGGCATTTTCACAGTAGGTTAATTGGCTCTCCCATATCACCCCTAGGTGTGAGTGTGTATATGAATAGTTGTGTGATTCTTGGCCCCCGCCCTGGCCCAGAGTCAGCTGAAATGGGCGCCAGCCTCCCTGCGACTCTAATTAGGATTAAGTGGTTCAGAAACAATGTCAGAAAATTGTGACTGAGGGCTCCCAGGAACTCATGACACAGAGCTCTGCATGTTGAACGTACAGTAATTAAGAATCTCAATTAAAAGCAAGAGTCACAACATGAAGCTTCATCCCGTGCACCTTGCACTTTTATGCTAATTATATTACTTTGCATTTGAAGGAGGGCAGTGGTGGCTGGGGTTCAAGTTCCCAGTGTCTACAAGGTTGCCCCCCCCCCCCCCCTCCCCCCGAGTGCAGCTAACTGGGTTATGAAAGGCCGGACATGTCTCTCACTGCCTTTGGTGTGAGGTTCATGTAAAAGACCCACTGCTGACTTTCGACAAGAGTAGCTGCAAAGCCGTCAGTGTGTTTCCGCCCTGCGATGGCCTAGCGAGCTGTCCAGGGTGTATTCTGCTTTCGCCCGGAGTTGGCTGGGATGGGCGCCATCCTCTACACGACTCTAATTATGATTAAGCAGTTTTAGTAAATGATGATGATGATGATGATGATGATGATGATGATGATGATGATGAACTGAGCATTTGAAGGCTAAGGGTTTCTCTGAATGGTCCGATACTGGTAGTGGGGCTTGAACCAAGAACCTTAAGGTCAGTAACATAGTGCTTTAGTCCCTCTTCAGTCATCACACGTTTAAGATGATAGATCGATAAAAAACTGACTTACACACGTTAATTGATGACGACTGACAATCACTCTGGAAGTGGGATGTTGTTTCAGCATATGCTTTCCGTATTAATATATTTCGCACCAGCTGCACGGTTTCTAAGTTGATGTTTCAAGAATTGTCCCAGTAGCAAATATTGGGACACATCTGTGTTTTCTGTTCAAGCCATTATATCTGCCATTCTTTCATTTTCTGAACCGCTTAATCCTAATTGGGGTTGCAGGGAGGTAGGCGCCCATCATAGCCAACTCCAGGGGTGAGGGCAGAGTACACCCTGGACGGCTCGCCATGCTAAGCTACTCTTGTCGAAAGTCAGCAATGGTTCTTTTACAGCATCAGACCATAGACAGTGAGAGACCTGGCCGGCCTTTGATAACCCAGTTATCTGCACTGGGTGTCGTCAGTGACAACCTGTTGAAAATGAGGCTTGAACCCCTAACCTTAGGGTCAGTGATCCAGTACCTTTACCACCAGGCCACCACTGCCCTCATATCTGCCATTTTAAACAAATAAAATCACTGACATTAGTTCAGAGCATGTTCTCTGTCCATTTCTACACAGTGGTAGTTCGCTCAATTTGTCACTAATGGGGACAGTCGGCTTAAAAGCATTAACAGTGCTCCCGCGGTTGGCTATTACCTCAATTAGCCTTGAGGAAAATACATTTGAAAGTATGTTATAATGGTTCAAAAAGGATTTCCCCACCGTTTTTTCTTCTTCTTAAGATTGTAGCTTACTGAACACAGAATGAGCAGGACCTGAAACACAGACGTCCACTATATTTTCTGACCGATCGTCACTGAGACAACGACTTGAGTCCCTGATCTCATGCTTGTACTGAATACACGGTAGGAAAGAAAATAAGACGTGAGAGTCTAAAACAGTGTTTCCCAACCTTTTTGAGCCAAGGCACACCTTTTACATTAGAAAAATCACGAGGCACACCACGGAACAAAAATGATACTGCCCTCTAGCAGAACTGCACTGTTACTACACGCTAAGTGAAATTGGGTAATCTAAGACATGCACTTGATATAGTTGTGACCAGGAAGTGTTTTTATTATTGTTGTTGTTGTTGTTGTGTTTCACACTCATTCATTCATTCATTCATTCATTTTTTTGAACCACTTAATCTGAATTAGAGTTGGGTGGAGGCTGGCAACTCTCTCAGCTGACTCTGGGTGAGTACACCCAGGATAACTTGCCAGGCCATCTCAGGGCAGAAACACACTGATAGCTTTGCAGTTCCTCTTGATGAAAGTCAGCAATGGTTCTTTTACATGCACCTCACACTATAGACAGTAAGAGACGTGGCTGGCCGTTGCTAACCCAATTAGCTGCTTTGGGGGTGTTGGGTGGGGGGTGGTGGTGGTGGTGGTCTCAGAACCAATAAGCCCCCCCCAAAAAACAAAACAAATAAACAAACAAAAAACCCACTTACTCACCTGCTGAACCATTTAATCCACTTTTACAGTCACAGGGAGGCAGCCTAAAGTCTGTTTCAGCCAATACTGGGAAATGGAGGAGCACACCTTAACCAGCTCACTAGACCTTCACAGGACACAAATAATTGTTATACGTGTGAATATGAAATAAGGGCAGTGGTGGCCTGGTGGTAAAGGTGCTGGATCACTGATCCCAAGGTTGGGGGTTCAAGCCCCACTGTCAACAGGTTGTCACTGTCCGACCAGTGCAACTAACTGGGTTATCAAAGGTCGGCCATGTCTCTCACTGTCTATGGTGGAGGTTCATGTTAAAAGAACCATTGCTGACCTTCGACAAGAGTAGCAGCATAACAGTCAGAATGTTTCAGCTCTGTGACGGCCTGCTGAGCTGTCCAGAGTGTACTCTGCCCTCACCCAGAATCGGCTGAGATGGGCACCAGCCTCCCTGCAACCCTAATTAGCATTAAGCAGT
>CM045735.1:58517248-58559748 GCA_024760905.1 Plotosus lineatus | reverse complement strand
CCAGGTCCGGTCTTTAGCCGGTTTTGGGTTCAGGTGTCATTGAAAAAAAAAAAAAAAAAAAAAAAAAACATGTTTCTTCCCGTCTCTCTCTTATTATCAGCTCCATGGCAGCAGACAGGAGCATGAAAAACCTTCACCAGACATTGCTTGTTATGAACTGAACAGAAACATGCTGTACTGACTGAAAAGGAGAAGAGAGGAAGAGACTGAGGTTGTTTCTCAATATCTGTACTTGTCTGTCCTTGCGTTCGTGTGACCTTGTGAAAGGTCGCCATCCATCTCCCATGTATAGTTCCAGCTCAAATTTCACATCTAACCAACTGTGGTCCAAACACCTGGATGTGTTCATGCTCCTTCCATTTTACCAGTGATGCAGCAGGTGGTGACTTCTGTGGACTCGGGACAGTCTAGTATTAATCATCCATTCATTTTCTAAGTGCATTTCTGAGCCTGGGAATCAACCACAGGCCTGCGTGTTGCGAGGCAGACGTGCTAGCCACAGTGCATCCCATCCATTAATTTAAATTATTAAAAATTCTTTATTTTTTTAAATAAAATATTTGAAAAAGTAAAACTGTTATGTGCACTTTTAACAAGTGTGCACTTCAAGGAAGACCTCATTGCTTATTGTGAATATCGGGGTAAGACATGAGTTTCCAGAGGATGTGGTTGGACCATTTCCTTGCTTCTCCCATTTAGAGTGGAATGAAACCGAAAGTGTGTTGTGTCTCATGGATGAAGGTTTAGTCCTAGGTTTATGGGAAGCATTAGCTGGTAGAAAGCATGATGGTGCACAGGTCAGCGCTACCACATCACAGCAAGAGGGTTCCTGGTTCAATCTGCAAGTTTTCCCTCTGGGTTTCCTCCAAGGGCTCAGGTTTCCTCATTATGTTCCGACATGCAGATTAGACTCACCATCTACTTGAAAGTACCCATCAATGTGAATATGAGTCGAAGGCCCAACAGTTCCCAGTTCCTTCTCTAGTTCCTGTCTGTGTTGAGCACATGGTTCTATAACTCGAGGAGACTTTGTAGCAACCCTTGCCTTTTCTGCTTGGTGATAACTAATTAAACAAGCAAATCATTCTGAAGAGATTAAACATTCTGGCTCTCGGAGTTATCTGAGCTCATCATATGTTAAATTTGCTTTGTGTCTTGGATGACCCAGGAGGCATCTCTAAGAAAGCCTGCTGAGTGAGAAAACTTCTATTCTCTACCCGTGTGTTATTTTAATTTATTTGAGTGAATTATTGTTTTGTACTGTGAGATATTTAGGCCTTAAATAATCCCAAACTTTTATTGATGAGGAGTTCATTCTGTCCCTTCTTTACACTTCCTTAGGGGCTGCTGTGACACCAACAATTTACATGAGTTGGAAGAATAGTTTGTACTGTTTCTAATTACATACAACAATTCACTCTGTGATACTATAATTACATCTACAGGTGCTACATACACAGTGCTACATACACAATGCTACATACACAGTGCTACATACACAGTGCTACATACACGGTGCTACATACACGGTGCTACATACACAGTACTACATACACAGTGCTACATACACAGTACTACATACACAGTGCTACATACACAGTGCTACATACACAGTGCTACATACACAGTGCTACATACACAGTACTACATACACAGTGCTACATACACAGTACTACATACACAGTACTACATACACAGTGCTACATACACAGTGCTACATACACAGTGCTACATACACAGTGCTACATACACAGTACTACATACACAATGCTACATACACAATGCTACATACACAGTGCTACATACACAATGCTACATACACAGTGCTACATACACAGTGCTACATACACGGTGCTACATACACGGTGCTACATACACAGTACTACATACACAGTGCTACATACACAGTACTACATACACAGTGCTACATACACAGTGCTACATACACAGTGCTACATACACAGTGCTACATACACAGTACTACATACACAGTGCTACATACACAGTGCTACATACACAGTACTACATACACAGTGCTACATACACAGTGCTACATACACAGTGCTACATACACAGTACTACATACACAATGCTACATACACAATGCTACATACACAGTGCTACATACACAATGCTACATACACAGTGCTACATACACAGAGCTACATGCACGGTGCTACATACACGGTGCTACATACACAGTACTACATACACAGTGCTACATACACAGTGCTACATACACAGTGCTACATACACAGTGCTACATACACAGTACTACATACACAGTGCTACATACACAGTGCTACATACACAGTGCTACATACACAGTACTACATACACAGTGCTACATACACAGTGCTACATACACAGTACTACATACACAGTGCTGCATACACAGTACTACGTACACAGTGCTACATACACAGTGCTACATGCACAGTGGTACATACACAGTGCTACATACACAGTACTACATACACAGTGCTGCATACACAGTACTACATACACAGTGCTACATGCACAGTGCTACATACACAGTGGTACATACACAGTGCTACATACACAGTACTACATACACAGTGCTACATACACAGTACTACATACACAATGCTACATACACAGTGCTACATACACAGTGCTACATACACAGTGCTACATGCACAGTGCTACATACACAGTGCTACATACACAGTGCTACATACACAATGCTACATACACAGTGCTACATACACAGTACTACATACATAGTGCTACATACACAGTGCTACACACACAGTGCTACATACACAGTACTACATACACAGTGCTACATACACAGTGCTACACACACAGTGCTACATACACAGTACTACATACACAATGCTACATACACAGTACTCCATACAAAGTGCTACATACACAGTGCTACATACACAGTACTACATACACAGTGCTACATACACAGTGGTACATACACAGTGCTACATACACAGTGCTACATACACAGTGCTACATACACAGTGGTACATACACAGTACTACATACCCAGTGCTACTTACCCAGTGCTACATACCCAGATACTACATCCACAGGTACTACATACACGATGCCACATACACAGTACCACATACCCAGTGCTACATACCAAGTGCTACATGCCCAGCGCTACATACACAGTACCACATGCCCAGCGCTACATACCCGGTGCTACACACACAGTGCTACATACCCACTGCTACACACACACAGTGCTACATACCAAGTGCTACATACCCAGTGCTACATATGCAGTACTACATACCCAGGTACTACATACACAATTCTACATATACAGTCCTACATACCCAGGTACTACATCCACAGTACTACATACACAGCACTACATATACAGTACTACATACACAGTATTACATACACAGTACTACATATACAGTACTACAGCAACAGTACTACATCCCCAGACATTACATACACAGATACTACATACACAGTACTACAGGCACAGTACTACATTCCCAGACATTACATACCCAGGTACTACATCCACAGTACTACATACCCAGATACTACACATGTTACTACATCCACAGTACTGCGCACAGTACTGCACAAACACGAACTACATGCACATGAATTGCATCCACAGTACTACATATACAGTACTACATACCCAAGTACTACATACACAGTAATGCATATACAGTACTACATACCCAAGTACTACATACACAGTAATGCATATACAGTACTACATACCCAGGTACTACATAAACAGTACTACATAAACAGTACTACATAAACAGTACTACATATACATACACAGCTGCTAAATACACAGTACTACATGCACAGGTACTACATCCATGGTACTGCACACACAGTACTACATACACAGTAACTACACACACAGTACTACATACACAGTAACTACACACACAGGTACTACATACACAGTACTGCATACATAGTATTACATACACAGGTACTACGTACACAGTACCACATATGCAGGTACTATATACACAGTGTCATATACACAGGTACTACACACAGTACTACATACACGGGTACTACAGACACAAGTACTGTGCTGCATGGTGCAGTCTCCTTCTCTGGTACAAATGTGTGGGTTTATTAGTGGAGTGGCCATGAAAAGAGAAGAACTTATTCATTCAGTCATGTTCTGATCCGCTTAATACTAATTAAAATCACATGGAGGCTTGTACCCATCTCCACCGACTCTGGATGAGGACAGAGTACACCCTTTGATGGCTCGCCAAGCCATCGCAGGGCAGAAACATGCTGAAGGCTATGCAGCTCCTCTTGATGAAAGTCAGCAATGGTTCTTTTACATGAACCTCTCACCACAGACAGTGAGAGACATGGCGGCCTTTGATAACCCAGTTAGCTGCACTGCGGGGACAGCAGTGACAGTTTGCTGATAGTGGGACTTAAACCCGAGATCTTACATTTACATTTGCATTTTCATTTTCATTTTTGGCATTTAGCATACACACTTTGTATAGAGTGACTTACTTTCATTTTTTTTTCTTTATAACTGCGAAATTTAGGGGTAAGGGCCTTGCTCTAGGACCCAACAGTGTTACTATGGTGGTACTGGGGCTTGAACCAACAAGCACTGAGAATAATTTAAATATATATTAATAAGAATACATAAAACAGCATGAAGGTCCTTGGTTCGATTCCCAGGAGTGGGCATTTCTGTGTGGAAATTACATGTTCTCCCGATGCTTGTGCAGGTTTCCTCTGTGATATGCAGGGCAGGCTAACTGGCTGTTCCAAATCACCCTTAGATAGGATCCAACCTCCCCATGACTCAAGTGGGATTAAGCTATTTGTCAGATGAGTGACTGAAAGAAAGCGAGTGATTCATGTAAAAAAAAAAAAAAAAAAAAAATATGGCTGTGCACATTAGGCTGATTAAGGTAAGGTAAAGTCCGTTGGGCTTTTTACACCCAAGCCGTGGTGGATCACCAGGCTGGTGCTTATTTCCGGTTTCCATAGCGTGAAGCAACTAGGAGTCCAGTACAACTCCTTCTGGATGGGACGCTAGTCCATCGCAGGTTAAATTCCCAGTATATTTTTACTGGTACCCATTTATACTGCTGGGTGAACAGAGACACACTTGTGGTTGAGACCTTGCTCAGGGGTCTTAGCACAGTGAGGGTCTCACTGGGATTTGAACACACAACCTCCCGATCATGAGCGCAACACCCTAACCTCTATGTCACCGGCCCCACTTAGGCTGATTAGCTGTTCCAAAATCCCCTAAGTGTGAATGGCTGTGTATATGTTTGCCCTTTAATGTTCTGGCAGGCTATTCCGGTTGTACTATGCCTCAGCTTAATGTTGGCTCAGGTAGGTCCCAGCCACCACGTGGCCCTAGTAATATTAAATGGTGCAGAAAAAAAAAAATACTGAGTAGACAGATTTACGGATGAAAAGATGGATGGATAGTTCTGTAGGTTTCACATCAGGCCAAGTGGATATATTGATCTCTGCCTATCAGATATACAGATAGAGATTTTAGATTTATACGTAGTGTTACAATTCCAGAAAATATACTGTGGGCTCTTTTGCTCTAATTAATACTTAAATGCAGGCGCACACTTGTTTATGTATCCGGGAGTCTGCCGGATTAATGAACGTTTCCTCTCTGAAGGCCATTAGCGTCTCAAACGAATCTTCCTGATGGCCATTTCATTTCATTTCACACTCTACTTATGCTACACAAGCTACACACTCCACCCACTTCATTCAAATTACCAAAACAATGTTATTTATTCTAAATTTACCCGCGCAAGTCACTTCACGTGGGCCACCAAGACTAAATGAGTCGTGCGTTAAAGGTTTGTTGTGTTTCTTGGTGTTTATTTGAGACCATCGACTAATATACATTCATTTGCCCAGCTGGTTAATCATACTAGGGATGCTGGGAGGATGAAGCCTATGTCAGCCAACTGAATGCAGGGTACACCCAGAATAACTTGTCAGTTGATCGCAGGACCATCTCTCTCTCACACACACACACACACACACACACACACACACACACACACACACACACACACACACACACACACACACACACACATTCAGACCAAAGGGCAATTTGGAACAGCCAGTGCATGTCTTTGGGCTGTGGGAGGCACGTACATGCATGCACAGTGAGAACGTACAAACTCGATACACAAAGGTCTGCGCTAATCACCATGCTACAGTGCCACACCCGTATGTAGTCTGTGGCAGTAAACTGAAGAGGAATCATAATGACGACTGAATAAATATATAATAAGCATTCAGTACTATTAGAGAACAAGACAGAACTTGACTGTTAATCTTAAAAGGGTCTCCACCCTAAAATCTGTCCGTGTGCAAAATATTAGACTGATCGCTGCAATTTTAAAGATTTTATCGAGGGATATTTCAAAGCCGAGTCTCAGAATGATGACATCATCTAAGATCAAGTTAATGTGGAGGAGTTTGGCTTCAAACATCAGTTTCGGTATTTCAGGAGCTTGTGCTCACGGCACCGGTAATGATTTTAATCAAAACCTTTTAACACCTCCTACACAAATCTGTCAACAAATGGCATCAATGTGCCAAAATTCTTCACTTGCACATGATAACTTGGGCCTCACTGCAAAGCCGTCGTCTTGTGCCAAAGCCGTCCACCCTTCAATGGCCTGGCGAGCTGTCTAGGGTGTACTCTGCCCTTTCCCAGAGTTGGTTGGGATGGGTGCCAGCTTCCCCGTGACCCTAATTAGGTTTCAGCGGATCAGAAAATGAATGAATAAACCTGGGCCTCCAATGACATCATCATTCTGAGACATGGTTTTCATACACGGTGGAACCTCGGTGGGCGAACGACTCCTTAGTCAAACAAATCGGAGTTCAATCAAAAAATATGAGGAAAATCGCAGAGCCGAGTGCATTGAACGCTGCTCAGTGTTCAGTACTTTGAACAGCCATTGAGAGAGTGTCTCATACTGCGTACAGTGGTACCTCATTTTACGAAATTAATCTGTTCGAGTTCCTTTTTCATGACCTGCATTTAGTTGAACTGCATTTTACTTGTAAAAGGCGTGATTCGTTCCAAGGCTCCCAAGACTACCCCATAAACCCTTTAAAAATTATAAAAGTGCACCAATTTTGTATGACATATGTGTTAAAAGTCAAAGAAAATTATTTACCTTTTTTTTTAAAGCTCTCGAACCACCCATGCGACGCTTTCAAGTCCGGGGGTTGCTGGTCCGAAGAACCCTCACCCCCACTCTCCTTCACGAGGTCCTTAAATATGGCGGTTGCTTTTTCCGAAATAATCGTCACTGTATCTCCGCTTTTAATGCCTCCTGCTGCTTCAATATCGTTCCGATCGGCCATACTCCTTTGCGATTTCACGCAATCAAATCCGACTTTCATATTTTTTTATCATCTCGTGTTTTACTTTTATTGATAACGGAACCGGCTTCTTCTTTTCAGTCTCACTGGGAATCACTTGCTTAGGGCTTATGGTTAATAATCAAAAATAACTCCACAATAAACACACTCAAAAAACTCACGAACCAACAGTATAACTCTCCTTCACGCGTGTGTCAAACAATGGGTCGAAGGTACACGAAAAGCATTATGGGTACAGTACTGTATTATGGAGATTCAGCTCCCTCCTAGCCAATGGGAGGCCAGTGGGGCGGAGTGTTGGGAGACAACCAATGGGAAAGCAACTTGCGCATAGTTTGAATGTTTGAATGGCGCTTTTGAATTTTTAAGATAGCGCTTTTGTAACGTGAACTTGTTTCGTATCCAGAGACAAAAATTTTAGGAAAATGCATTTCGTAACCTGCATTTGTCGTTTGGTGAGACTTTCGTAAAGTGAGATACCACTGTGCTGTGTTTATTCGTTACATCATGACTACTTTAACCCTTCACCAGGGGTCCCAGGAAAAGCAGCAGTAATTCTACTGAAAAGTAATGAGAACATGAAAGAATCAACAGAGGAGATAGAGAAGGGGAAAAAAGCCACGCTCCCTCAAAGCAATAACCCGTCCCCCATCTCTCCTTCCCCAGCCGTCCACATACACCAACACATCGCAACCAGAACGATACGTACTGTAAACAAATACAGTACATAATTAGATTAATTATTATCTGTTATTATTGTTTTACTCTTGTGTACATTAATGCATGTATTGTATATTAATGTTTCATAAATGCACTCATTTTCAAATTAAATACAATTGTATTGACGGAAGTAAACATTCACCTGAACGCTTTAATCGACTTTTAACTATTTCATATGGGAAATATTATTTCACGCTTCAAACAAATCAGTAATCGACCATATATTTTTGGGATGAATTGAGTTCAACCACCAGGGTTCCACTGTAACTGCGCATAAAATTATAAAAGCAGAAGCCAACGTCCTCAGATTTTGTACACTGAAATAAAGTAATCTTGATATTCAAATGTGATCAACTTTTAACACGTGCTGTCTTCGCCATTAAACTAAAGTCTGACGAGGATGAACCATATGAGTGGAAATAATATGTATGGTACATGGAATGCAGCTGGAGCTGGTGATGACTCACTGCTGTGAAAAGCAAAGCTTTCTGACACGCGACTCGAGTCGAGTGCCTCATGCAGCGAGCACTTAAGGTCTGCCACACTTCCTGACCTTTCATCTGACATTTTACACCTACACCTCAAACGAAACCGAACTTTCAAAAGTCGGGTTCGTCAGCACAATATAATTATCCACAGATTTAAATTTCACCGCAGTTTTGACTGAGTAACATTTCACATCCATATCAAAGTCACGGGCACTAAATAACCATCTGTTGTTTATTATTCATCAAATATAGTCCATAAAAACAATACGAAGTTACAGTAGGCCACACCGGAGGTTACGGTTCTGCCAAAGTTAAACGTCCCAGCTTCTGTGTCCCCCGCTTCTACGTTTCACACTCTCCCTTCCCTTGACTAATGGAGGTTCTCAACCACAACACAGGTGATCCAGCTCATCCCAGAGGAGTTCGGTGGGGTCTATGTAGGCCACTTCTACTACTCCAATCTTGACAAACCATTGCCTCTCTGGAGTTTCCTGTGTGCACAGTGACATGGCCACACTGGAACAGGGTTGAACATGTTCCATATACTGTAAATCCATAGTTAATAATTAACATTTTGGCTAAAACGCTGCCAAGAGATTGAAGTAACACATCCTCATCAAATATCTCAGAAACGTTGTGAGAAGATGATAGACAATAGCATTAATTTGTAAGGGCTGTGTACATGGGTCATCTGGTTTAGTACCCGTGTGATTCACTTAGGCCGACAAGGGGCGTATTGCTTAGCTCTGGCCCTTCCTGCCTCGTGGCCCTGCAACACTCTGGTGAGCTGTTTAAGGTGACCTTAGGCCTTTGCCCAGAGTCAGCTGAGATAGTCACCATATGGAGTTTGCATATTCTTCATGTGCTTGAATATGTTTCCTTCAGGTAATCTGGTTTCCTCCCACTGTTCAAACTCATGCACATGATGCTGATTGGCTGCTCCAAATTGCCCACAGTTGTGAATGTGAGTGTGACAGTGTGTGCCCTTCATCCTCCCCATGACCCGAAAAGGATTCGGCAGTTTGGGAAACCAGTAAGGGAGTGAATGTTTATGTCTGTCTATCTAGTGCCGGAGTCGTAGGACGACCATTGGCGACCCGCCATGAAGGATAACACCTTGGTTATCATCTTCATGGAGGTTTTTCTTGGCAGGATTAGTGCAGTGGTTTGCCATTGCCTTCTGCACGATGCGAACCTATGGGCAATTTAGAACGGCCAATTAACCTACTGCGCATGTCTTTGGATTGTGGGAGGAAACCGGAGCACCCAGAGGAAACCCACGCAAGCACGGGGAGACCATGGAATCAAACCCAGGCCTTCCTGCTGTGAGGTGGACATGCTAACCACTACGCCACCGTGCCACCTGAATGTTTATGTGCAGATCATTTAAACCAAACGTGTACATATAACTCGCAACACTGCCGTCCTCTACTTTACATTTCTCTGACCATGTTTGGACACAAACGTCATGTGAAGAATGTTTTACCTCTTTACTCTTCAGAATCCGATTGGCCCCTTGACTTTGTGTGCTGAAAGGATGTTCTCTTTACCCTGCGATATCCACATCGCTTCTGTTTCTGCAGGGCTGAATGAAAGCGTTTAAACCATGTGATCTTATGCATAATAGTCCAGGAAGGCAGGGTCAAAGCCTGTTGACAGGGCACAAAGCATGTTGACAGAGTTCGCAGCCATTGCAGGACTCGAGAGTCTCACCAATGTCGTGCTGAGAGATGAATATCAATGAAAAAGAGAATGGACACATGTGGTGTGGAATGAGAGGGAACAAGAAAAAAGTGTTGAGCTGGGGACAAGATCGAAGCGGGAGGAAGTGAAGAGTAAGTGTACCACTTCACTATATACTGTATAGGGTGTGGAGGAAGAAGAGTCACAAAGAAGGAAAAGAACTGGAAGGAGAAGAGGGAATAAGGAAGAGGCTGAGACAGAGAAATGTGCCAGGGGGAAAGACAGAGTTTTCAGGAACTAACACATTTTGCAAGTGCTGTGGTGGCCTGGTGGTAAGGTGGTGGATTACGGATCCCAAGGTCCAAGCCCCAATATCACCAGGTTGTCAATGCTGTCCTGACAGTGCAACCAACCGGGTTATCAAAGGCTGGTGTGTCTCTCACTATCAGGACAACTAACCGGGTTATCAAAGGCTGGCCATGTCTTTCACTGTCCGAACATCTAACCGGGTTATCAAAGACTGGTGTGTCTCTCACTGTCAGGACAATTAACCGGGCTATCAAAGGTTGGCGTGTCTCTCACTGTTGGGACAACTAGCCAGGTTATCAAAGGCTGACCATGTCTTTCACTGTCGGTACAACCAACCGGGCTATCAAAGGCTGACGTGTCTCTCACTGTCTGTGGTGAGAAGGTCATGTAAAAGAACGATTTCTGACTTTTGTTAAGAGGAGCTGCACAGCCAGTTGTGTGTTTCTGCCCAGTCATGGCCTGGCAAGCTGTCCAGGGTGCACTCTGCCCTCACTCAGAGATGGCTGATTGGGCGCCAGCCTCCCCATGACCAAGCAGTTCAGAGAATGAATGAATGAATGGATGAATGATTGAATGAATGAATGAATGAATGAATGAATTAACACAGTTTGCAACCGTTCCACAAAATTAAATGATGGTGGGGTAATGGTTGGCACACCACATAAAAGGAAGGTCCTTGGTTTGAGTGTTTGTGTGAAAAGTTTGTGTTCACCCAGTGTTGGCTGAGATAGGCTACAAGGGTCAGGTCAAAACAAGGGAATCAAGGTTGATGTGGATATCCCTAAACCACTGAGGAGACTAATCATGGATATTCACCAAGCCTGGGGGAGAATCAGTGGCTTTTGGGGCAGCCATGGTCTCATGGTTACAGAAGAGGGTTTAGGTCCTCAGGGTTGCTGGTTTGAAGTTGTGTTGTATATAGTAAACAGATGTATCCGTGGCAAAAATGGTCACAACACCAAGTGCATGATTCACAAGTGCTGTACATCTCTTTAATTTCAAAAGACGACACTGCCATTCATGTTTATTTAATGTACATAAAAGTGAATGGGCCTCTTTATACCTACTGTGGCAGATATGTCCCCAAGCTTTTTATTACCGTAGACCGGTTGGACCGGGGTGTGTCAAATTGTTTATATTGTAAATATAATTTATTATTATTATTGTTATATATTAATATTGTTAATAATAATAATAATAATAATAATAATAATAATAATAATAATAATAAGCACATCATGAATGCTATTTTTCAATAGCTCAAATAAAATTGGTTGGGAAGTAGAGCTTGAACTTTTCTAAAAAAAAAAAAAAAAACAACCCACAGGTGATAGTGCACCAGCGGGTAGAATGAAGGCTCAGGCTCAGTCTCAGTCTCACCCAAGATCCCTGCAATTGTTTGAAACATGTCCAACTCGCCTCTGTTCACATGATGTCCCCGTTCAGACTCAGATAATAAATAAAATAGAAATGGACTGGTGATTGGGGACCCCTGTATTATGGTCACAGAGGGGTTGAAGTCTATCTCAGGCAACTCTAAGCAAAGGTGGGGTTCACCCGGAAGAGGTTTGGCCATCGTAGTCACATTGCAGGGCCAGCACACACACACACACACACACACACACACACACACAATCATTCAGACTCAAACTCAAACTTTGGGGTAATTTGAAACAACCAATTTGTCTAATGTACCTGGTTTGTAGATTATGGGAGGAAACCGGTCCCAGAAGAAACCCATGCAAGCTCAGTGAGAACATGTAAACTTCACACAGAAGCCCCACCCCCAATCAAGCCCAGGTCTTGACCCCAGGACCTGATAACCACCGTACTCTTTGTATAGGAATGATGATAGTTCAGTGTGACGGAGAGATCTGTATGTCACTGTTTAGCTGGAAACTAAATGCTGTTAAAGGGAGCAGACTGCATGGTGAGTTACCTGCTTCTTCACTGCAATGAGGATGATTAATCTGAGGGGAGTGGCTCTTGATGCTGACATTTCCACCGCCAGCTAATCTGCATTCATTAGGAGAGAACACAGTGCCCTAATTACATCCCGGCCTCCTGTCTAACAGAGGACTAGAAGAAAGGGAATGAAAAGTCTCTGTGAGAGGGCAGATGTTGATGACTCAGGTCTGAATTAGTACTGAAGAACATTAGGCACATTAGCAACTCTACGAGTTCAATACAAAACCCTCCAGCAACCTGCCAGGCCTGCGCATTTGAATGGTTTCTCCCAACAAGCCCAAATGAATGGAAACCTAATGAACAGCAACATAAAAAAATGACACATGGAGAGAGACTGAAGATAAAACACAGCCATACCTCTGAACAGAACAGGTTTTAATGGGGTGGTGTTTATTTGCATTTTGCAAACAACTGCCAACCCTCGGACCAAACATAAAGCTCACATTCTGTGTGGGGGTGTTTCTTAATGCTGTTTTTTTCTTTTTTTTTTCTTTTTTTTCCCACCGGTGAAAACTAACCTCAATCTAGTGAAGCTATCAGGAAAAGAAAACCCAATCAACCAATTCTAACACAGTGGTGCAGAACACAAACCCTTCCCTCCCTAATGCACTACATTTAACCCCCTGATGTATTTAGTAATTATCTCTTGAGCTGAATCAGATGTGCTAAATGCTAAAATGCTAAACGCTGCACAACTCCAGGATTAAGTCCGACCGAGTCTTCAATGAACAACAGCAGGGTGGTGCAGTGGGAAAGTACACGATCAGCTCACAGCGAAAAGCTTCAGGGTTCAAGCCTTTTGACCAACTAGGGCTTTTTACTGTGGATACATGTAGTCCTGAAACTTGTGTGGGATTCATCTGAGTGTTTTGGTTTCCTTCAGCAGATCAAACACCTGTCAAACAG
Source organism: Plotosus lineatus (assembly GCA_024760905.1). Classification (NCBI taxonomy): domain Eukaryota; kingdom Metazoa; phylum Chordata; class Actinopteri; order Siluriformes; family Plotosidae; genus Plotosus; species Plotosus lineatus. The sequence goes on along the minus strand of CM045735.1, from coordinate 58,546,273 downwards.
GTCAATACAAAACTTCCCTTAGTTGGGAATGTGAGGGGAATGCCAGGACCACGAATGATCCAGACAGATACATCATCATCATCATCATCATCATCATTTTCCGCTTGATACAGAATTGGGTCGCGGGGGCAGGAACCTAAGCAAAGAGGTCCAGACATCCCTCTCCCCCACCACTTCCTCTAGCTCCTCCGGGGGGACACCGAGGCATTCCTAGACAAGCCGAGAGACATAGTCCCTCCAGTGAGTTCTAGGTCAACCCCGGGGTCTCTTCCCGGTCGGACATGCCCGAAACACCACAACTGGGAGGGTGTGTGTTTGGGAGGCATTCTGACCAGATGCCCAAGCCACCTCAACTGGCCTTTCTCAATGCGGAGGAGCAATTGGAGAAAGGACAGCCTTGGCGAACTCCAACCCTCACCGGAAACGAATTTGACCTGTTGTTACCAATACGAACCAAACTCTGGCTCCGGTGATACAGTGATCGAATGGCCCGTAGCAACGGGTCTGGAATGCCATACCCCCAGAGCACGCCCCACAAGATTGTTTGAGGGACACGGTCGAAAGCCTTCTCCAAATCCACAAACGACATCTGGACAGATTGGGCAAACTCCCATGCCCCCTCCAAGATCCTGTGGAGCGTATAGAGTTGCTCAAGAGTGCTACGACCAGGACAAAAAACACATTGTTCCTCCTGGATCCGAGGTTCGACTATCGGTCGGATCCTCCTCTCCAGTACCCCTGCATAGACTTTCCCAGGTAGGCTGAGGAGTGTGATTCCCCGATAATTTGAACACACCTTCCTGTCCCCCTTTTCCCACCTTATCGTGGTGGAGGGGTTTGCGTGACCTAATAATCCCAGGAGCTATTTTGTTGGGTGCATAATGCCCCTGGTATGGTCACCCAAGGCAAACAGGTCCTGGGTGAGGGTCCAGACGAAGTGCGCTTCAGAAGACCTCGATGATGGAAAACGCAAGGACTCAGTTTCCCCTCAGTTTCCCTTGCTTGGAGGCAGGTCACCAGATCCCCCTCTGGAGCCAGGCCTGGGGGAGGGGCTCGAAGGCGAGGGCCTGGTGGTCGGGCTTCTGCCCATGGAGCCCGGCCAGGCCCAAATATGGGTCGGCCTCCCATGGACCCACCCCACGGGTCATGGGGGGCCAGGTGCGATGTAAGTTGTGTGGCAGCTGAAGGTATGGGTATTGTCGAACCTATCCTCAGTTACTGACTCTTTTGACATGGAATTCCACCTCTCTGGTGGGGAAGGAAGCTGAGCTGGTGAGTGAGGCGGAGAGATATCAACTAGATATAGCTTGGGCTCAGGAATCAGCCATCTCGAGAGAGGCTGTACCCTTTTCCATTCTGGAGTTGCTCATGGGGAGAGGCAGCGAGCCGGTGTGGGCATCCTTGTTGCCCCCCGTCTCGGTGCCCAAATGCTGGGGTTTTCCCCGGTCGATGAAAGGGTAGCTTCCCTCTGCCTCCGGGTGGTGGGACGGGTCCTGACTGTTATTTGTGCTTATGCACCAAATGACAGTTCAGAGTACTCACCCTTTTTTGGAGTCTTTAGGGGGTGTGTGGGAGAATGCTCCCTCTAGAGACTTACTAGTTGTCTTGAGAGACTTCAACGCTTATGTGGGCAACGATAGTGTGACCAGACAGATAAAGACAATTTTAATTCCGGTAGGGGTGGCATGGTAGCATAAAGGCTAACATGTTGCTAGCACTGCATGACACAAAGAAGGTCCCAGGATTCATGAGGACATTTCTCTTTGGATGTTCTCCCCATGCATGCACATGCGGCTAATTGGTTGTTCCAGATTGCCCCAGGAGTGAGAGCGATTTGTGTGTGGTGACCCAGCAATGGATTAGTCCACAGCCACAGCCATCTAGAATGTACCCCACCTTCGCCTAGAGTCGTTTAAGTCCAGGGTCCAGCCTTATCATGACCCTAGTGAGATTAAGCAGTTCAGAAAATGAGTAAATAAATAAATAAATGATTCCTGTGTATTTGGGAGGTGGAATGTTGCAAAATATGAGTGAACAAAATTTACCTCAGAAACGTCAGCACTTGTTATGAATACATCACACTGTATGCACATGTGGCAATAATTGTCCCATGTTTTTTTTTTTTTTTTAACTTTCAGGGAAATCTATAGTAACATCCAGAAGACTGTGTAACCCTCATGGATGCCTTCACAATTCCAGGAGTTGAATTGATCCGGAGTTCATGCAGCAGTTCCAAACTTTTCATGTATGGAAACCACGCCTTTGTGATTTTCAAGAAGTGTTTTAACCCATGGAAGGCAAGAAAATCATCGACCATGAAATTATTCTGGCTAGGCAAGACCGGCGCTTAACTGTAGACCTAATGTAGTGGATATGTTTCTGGCAGGATGGCGCAACAAGCTGAAACTCACCCGAAACTAGCAGACATTATTGACCCTCAGGTCTCCTTCCTAAGAATAAATAACTGGGGACTGTCATCAGCTTTTAGAGCTGAAGAAGCCTTTCAGATGAGCCGTGAAGAAAAAAAGAAGTCCCGTTGCCTTTGTCCCAACAGAAAAATGTTAGATCGCCGCTTACAGTCAATGGGCCAGTTTGGATCAGAAAGAGTGATAGAATGTCAAAATCAAAAATACAGTCAGATACAGTCTGGTGCTGAGATACAAGGCTACTCACAATGCACAATGTGAGCAGACGTCCAGGGTCATGAATACTTGGGTCGCATCCCAAACCGCCCACTGCTATAGTGAATAGCTTTCAGTACACCGTTGGCATCATTAGCATCTTGGCATCCTGCTTCACGTGTATTATGCACTTTGGGATTTGATAATCAAGTACGGTTGCTTGCGGTAATGGTTTTCTTCGCATTTTTTTTTAAGTCTTACACTGTTAATACGCTGCCATTGGCTTTTATGCCCTTCCCAGATTTTATGAAAACAGAAGCCTAGATCTTCTTCTCATCTCTTAGAGAGATTTTCCACTTTATGGTATTGTTGTCAGACAACCATACAATCTCTCATTTCACTCCATTTTTATTTCACTCAACTTTGATATAAAACAAAAGTTGGCTCACATTTTTATGCTTAATTTCTGTACACTTCCTATTGTGAGAGTGGGGGCGGGGCCTTTCTTTCTTCTCAAAAGCTTTTAGTCATTAGCGAAATAGATACAGTTATTATTTTATTTATTTATTTATTTATTTATTTATCTATCTTTGCCTGATGCTTTTATTCCAAGCAACTTACAGTCGTGTCAGAATCCATTCCATGCATAGCATTGCTCAAGTAATTGAGTCTGTCTGCAGAGCGCAAACCACTAAAAGCGTGTCACCGAGTTCATGTATAGAAATAAGACCAGTTCTGGTCCACGGTGCATGTAAGATCCACTTCCTGCGAGTAGCAGAGTGGGTTTCCCTTCGAGTCCTCGTCTTATATATCCGTGTGTGCTTTTTATACTTTTCTCACCCCTTTATTCAAGTCAGAATTGTGCAGCCAGTTCATACCTGGGGCAATAGCTGAACGACATTGGACAGGTGAAGACAACATGAGAACCTTGAATAACCTGAGTACCATGTAAACAGAGAAAAAACTGACTTCTCTCGACTAAGCAGTAGAGAAAGGATAACCGAAATACTGTATCTACCAGCAAACAAGTGACATCATACAAGCATGACTGTTGAATTAATCTCTCTCTCTCTCTCTCTCTCTCTCTCTCTCTCTCTCTCTGTGCGTGTGAGGGTGAGTAATTTTAAGGAGTTTATAAATGCGAGCCCAGTGTGCATGAGTAGTAATCAGGAGACTGAAAGGAAAGGTGAGTCATATAAATTACCGGCAGTGTGATCCTCCTGGGGGATCCTGAGGTGTTCTCCGGCCAGACGGAATATATAATCCCTGTAACGAGTTCTGGGTCTGCCACAGGGCCTCCTCCCAGTTGAATGTGCTCGAAAAACCTCCAAAAGAAGATGACCAGGAGGCATTCTAATCAGTTGATCAAACCACTCCAGCAGATTCCTTTTAATGCAGAGGGGCATCTGATCAGCCGCAGGTATGACTCTTCTTCAAGACTGAAGACTGCAATTGTTCATTCATTAATTTTCTGCATCACTTCATCGTAATTAGGGTCGAGGGGAGGATGATACTCATCTCAGCTGACTCCGGGCAAAAGCAGGGTACACCCGAGACATCTCACCAGGCCAACACTCACATAAATATTCACACCTAGGGGCCAATTAACCTACTGTGCATGTTTTAGGACAGTGGGAGGAAACTGGAGTACCCAGAGGAAACCCATACATGCATGCGGAGAACATGCAAACTCCACACAGAAATGCCTGAGCTGAGAATCAAACCCAGGAACTTCTTGATGTGAGGCAGACATACTAACCAGAATGCCACTGCTCCGCCAGACTATAATTGTCACATGTTTATTGATGTTAATGCAATCTCTGTTTCTTAAGATTTTGTTCACATGCGTCTTACTTTTATTTAAATTATTTGCAGATTGTACAATAAAATAAATAACAAATTTGCAGATATGTGCAGGGCAGTGGTGGTCTAGTGCGCTGGATCGCTGATCCAAAGGTTGGGGGTTCGAGTCTCACTCTGCACAAGGTTGTCACTGTCCCCCCCCAGTGGAGCTAACTGGGTTATCAAAGGCCGGCCATGTCTCTCACTGTCTATGGTGTGAGGCATGTAAAAGAACCATTACTGACTTTCGACAAGAGTAGGCTGCAAAGCCGTCAGCGTGTTTCTGCCCTGCAATGGCCTGATGAGCTGTCCAGGGTGTACTCTGCCCTCGCCTGAAGTTGGCTGGGATGGGCACCAGCCTCCCCGCGACCCAAATTAGGATTAAGCGGGTACAGAAAATGAACTGAACATATATGTGCATAATCGGGATCAAACTGCAAATAATGGATGATTGAATGGTTGTGACATGTCCACTAGGTGGAGACATTTCATTATATCTATGACAAGTTATAATAAAAACCTGCAGTCTTAGTAAAATTTTGTGTGACTGGCGAAGGGATGTTGCACTCTGTCAATGCCCCTCTATGCTTCTGTGGGATGATGATTTTAGGTTTCTGTTTGAGTTCTGCGGTTCTTTCTTTGCTGCTCCCAGAAACCAGTTGGTGAACTGGTAATGCTAAATTTCCTGTAAGTGTATCCTGTGTGAAATGTAGGTGGTACCCTGGGACAAATTGGCATTCCAGGGCACCAGGACAGTCTCAAGATCCAATATAGCATATATGATGGATTCCATCTGTGAAGTAGCTGTGGCAGCTGATTTTTGTGACTTTGGACCAGAGGTATCCATCGCTGATCCTGGAGTAACCCCAGTCCTGCAGATGTTAGTGTTTTTCCTACTTGGCCACACTCACTTTGAGTCATGAAAAACTGGTAATTGGCTAATTAGTAATTCATAAGGTTTGTGAACAAGGGAAGCACTAATATTTGAACTGTAGGGGATCCAGTGGAGGCAGTGGAGGTGCTGTATGGGTGATCCGAAGGTTGGGGTTCAAGTCCCACTCTCCACAAGGTTGTCACTGTCGCCCCAGTGCAGTTGACTGGGTTATCAAAGGCTGGCCATGTTTCTCACTGTCTATGGTGTGAGGTTCATGTGAAAGAACCATTGCTGACTTTCGTAAAGAGTAGCTGCATAGCCATGAGCGTGTTTCTGCCCCTTGCTAAAGGGTTGTGTCAGGAAGGGCATCCAACGCTAAAACCCATTCCAAATCAAATGTGCGAATCAGATGATATGTTGTGGCAACCCCTGAAATAGGGAAAAAGCCGAACAGAAAAGAAGAAGAAGATGAAGAAGGGGCTCCATCAGAAGAATCCTTGTGATCTAGAAAATACTCTATCAGACATTGTGCAGTGCATTTCCGAAGTGAATCCATGGTGATATTCAAACAACAAATGAACAAACAAATAAATAATTAAATATATGAGTACGACTTCACTAATGGATCACTAATATTTGTGAATTTCGGTATCCTTACAAATAGGCTTGGAATAAATGCACCTGGTCTATTTGTGATGCTTTACCCCTCAAGTATTATTCAGCCACACAAGGAATTGAATGGCATGGCAATGAATAGACAAGACACAAACATGCCAGCATGAAACAGAGCTGCTCTTAGGAGACGTTTCCCCTTTATCCATTACCGTTCGCCACCAAAATGGACGCCATAATGGTACTCATACAAATCAGAAAGGAAACCTAATGTACGTTGCACTTGCAATGAAATTGAGTCCTTTTTCATTCTGCAATAAATCAGTGGAGAGGATTTTGAACTTGCCCCGGTGTTCACTGGAGTCCAGTTTGAATGAAAACTTTAATATGCGGTTCAAAACACAACAGAATTTAATCAGTACTGGCTACAAACGCTCGAGTAAACACCGTCATTAACTAAACCCAAGTTTATTGTTATGCAGCAGCTTGCAAAGCAGTAACTGAGTGTTAGAAGCCATTTCCTTCACCCTCAACATTGATTAATCTCTGAAAAGAGATGCGCATCCTCGATGCTCTACAGTCCCGTCCATATCACTCAATGAAGACCATGACCAATGGATTGCACAGAAAGAGAATGTCCATGGCCATAATCAGGCTACTGTGGTGATTATTTAGCCACCCGTAAATCATTATATGTAGGACTGTGGTGGTCTTGTGATAAAGGCGCAGGATTGCTGATCCTAAGGTTGGGGGGTTCGAGTCCCCACAAGGTTGTCACTGTCCCCCCAGTGCAGCTAACTGGGTTATCAAAGGCAGGCCATGTCTCTCACTGTCTATGGTGAGAGGCATGTAAAAGAACCATTGCTGACTTTCGTAAAGAGTAGGCTGCAAAGCCGTCAGCGTGTTTCTACTATATGGAGAGGGATGGGCGCCGCCAGGCCAAATCAGCCAAATCGCCATGGAGGCGCCCCAACGACATCCCCTGATGTTAAGGGATAAGTGAAGAAGAAGAAACTCATTATATCCCTGTGGTTGAAGAGCAATATGTCCTGGTAAAGCTAAGATATTGTATCACAGAGCATCAGAACCAATCATTGGCTGGTCACTTGAAATGCCACTTTCATCAAAATACTGTTTAATTGTCAATGTTCGAAGAGCAACAGCTTGTTCGTTCCACTCCACCTTCTAGTGGTGTATGAATACTGAATATCCGGCCATTCATTCCTAAGCCGCTTAATCCTAATTACAGTCATGGGGAGGCTGGTGCCCATCTCCGTTGATTCTGGGCAAGGGCGGGACAATGCCCAAAGCTGGGAATTGAACCCAGGCCTTGCTGTGAAGCATATGTACTAACCAGTGCGCCACCACGCCACTCTTTACGCATTCATATATTTGTTGACCCGCTTCAGGTAGGCTTGAGCTTATCTCAGCCGACTCGGACCAAGAGCAGTGTATGCCTTAATCACTTCACCTCACTTGTCCATCACAGAGACACCATACGTACACAAACATTTTTACTTACATTGGCACCATTGACCTTTAAAACAGCCAATCATCTTAATGTACATTAGATTGAGATGGTTTGGACATGTACAGAGGAGGGATAGTGAGTATATTGGCAGTAGGATGCTGAGGTTGGAACTGCCAGGCAGAAGGCCTCGAGGAAGACCAAAGAAGAGATTTATGGATGTGGTGAAGGAACACATGAAGGTCGTTGGAGTCAGAAAAGAAGATGAGGAGGACAGGGTGAGGTGGAGGTGGATGATTTGCTGTGGCGACCCCTGAAGGGAGCAGCCGAAAGTAAAAGAAGAAGAAGAATCATCTTAATGTACATGTCTTTAAAGTATGGGAGGAGACTAGACTACACTGTAGGAAGCCGAAGCAAGCATGAAGAGAACGTGCAAACTTTACACAAGAATATGCATGCCAAACGTTGGACTCAAACCCTGGACTTTTTTTTTTTTTCGCCCTGTAATGGACATGCTAACCACATTGACACCGTCCCACCTATGTTGAAGTTGAATATCCTGCTTCAATTTGGATTAAGTGATGATTCCAGCTGCTCTTAATTGTTTGAGCCAAGCGTAACATAATGTTGGCATGCCCAGTCCATCAGCGTTCTCTGGTCCCAGTCCTGCGCAACATTTCCCTTCTCTGCGCAAACACACCTGAATCATCTCATCAGCTGAATTATCACTCTATTCATCGTTTAATGAATTTCAGAGAGAACACGCTTATGTTCTTGAGACTGGGGCTGACGACTTAATACCACCTGAAAACAAATGGAATTTAATTTGAAATGGATTCACATGAACGACATCATTTTTTATGATGAACTTTATTATTAATATGAGCCGTACTTTAATCAATGAGGTTTCGAACGTGGCGGCTAATCGCCCACACAGTGTTCGTTTCATCGCAAGAAACTAATAACAATGCTAACGATCCAATTTTTATATCTGGGATACCTCACGGAGACATTGAGATGAAGGTGATAAGCTGATTAACAAAACCAGTGGAGGCATTTCCGATGCAATACACTGTGAATTCTGTTTCATTAAAGCATTTCAGTCGGGGTTATGAAATCGGGACAAATAACTTGAAGCCTAATGATAGATGTGTTATATTTCATTCATTTATTTTCTGAACCACGTAATGCTAATTAGGGTCACGGGGAGGCTGGTGCCCATCTCAGCCGACTCTGGGCAAGGAGAAGGACTACTTGCCGGGCTATTGCAGGGCAGAAACATGCTGACAGTCATGCAGCTCGTCTTTAGGAAAGTCAGCAATGGTTCTTTTACATGAACCTCTCACCACAGACAGGGAGAGACATGGCCGGCCTTTGATAACCCAGTCAGCTGCACTGTGGAAACAAAAGTGACTGCCTGGTGATAGTGAGGCTTGAACCCCTAACCTCAGGATCGGCAATTCAGCGCCTCACCACCCAACCACCACTGCCCTCAGATGTGTTATTGTACTGTGAAATTACAAAGCGGCCAGGGGGGTGTTAACCCATAACATGTACAAGGCAAACCAAATAAACATCTCGGAACGGGCCTCGGTTCGGAAAAGTCACTGCTTCCTGCCCTAATGAGGTGAGATCGCTTGCCTACACCTGATCTTGATTTATTTTTAATTTTTTAAATTTTTTATGACCTGCAGGAACTCGGTACATTTGAGCATTATGGGATACACATGGATAAAACATTAGATCACCCTTGGCTGCAAATAGTTGTCAGTACATCCACAGAATATATAACATAACTATTCATTCATAAACCGAATCACTTAAGTCCCAAAGTTATGGGGAGGCTGGAGCCTATCTGAGCCGAATCTGAGCAAAATCAGGGAAAACCATTGACAACTCACTAGATGATCACAGCGGCAACTCACAAAGCCAATCACACTCACACTTACACCTAGGGGCAATCTGGACCAGCCAGTTAGCATGGGAGAAAAAACAAAATTCCACACTGGGCAAAGGCGACACTTTCAATAGGCACAAAACTCAAACCCATGACTTTGTTTGTGTGGAGCAGATGTGCTAAACACCACATCATGTCTGCCTCTGATTTCTAGACCTGAAGGATCATCTCATCTACCATGAACTCATTTGCCGAACCACCTAACCCGACTATTAAGGTTGTGGGGAGACCAGAGCCTATCTCAGTCCACACTGGGTACGGGTGGGGTACACGGTAAACAGCTCACCAGACAAGCACATTCACACCTAGGGCCAATTAGCCTGATGTGCATGTTATTGGACTGTGGGAGGAAACTGGAGTGTGCAGAGGAACCCAGGGAGGCGGGCATTCTGACCACCATGCCACCATGCCCCCCCCCCCCCCCCTTACACACACACACACCCACACACACACACACACACACACACACCATCTCCAGTGTCATGTTTGTCTAATATAACAAGTAATTAATGTTTTTGCACATTGTATCCCCAGGAGGTTTTACTGTAGCTTCATATTTTCCCAGGTTTAAAATCCGGAGCGCAGATTATTCTAAAATAAACAGAATACAAGAAGCAAATTGCCCAATCTGTGGTTATCACAAATAGGACCGGTTCCACCTTAGCCTCTATTGTGAAGGCTTGACAGTGATGGAATAATTCATTATGTACCACAGTAAGAGCTCATGTTGGTAAGCAGTGTGTAATCCTGTATTATTAACCACAGCAAAATCTCCAAGGTATCCACAAAAAATAAATAAATAAATAAATAAAAATAAAAATAATTTGCATATTGGAGCATACCCAAGATACACAAGCAGAGAGGAAGATATGCTTTACTGTTTTATTTTTCTGTCTCGGGTTCAAGTCTAGCAGCTCAGAATCTTGAAGGGGTTGCTGCTCAGAGGCAAACACATGGTGCACCCCATGGAACAGTTAATATTTAAATGCCGTTTTAAGTTTATTTGGGGGTTATGACTGCTGGGCTGTGTAACTATCATGGAGTTTCATTGTCTGAGCCTCATGTGTGGTGTGATCTATACACCAGTGACTATCAGAACCTCCACCTCAGGTCTGACAGCAACATGTTTTATTTATTTATTTATTTATTTTTTTTGTACCCATCAGTATCAGGACTAGAGGTAGTAAGGTAGCATAGTAGTCAAGTGGTTATAATGTCTGCCTCACAGCAAGAAGGTCCTGGGTTTGAATCCCAGGCTTGGATGTTTTCCATACTGTTCGAATGCTTGCGTGGACTTCGTCAAGTTAACCCGGTTTCCTCCCACAGTCCAAAGCCATGCACGTTAGGTGGCGTAGTGGTTAGCACATCCTCCTCACAGCATGAAGGTCCTGGGTTCGATTCCTATGTGGAGTTTGCATGTTCTCCTTGTGCTCGTGCTGGTTTCCTTTGGGTGCTCCAGGTTTCCTCCCAAAGTCCAAAAACATTCATAGTAGGCGAATTGGCAGTTCCAAATCACCCTTAAGTGGGAAAGTTGATTATGAGCAGTTGGCTGAGATGAGCACCAGCCTCCCCACAATCCATATTACGATAAAGATGTTCAGAAAATGGATGGATGGACCTGTGATTAAACAAACTTCAGAATACCTCTGCCTGCCTGCAGTATGATCTTCCAGTTAAATTATTGACCGTACAAAAAACATCAGACGACAGCACGGTAGCGTAGTAATTAGCGTGTCTGCCTCACAGCAAGAAGGTACAGGGTTCGATTCCCAGCCTGAGCGTTTCTGTGCGGAGTTTGCATGTTCTCCTCGTGCTTGTGTTGATTTCTTCTGGGTATTCCAGTTTCCTCCCGCAGTCCAAAAACATTTATGATAGGTTAATTGGCTATTCCAAATCACTCCTGAGGGCAGTGGTGGTCTAGTGGTATAAGGCGCTGGATCGCTGATTCAAAGGTTGGTGGTTTGAGTCCCACTCTCCACAAGGTTGTCACTGTCCCCCCCAGTGCAGCTAACTGGGTTATCAAAGGCCGGCCATGTCTCTCACTGTCTATGGTGTGAGGCATGTAAAAGAACCATTGCTGACTTTCCGTCAGTGTGTTTCCGCCCTGTGATGGCCTGGTGAGCTGTCCAGGGTGTACTCTGCCCTCGCCCTGAGTTGGCTGGGATGGGCACCAGCCTCCCCGCGACCCTAATTAGGATGAAGCGGTTACAGAAAATGAACTGAACAAATCACTCCTTGGTATGAGTACGGATAATTGTGTGAGTGCAGGCCCTGCGATGGCCTGACGAGCTGTCCACGGGGTACCCCACCCTTGCCCAGAGTCGACCGAGATGGGCACCAGCCTCCTCATGATCCTAATTAGGATGAAGCAGTTCAGAAAACGAATGAATGGATGAAAACCTTGGAACTGGATTATTTTACTTCATGTACATCTGTGTTGACAAGTTTCCTCAAGAAACATCAAGAAAATACATTTGTAAAGCATTGCACTTACAAGCTTATACAAACATATGGATGGACAGACAAGCAGATGAACTCAGAGAGTCCTATAAATCTCCAAACTTTGTTCACAACTTCGGGCTCATTAACATTAACAAACTTAAGGAGATGCTAGATAGATAAAATTTACCCACCAACTTTGCGAGAAAAGGGTTTACCTGTAGAACATCTGTCTGTGCTTCTTCAATGGTTGTACACATGGGATTGGGGCTTGCCAAAATAAATAAAGAAATAAATAAAGATGCTTCTATATGCTATCAATTTTCTTCTGCATCTTTTCCTTTTGGCTGTCCCCCTTTTTTTTCTCAGGGGTCATTCCGGCAAATCATCGCATGCTTGATTTGGTATAGGTTTTTAGGTCGGATGCCCTTCCTGACACAACCCTTTAGCAAGGGACAGAAACACGCTGACGACTTTGCAGCTCCTCTTTACGAAAGTCAGCAATGGTTCTTATACATGAACCTCACACCATAGACAGTGAGAGACAAGGCCGGCCTTTGATAACCCTGAGCCTCACTGGGTGGGACAGTGACAACCTTGTGGAGAGTCGGACTCGAACCCCCAACCTTAGGATCAGCGAGCCAGCACCTTTTACCCCCAGGCCAGCACTGCCCACATCAGCTATCAATTGTATAAACACAAAAAATCTAGAAATGCATTTGCTTCATATTCAGGAGATTGTGAGGATCCCAACTGTGCAAGAGTCACCCATGTCCAAAACTAGCTGCTGTTGCTGGGTTACCCTCTGTTCCATCCCAATGACAATCCCATTAGTGAATTGTGGACATCTGTTAGCTCTTAAATCCAGAAAAGGGCACACAGTGCTCTCCTCAGAGATGCTTAAGCTGCTCTGTGGTGCTGTATGCTCAGAAGGATGCATTTGGCTTTACATTGTCCCAGTGGTGGCATATGTTAGCCTTCAACCTCCCCAGTTGGGAGCTGTTTCATATTCAGAGAGACTTGACCAGGGTGAGGTTGGTGGTTGGGGTTGGCATTGGGGTGGGGGGTACCCCTAGACCTAGACCAAAGTATAGTACAGTATTAAGAAAATGGAGTAGGGATATAAGGATGGTAAGCTCTCTAATGACAATCTGATATTTAATCAACATTCTAGCTTCTTTTCCCACACAGGGATATTACCCGAACATTTTCTTATGAGAGCGGAAGATTTTAATATATAAATTGCAGACTATTAAGTTATTAAGTAACTTTTGGCTTTGTGAATCACCAGGCAAAAGTCAGAAGATGTGCACTTGACTCAGATGATTAGTCACGATTGAATTATCAGAGAAAATATGACATTTGGTGGATAAAGATAAAGTGATATGATGGGAGAATGTCTTGCTTAAGTGCAGCAGGCCAGAGGCTAGAGCTGTGCATGGATCTACACCCCCCCGAAAAAAAAAAAAAAAAAAAAAGGATAAAGGAAATAGAATACAGTGCAGTAAAATGTAGCGCTATTAGGAACATTCGAAAAAGAAACCAAAAGGCTTTGCATCAAGGCATTCATCTACAACCCCCCAACTCCTAAATCTAAGGTCATATATATCATTATTAATGAGCCCAGTCAAACCCACTAACACAAAATGGGTGTAACCAATAAGTAATAGTGGGTGTGGAAGAGCTGGAGAAATACACAGGTACCCAAGTATCATGTATTTGAATATCATCAGCCTAGCCAAGCTGATTGTGGCCTATTGGTGAGGATCAAATGGGTTAAACCATACACTAGTGTGGATATATATATATATATATATATATATATATATATATATATATATATATATATATATATATATATATATATATATATATTCTTATTTTCCTTTCAGCTGTTCCCTTCAGGGGTCGTCATAGCAAATCATCTGCCTCCATCTCACCCTATCCTCTGCATCTTCTCTTACACCAACTACCTTCATGTCCCCCTTCACCACACCCATAAATCTTCTCTTTGGTCTTCCTCTAGGCCTTCTGCCTGGTAGTTCCAACCTCAGCATCCTACTACCAATATATATCCTGTACTCTTCCTCTTTCCATCGTCTGAGCCAAAGAATGACGCCGATGTTCTGAAGTCGACTCTTGATTCTTTGAACCATGAACTGGTTCATGAGAAATGACTCTTCCCCAAAGTCCTTTGTAAAGAGATGCATTTGGTTGAATATACATGTACACTAGTCCTCCTCCTCCTCTTCTTATATCCTGTTGGTCAGAACCAAATGCAGTCGTACGTTGGACACTACCTGTACAGCTGTGATTGAAATATTCTATTGGAATTTAACACCCGACTCTGGCTGGACATAGGCACATTTGTGGTTAAAACCTTGCCCAGGGGTCTTAGTATGGTGGGGGTCTCACATAGATTCGAACTCACAACCTTTTTATCATGAGCCCAGCACCCTAAGCACTTTGCTACAGGCCCCCACTGCTTTTACAAATGAATAAATGAATGGATTTAGTGAAACTCGAGAACTTTGAAAACCCATATAGTCCAAGGAAGGACACACAAAACTCCATCGAGCTCAGGAGGAAACTAGAGCATTGTATCTGCTCTGCCACCATTGACTTAAAAGTGATAAAGGATAAAGGAAGTATAATGCCAGCTCTGAATCCCTAAGGCAACATGCACACCAAAAGTTCGAGTGTTTGTAAAGGCGATGAGTCACAATGCTGCTGTAAAGGCCAAAGAGAAAACCCTCAGAATAAGTATGAGGCCGGTGACCTATGAGAGTCTCAAGCCCCAGAGCATCTGCAGTCAAGCAAAGCACATTAAAAAAAAGTTCCCACAAGGTTAGACCGGTGTCGACAATGTCATTATTCTAGTCTTCTTTTTTCTTTGTTTTTTTTTTTTTTTTGAGGGAAAAATACCAAGGTGGCTTATTATGTCATTCACAACTCAAGAACTGGGACGTTTGAGCTCTGTCCTCCAAATCAAATGTCAAAATCATACTGCAGGAAAATGATTCAACTCTTTTTTTTCTGCACAGGAAATACAGACTCATCTTATCTCGGAGTAAATTGGAAGCTAATCTACATTAGCTAAGCACATATGAGTGGCACAGATCCAAATGGGTATCTTACGGCGGTGTATCACCTTTAAGAGTGAAATGAAACCGTTTATCCTCCTTGCAGTTTTCCGAGCTGTGCCTGAACTTTAAGGAGAGTAATAAGCCAGCATGTTCTGCTGTTGCAACATAATCTGCACACCATTTTTCTTTGTGTTCATCCATCCACGCAGGGGGCCAATTGAACCAGAAGGATCAATTCAAGATCTCTCTCTCTCTCTCTCGCTCTCTCTCTCTCTCTCTCTCTCGCTCTGCCTTGTGCTTCCACAACATAGGACTGAGGAATGCTGAAAGGGTTTGTGAATAAAGGGGTAGGGTGTGGTTGGGTGGGGGAAGGATTACCTCAGACTCTGCCCTTCAGGTTCAAAGACAAAGGTGTAAACTCATTCGTCATGCTGAAGGATTGGTTAAATTAAAAAAAAAAGAGGCTCAGCATTTACCCTCATTTACCATCAGCAGATTTTCAAATGGGGTTTTAAAACTAGAATGCAGGCTCAGGGTCTGGAATGAGGTCCTGCCCAAAATGGAGGAGATCAAGTGTCTTTGGTCTTGTTGACGAGTAAGAGAAGGATGGGGCAGGAGATCAACAGATGAATCGCTGAAGCCTCTGCTGTAAAGCAGAGCTTTTACCAGTCCGGTGTGGTGAAGAGGGAGCTGAGCCACGAGGCAAAGCTCTCAATTTATCAGTCAACCTACATTCCCACCCTCACCTCCCATGGTCATGAGCTTTGGGTAGTGACTGAAAGAACAAGATCACAGTTAGAAGTGGCTGAAATGAGCTTCCTTTGCTGGGTGGCAGGGCTCTCCTTTAGAGATAAGGTGAGAAGCTCAGTCATCCAGGAGGAGCACGAAATAGAACTGCCGTTCCTCTGCATTGAGAGGAGCCAGTTGAGGTAGCTCGGGCTCTGGTTGGAATGCTTCCCGAATGCCATCCTGGTGTGGTGATTCGGGCATATCTGATCATGAAGGGACCCCCGGGGATGGTCGACCCAGAACATGCTGGAGGGACTATGTCTCTTGGCTGGTATGGGAATGCCTTGGCGTCTCCCCTAGAAGAGCTGAAGGAATTGGTTGTAGAGAGGAATTTCTGGACTTCATTGCTTAGGCTGCTGTCTCACGACCCCACCCCAGATTAAGTGGAAGAAGATGATGATGATGACGGTGGGTTTTAAACTATTATTAAAAAGAGGCTAATTAATATTCATGTAAACATTTGCATGATTGGAGGTGTGTCATGGTAGGGCAGTGGTGGTCTAGTGGATAGGGTGTAGGATCACTGATCCTAAGGTTGGGGGTTCAAGTCCCCACGGGGTTGTCACTGTCCCCCCAGGTGTGTCATGATGTAGTGGTTTGTACATCACAGTGAATCACAGTAACAAGGCCCCCAATGAGGCCATTTTTGTGTGGTATTTTCATCTTCTCCCCGTGTGCAGTGGTGGTCTAGTGGTATAGGGCGCTGGATCGCTGATCCAAAAGTTGGGGGTTCGAGTCCCACTCTCCACAGGGTTGTCACTGTTCCCCACAGTGCAGCTAACTGGGTTATCAAAGGTGGGCCATGTCTCTCACTGTCTATGGTGAGAGGTTCATGTAAAAGAACCATTGCTGACTTTTGTAAAGAGTAGGCTGCAAAGTCGTCATCGTGTTTCTGTCCCTTGCTAAAAATGGTTGTGACAGGAAGGGCATCCGACGTAAAAACCTCTGCCAAATCAAACGTGCGAATCAGATAATTCGCTGTGGCGACTCCTGAGTAAAAGGGAACAAGCCGAAAGGAAGACAGACAATTTTCATCTTCTCCCCATTCTTGTGTCTGTTTCCTCCTACAATCCACAGACATGAAAATGCAGAAAATTGCTTCTAGGTGTGGATATGAGTGTGAATGGTTGTGTTTTGCCCTGTGATGGATTGGTGAGATGTTCACAGTGTCTCCTGTCTACAACAAGAGTCGACTGAATACCGTCCAGTCTCTCAGTAACCCACAAGGATTAAGTGTTGTGGAAAATGAATGAATGTTTGACCAGAAGAAGCTGAGGTATTTCAAATCATGTAAACAATAGACACAGTCTTATTACCAAGCCAGAGCTGCCTAAGGGTGACCCGAGACTTCTAGCCTGGGGCTTTTAAAATGAGCCCAAATCCAGTGACCATTAGACAGATACACACACACACACACACACACACACATATATATATATATATATATATATATATATATATATATATATATATATATATATATATTGCTATCAATGACACCTGCCCTGCCTAAGGTGCCCAATTACAAAAGATGCAAATTTAGCAAATTCAGTTTGTTTATAATTGTTTTTAATTTCGCTAAGGTAGTTGGAAACGAAGCATCATGCAGCTCTATCAATTTTATACTGTTGCATGTCTTTACTTTCACTAATGAGCTCAATGACTAGCTTAACTGGCTAGATTAGCATAACTGGCTAACGCTTAGCATAGTTACTGTACTGGCTCTATTTTCATAAATGCATCTTTGTACACAAATTAAAAAAAAAAAAAAATCCATCTTGACACTGCCATCTGGTGAGTTATTATCAGTCCAAATTCCGTAGGCTTTTAGCCTTCAGTAGGCATAATCAAGCCCCAGAAGTATCACTAGAAGTCCTTATGGCCTCGGCTTGCTCTAGCCCACTTGGCTGTAGCGCAGTAGATAGAAAGCTGCTAATGTGTACAGTTTGTATGAATAAAAATGAGCAGGGGAAAAGGGTCTGAGAGCTTCTTTTACATGAGTACTTGCCCTGGAAGAACTTGCACCCGGAACTAGTTGCCCTGACAGAACTGGCTGTGTAGGATTGATTTGTTCTACGACTACTTTTCACCAGTGGGTGCAACTTGCTTTACTTTTCAAGGTGGTGCAAGTTATTTCAGAACATCTTGTTTCAGGTGCAACCTGGAATCCAATCGGTGTCAGATGCAAAGGTTTATGTGTGTGCAGTGTCATCCATCTAGGTTATTGGGTCTTTTTACAAGCTGTCATGACAGATGGGCCTGAAAGATTGAGCGTTGTACCAGTTGAACAAGGAGAGGCACTACTGCCATCAACTCAAAAGAGGGAAAAAAATCTTTCCCAACATTGGTGCTCATGAAACATTCTTTAAAAAAAAAAAAAAGATCCCGTACATTTTATGTTTCTATACTCTTTCATTCCTGGGAGCCTTGTAATCATTAAAAAAACTGCAAAAGCATAACTTACATCCTCATGTACCAATTTGTTTCTCTGCACATGCACGTTTACGCATTGTCCCACTGCAGGAGTCTCCAACCCTGTTCCTGGAGAGCCGAAGACCTTGGCTCCAACTGCAATCATGTACAATTGACCATAACATAACATAACATAACATAACATGAGTGGTGAGAACAGGCCATTCAGCCCAACTAAGCTCACCATTGTCCTATTCTAAAGTGACTCTAACCTTAAAGACGCACCATGACTAGATGGTATCCAGCACTAGATCAAGTCTGCTTTTGAAGACTTGTAAGGTTTCTGCTTCGACAACGTGGTTAGGCAATCTATTCCATACTGAAATTACCCTCTGCGAGAAAAAATATTTCCTAATATTTGTGCTAAATTTACCCTTGAATAACTTCCATTTATGACCCCTAGTTCTACTTACAGAACTTGGCCTAAGTAATCGGGCATAGTTGACTTTATTAATCCCCTTAAGATACTTAAAGACCTCAATCAGATCACCTCTAATTCTCCTTTTGAAGACTGAAAAGGTTTAGGATCCTCAGCCTCTCCTCATAGGATTCCTTTTTATACCCGGAATTAGCTTTGTTGCTCTTCTCTGAACTTTTTCGAGAGTCTCGATGTCTTTTTTCAAGTATGGTCCCCAGAACTGTACACAATACTCTAAATGTGGTCTAACCAATGTGTTATACAAGAGAAGGACAACATCTTTAGATCTATACTCAATACTCCTGGCTATGTAACCCACCATCCTATTTGCCTTTTTTACTGCTAACGCACAGTGGCTAGTACCAGTGAGGGACTGGTCAACCATCACACCCAGATCCTTTTCCTGAGAGGAACATTCTAGTTTTAAACCTCCCATGAAATACTCCTGTCTAATGTTTTTATTCCCTACATGTAGAACTTTACATTTAGCGACATTGAATTTCATTTGCCATGTATCTGCCCAAATTCGAAGTCTATCCAAATCGTCCTGAATAACCTTAGTAGACTCCAGACTATTTGCCAAACCGCCCAGTTTAGTATCGTGGGCAAATTTCACCAATGTGCTCTCAATGTCCCTATCAAGGTCATTAATGTAGATGAGGAAGAGCAAGGGTCCCAACACAGATCCCTGAGGGACTCCACTTCCCACAATTCCTTGCTCAGATGAAATCCCTCCAACCACAACTCTCTGTGTTCTGTCCTGTAACCAGTTCTTAATCCACTCCAGAATACCTCCTACAATTCCAACAGACCTCGTTTTAAAAATTAGTCTCTCATGTGGTACTGTATCAAATGCTTTTTGAAAGTCCAAATAAATAATGTTATAGGACCATCTTATTATTGCTTTAAGAAGTTATTGTTCAGCTATGAAAGGTGTGTTAGATTTTGGTCGATGATAAAAACCTGCAGGAAGGTAGCTCTCATAGCGGCCCGACCATCGCAGGGTACATTTACATCCATGGTACAGTGTTTGGTATTCTAATCAGACACCTGAGCCACCTCAACCGACTCTTCTAAATATGGAAGAGCAGCAGTTCTACTCCGCGCTCCTTCTGGATGGCCGATCTTCTCACCCCCCGGGGAGCCCTGCCGCTCTGTGAGGAAAGCTCATTTCAGCCACTCGTGCTAAGCTGATGACTGTAGGTACTGTATCTCAATAGAAGGCCTCCTGAAAGCTTCTCTTGTGTTGTGTTCTTTGGGCATGTCGATCCACAAAGAGTACTTGGAGTTAACCTAGGACGTGATGGAGGGTGTACGTTTCTTGGAAGGTCTGGGAACGCTTTGTTGTCTCCATAGACGAGCTGGAGGAAGTGACTGGGAAGAGGGACGTTTGTACCTCAATGCTTAGTCTGCTGTTCATGTGACCTGACCCTAGACCGAGTGGAAGAAGAAGAAGAAGAAGAAGAAGAAGAAGAAGAATATGATGATGAATGATAGAGTTTGGCAGACACCCTTATTCAGAATGACCTGCTATTTAGTCTGGAGTTAAGAGCCTTGCTCAAGAGCCCAACACTAGCAGAGTGGTGGTAACGAGACTTGAACTCGCAACCTTATGATCAGGAACCTGTTTACTATTGAGCTTGCTCTGCGACTGATTTAAGAGTGACCATATAAACCCATAGGGAAGTTGGTAGAACTTGTTCTGGGGCCAACTTGTTCCTTTTGCCTGTGTGAAAGCAGCTTATGAATAAAGGAATGCATGACCATTGTTCCCAAATAAACTGAAACGTAGACACTGCATTTCATACATTAGATCTTTAAATTACTTTATTTCCGATTTCATCATCAAAATTTTTACAAAACGTTTTCTTTCTGACAATAATATACTCAAAGAAGAGACAGAATTTTGTATTTTGAAGGAAACAAAGTGTCCGATCTGGTAACAAACATAAAATAAAAATAAAAGACAAAGGGAGAGAGAAAGAGACATCAACAAACTAAGTCAAAAGATTGAAAATGATGTAGTGCGTATTTACATCTGGCAGGGACAAGCAAAAAAAAAAAAAAAAAAAAAAAAAAAAAAACCTTAAATAAAAATCTCCTCAACCTCAGACCAGACAAAACCAGGAAAACGATTTTTCACAGAGATTAATGAGCGCAGCAGAGAACAATATCTATAAGAGGAACTATATTGCTTTTCATCTTGTTTTGCTCTTACCTTGACTTGATTGTGTTTTTTTTTTCTTCTTTTTTTTTGGGCGGGGCAGGGGAGGCGTAATTTGAACCAGAGATCTGAAATTTACATGAATCATTAGTTTGAGCTCCAGCTAATTCATCACTTCCTGTTAACATTCACAGGAAAACAACGGCAGATTTGATTTTTGGTTACAGATGGGTTAGCGATCATTTCACACGGGTAATCTTATGTATATTGTTCTTCTATAAACGTCACATGGAGGGGGAGGGGGGGGAGGGGGGCTTCCCTTCATATTTATGTTGAACTGTCTGGACACATCAGTATTCGCATAGCAATGAAATGTGCACTTTGGGTAATACAAAAGAGAAAAAAATCCCCAGTTTATTAAGAGTGACTGGAAAAGTTTTGGATGCCTTGATGTCACTCTTGCCTGTTGGCTATATACAGCAAACGATGGAGGGATACCCATTACTCACAGTCAGCATCAAGCTCACAATTCAGTACATTTACCATAGTGGACCATTACACTACACTGCCCAAGTATTTCCATTCTTCTTCAGTTGAAAGTTAATTTATAGATTATAGTCACTTAATATTGGGAAAAACATCTGTATCTAAAAAAAAAAAAAAAAAAAAAATATCATCCACTTCTTCTCAATGTTATGATCTCCCTCAGGCATGTCTGGAAATTTGCATGCCCAGTGGTTTTTATCTATAAGTCTGGGTATTTAAATGGGGTGAAAAATAGACAGTTAACTTTGCTGAACATGCCAGGTGCCAAATAATCATCCCTCAGACCTTCATATGTCCGACCGTACTCCGACCACCATGTGCAAACTCTTGATAAGAAGGCGCTCATGTCTGTCTTTTGTTATTATCCATGCAGTATTTATAGGCAGGCCTGCGTTTGCTGACTTGTTCCACACTAGGTCCAGGGATCAGTGAAAACATTGAGGTCTTCCCAGTTTTTGCTGTTTCCTTCCAAATCTCTGCGTTTAATTACAACTTCAACCAAAAGCGTAAACATCAGGAGTCAGGCATAATCGGTACGGACATCCCACCAAATCTCGTGCACGGTATACTGAGCAAACCAAACAAAAGCACATAGGAGCATTACCATTGGTTTTAAAGGCATTTAGCTTCCATGACCAAACCATGAACATAGATTATCACACTGTAACTAACAATTTTTTTTTTCACATTAATAAACAAACCGATAAATCACACATGCGCCACACAGTGGTGTAGCAATTAGCACTTCCGCCTCACAGCAAGTCGGTCCCGGTTCAAGCCCTGTCCCTGGGGATGGAGTTACTGTGTGGAATTTGAAAGTTGTCAGCATTCTTGGGTGGGTTTCCTCCAGGTGCTCTAGTTTTTACTCCCACTGTTCACAAACATGCAAACTGGGCAAATTGAATAGTCTTGATTACCCCGGGGTGTGAATGTTGAATCTGAATGGTTGAATATGTGCTAGCCCTGTGACAGTCCAATGAGCTGTCTAGGGTCTACCCAATCTTTAACCAGAGTCTCCCAAATGACCGTAATAATTAGTGAAATTCACAACATAAACTTAAAATGATATTAAAAAACCCCCAAAGATCCCAATAGAGCGCAAACCTCCACCAAGCTGAAAAAAATATATATGAGCACATGGGTAAATAAAACCTCTACTTTTATAGGGTCTATAGGTTGCAATAGCCATTTTGCAAGAAGGTGATACATTACACTCTATCACACATCTCTCAAGTTTACTTTCAAAAGTTCTACAGATTCTCCACATTCATTCATTCAAGCTGGATCACTTAATCCTACTGCGGTCATGGGGGGCTAGGCTATGGAGGATGCTTGTCTCTGGGCGCTGGGGAGAACACCCCAAACACTACGCCAGTCCATTGCAGGGCCAACATATACACCACCATCCACACTCACACTTAAGGCAATTAGTCTGATGTGCATGTGGTAGGAAACCTGGAGGAAACCCACACAAGCACAGGCGGAACAAGCTCGCTGTGAGGTGGACGTGCTCGCCACTATCATGCTCTGCTGCCCATTTTCGCAAATTCCACAATCACATGAAAAGCTTTAACACTCGAGGTAAATCAGATTATATTTGAACACTTTTAGCCTCGGTGTCTCCCCGGAAGAGCTGGACAAAGTGTCAGGGGAGAGAGACGTCTGGACCTCATTGCTTAGGCTTCTGCCCCTGCAACCCGACCCCGGATTAAGCAGAAGACGATGAAGAAGATGACTCAGTCAGCCAAGGGAGTCTGAATATAAAGCATTTTGTTAGTGGTTCCACTAAAGGTGTGAAAGAAAAGCATCTGATGCAAATGTACTTTTTTTGTGATTTTTTTTTTTTTTTCCAAATTTTGAAATTTGCATCAAGATTTTTTGCGATTCCACATGCAAGCAAATGTTTTGCGGCTTAAATATACATGCGGTCCTGGACTTACGTGGTTCTCGACTTATGACGTTTCGACTTTACGACACCACTAAATATATGTACGTAAGAAAATAGAGAAGGATTTCAAGTTACGTCGCTCTGTTCGTAAGCTCCTATTATGCGTATCAGTTTTTGAGCGCATATGAATACACAGCTACCCAGTGCTACAAGGTCATCAGCATCTCCCATTTTGTCTCGAGGCATGTCATAGAGTAGATTGTCTGTGTTTGTGCTCCTTTTTTGCATCACGACCACAAAAAAGAAAACAGGATCTTCTGGTGAAGCTGGTCCCAGACAAGAGGAAAGCCATTACGATGGAAACAAAGCTGGATATTATTAAAAGGTCGGAGAAAGGCTGTATTTTATTACATTATACATTAATTTTATTTTAATTGAAATGTCTATTTTAATTGTCTGTACTGTTTTCCCATGAATATGAAATATAACACATGTATTTTGATAGTTATTTACAAATTTAGGGGGTACTTAGGGGTAAAAATCCGGTTTACGCGAAATCTACGTAAATCTTGAGGACCGCCTGTGTATCACAAGAAAGATGTGTGATAATTTGTGACAGATTGGAAAGTAATTTGCGGCTGATTTGGATGACTGGCAAAAAAAAAAAAAAAAAAAAAAAAAAAAAAAATAATAATAATAATAATAATAATAATAATAATACAAATCTCTTGTCAGAAATCAGTTTTAAGTCATAAATAGCGTGAACAAAATGCAAATAAAATATGAATGATGATAAAATATACCGCGGATGCCAGCAGATCTCTAACTTTCCATGTGAAAGTCTATAACTTGATACTTTTCCTTGCAAAACAAACAAAAATAATAATAATTTGCGACTGATACAACAACCGTGCGACCTTCTCGTGACGCATGGAGACTGTTTGAGATGACCCCGTGTCAGAGCCTCGTTCTGCGACGTTTGCGTGAAATGTGTTTCCATTTTTTTTTTTTTGTGATGAATTCACAAACCGGGTGACCGAAACATGATGCCACGAATTTCGCACGACAGATTTGAGAACATTTTGTCGTTCGCATCAGTTTCTTTTCTACCACACCTCTAGTGTGACCGCTTGTAATTCTTAATGCATGGTTTTTGGTTTTATACTGCAGACGATTTCTATTACTGAAAAGCACGAGAGCTGGTGAGGGAAGTCTAAACTTCCATGAATGTGACCTTACGAGGAATTACGGGAAATCCACCAAGACCAGAATGCATTGAGGAAGAGGGAGGATTAAGCATGACCGGGAACGCCGTTCGTTGAGTCATTTGCTCCTGCTAGGTTCTATACATGCCCAACAAATCACTGTGCAGTTGAGATAATGAGATACAGTTATTACCCCATGCTCACTGATACTGCTGCACATGCTCAGGTCGAACCGTCACACTTGTCACACGCCCTATCAAACATACTCTTTAAACCCAGTAGCCTCTCAACCATATGGCTCAGCCTGAGCCTGAGGAATTAACTACAAGCAGCACACAGCAGTAAACGATATAAACGGAGCCTAATAAAATGTTACTTCATTTTCTTGCTTGATTTATACAGTGCACAGCAGCATAGGGTTAGCATAGCTGCCTCATAGCAAGAAGGTCCCACATCTGAGTCCTAGCCATTTCTGTGTGGGGTTTGCATGCTGTTCCAAATCACCCCTAGATGACTAGCTGGCCCTACAATGCCTTGGTGAGCTGTCCAGGATGTACCCCGCCCTCGCTCGGAGTGAGTTGAAATCGGTGCCAGCCTCATCGCGACCCTGATTAGGATTAAGCGGTTCAGAAAACGAATGAACGGGTGTATATTAAACTAAAAGCATACCATTAAGCCCTGTTGGTGGGGAGTTCCAGGGTGGACACGCCCCTCTCGGTGACATCAGCACAAAGTTTCTCAGTCACATACACAAAGCCAACATGCATTATTATTGTTAATGTTGTTGTCCCTGTTGTTGTTGTTGTTGTTGTTGTTGATGTTGATTTGCCCCTATATTCCAGCACATCAGATTTGAAATGAACCAATGACAGTAAGGGTCACTCATTGGCTGTCGGTTTCAATTTAAAATCATTTCCATTCTGCTCTGTGAACCATACAAGAATTAAGTGGAAAAAGAAGCATGTGAAAAGACAAACTGTGATTTTTATTCACTTCAACAAAAGCACGAGGGTTTTAAAGTTCTTACTCCAGCATGGCAGGTTGAGATGAGGTTGAAAGCACCACATTCCGACAGCAAATACATCACGTAATGGCATATGATATGGAGAGAGTTACTTCACTGGCTGTGAGCTTCTCTACTGTAGAGTTCAATAGTGATAAATATAAAAAAAAAATAAAAAATAGAGACCACGCCTCCTTTCATTGGACCACAGCATGACGAGTTATCTGATATCTGATACTGTGTGTGCTTTCATTACCTTCAACAAGAAGAGTTTGTTTCTGATTAGGTTTGTGTTTGTTTAAACAAAACATTGTGCCGATTTTCATGACATTTCCAGTAGATGTGAAAACAAAAGAGAGACTCATCAGATTTTTGGAGACGATCAAGATCAAATTCAGAATTCAGGAATTTTTAAAATGATTCTTTAACACTGTGAGATCAGAGGTGGGGAGTGCTATGTACTTTCTGTTGTTTTGGTGCTGTTGTTTGTTTGTTTGTTTGTTTTTGGCTTAGCAGAGTTTTACAACTCTCTGTTCTGGTCTTATTTTAACTTGCAATTATTTTTTTTAATGTTATTGATAGAAATATTTTTTAGTCAATAATATTTAATATTTTTTCACCCTCGTATGATTAGCTCATGTGTTACTTATATTTTTTTAAATGTACAGTGAGTGATGTTTCTGTGATGTAATGAAATATAAATTTCCTGATTGAAAAAAAAATCAAGGTTTTATTTTTAATAATAATAATAATAATAATAATAATAATAATAATAATAATAATAATAATAATAATAATAATAATAATGAGCTGATTAGCACTGTAGGTCGCAAGTCAGTCTCCTAATCTGAAGGTTGTGGGTTCAATCCTCAGATAAGGCAACAACAAAGGGCACAAAAAATTTTTACTGCCCTGCAATGGCCTAGCAAGCTGTCCAGGGTGAACTCCACCCTCACTCAGAGTCGGCTGAGAGCCTCCCCATGACTCTTATTAGGACTAAGTGGTTCAGAAAATAAATGATAAATTAAATGTAATTAATTAAAAAATAATTTTCTTTTTATTTATAAATATTAGACATATGTGGACAGGAGCTCAAGAGGGCAAGATTGGTCGTATTTTCAGAAACGCCAGGTTTTCATTCTATCTCTTAGGGCCATCAATCACTGTTCATGGGCACTAGACAGTGATGGGGCTGTCTGAGTTCATGGATGTGGAAGTGTGCGGATAGTTCTTTCCTCAGAGTGTGTTACAACATTCATGACATTAACTGACAGCAGGGTTTATTCTAATCATGTCTGTCCCTAGTTTGAAAATGAGACATTTCCTTTAGGCTTTTTCCCTTTATCAGTGGTCGCCACAGTGAATGATTTGCACGTTTGATTTGGCGTAGGTTTTTACATCGGATGCCCTTCCTGACACAACCCTTTTTAGTAAGGGACTGAAACACGCTGACTGCTTTGC
Source organism: Plotosus lineatus (assembly GCA_024760905.1). Classification (NCBI taxonomy): domain Eukaryota; kingdom Metazoa; phylum Chordata; class Actinopteri; order Siluriformes; family Plotosidae; genus Plotosus; species Plotosus lineatus. The sequence continues at coordinate 58,519,428 of CM045735.1, read as the reverse complement.
AGCTCCTCTTTACAAAAGTCAGCAATGGTTCTTTTACCTGAACCTCTCACCATAGACAGTGAGAGACATGGCCCAGCTACACTGGGGTGGACAGCGACACCCTTTTGTAGACTCGAACCCCAACCTTAGGATCAGCACCTTAGGATCCAGCGCCCTATACCACTAGACCATCACTGCCCCAAATAAGAAGCCAACAAAAAAACGAGAAAAGGGACGGGACAGTGACACAATGATGGGGGGTTAGCACATCCACCTCACAGCAAGCAGGCCTGGAATTGATTCACAGACTTGGCTGTTCGTGTTCTCCCCATGCTTGTGTGGGTTTCCTCTACAGTACACTGGTTTCCTCCAACAGTCTAACAACATACACAATAGAATAATTGGCTGTTCAAATCACCTCAAGGAGTCAGTGTGAATGGTTGAGAGTGTGGAAGTGTTGGTCCTGCAATGGCCTGATGAGCTGTTCTGGGTATAGACTCCACTTGCGCGGAGGCCGAGATAGGCGCCAACTCTGATTACGATAAAACGGTTCCGAAAATGAATAAATGTACATAAAAAAACATTTCTCTAAAATTGTTGGGAAGTTCCTACAGAAGAGCGGAAATTAAATTAAAATCATAAGATGTGTGGTGTTAGAAAAATATTCAATTCTGATGTTTTATCCATACTGAGATTGGCAGCATGGATCGATGGTGAAGTTTTTTAAATTCCTCCAATGGACAGAGATCAGAAATGTGAGGCGTGTTAAATGGACATCATGTACTTAAGCAAGAAGACATCCTACATATCCACTTAGTCCTCAAGTGAAAAGCAATACCCATCACGACACATCCTATCAGCTCAAGGGTCAATCGTTGGTCCACTAATGAGTTGATCAAAGAAAGAATGGGTTGTTCCCTGGTGCAGAACAAATCACACACACACACACACACACACACACACACACACACACACACACACACACCCCCACACACACACACACACACACACACACACACACACACACACCTCAGGAAGAGTATGGAGATGCCTTCTATAATGTCACTATAAGAGCCTCATGTTACAAAACAAACTGACACAACAGGGCAATGGTAGCACTTTGACTGGGTGCTTTATTACTGATCCCAAGGTCGAGGGTTCAAGCCCCACTGTCACTGTCACTGACTTCCTTGTCTCCACTGCTGCCCCCTTCCCCCACCTCCTCAGTGCAGCTAACTGAGTTATCAAAGGCCGGCCATGTCTCTGGTGGGAGGTTCATGTAAAAGAACCATTGCTGACATTTGTCAAGAGTAGCTGCATAGCCGTCAGCATGTTTCTGGTCTTTGATGGGCTAATGAGCGGTAAAGGGTGTAATCTGCCCTCACCCCGATTCGGCAGAGATGGGCTCTAGCCTCTGCACGGCCCTACTTAGGATTACATGGTTCAGAAAATGAATGAATGGCTGAACAAACACAAAGCAGTCTCAGCACTGTGAGGTCGACACAGATGCGTGTGCACACACACAGATGTCTTCCAGAGACAAACAAGCCAACGGATATTTATAATCTCTTGTAATGTGGTTCTGTCTTTTTGTGAGCAACTACAGACTCTCTTTAGGTATACTAGGGCACGGAATGTGACCTTATCTCTAGTACATAGCTATGACTCAAATACAGTACATAGCATTTTAGTGTGTACGACAGAGAAACAGCATGACCTGATTGATGCCCTCCCAATCTATAGTGTGCGTGTCTTTGGACTGTGGAAAGAAACCAGAGTACTTGGAGAAAGCCCAGGCAAGCACTCAGAACATGCAAACCCAACATAGAAACCTTCTCGCTGTAAGGCAGAGTGTTAACCACTAACCCTTCCTGGAAAATATCATAAATTAATTATAAGAGCAAACATTATTCACCCCTGAAATATGGGATAATACGCAAATAAACACACACACAAAAAAAAAAAATAAAATAAAATAAATAAATAAATAAATAAATAAAAAAAATATATATATATATATATATATATATATATATATATATATATATATATATATATATATGTAATACCGGCGAGCTTGGATTCTGCTTTTGTAGAGTCTGTTGAGATGGTCACCAGCCTCCCGTGACCCTAATTAGGTAGCAGCTCAGAAAATGAATGAATGAATGAATGAATAATAATAATAATAATAATAATAATAA
>CM045735.1:58512248-58514748 GCA_024760905.1 Plotosus lineatus | reverse complement strand
GTGATAATTTTTCCTCTCTATGTACAAGATAAACACGTCCCGTGAGTTAATTGAGTAGCGTCTGCAAACATTGTGTAGAGTCGCTGATTGCCTCGAGGATGCCATGTCTCACAGCAAGGCGGTTCGCGGCAAGGCGCGGCGAGGCGAGTCTGAATCACCGTCTTCCAATTAAGTTCACACTTCAACCTCAGATAAGGAAGGTCTATGTCTGACAGGTCTTCTGCTGACCTCTGACCCTTGACCTACGCGAGTGAAGTCAGTGTGGCGTAGGAGAACAGGATTAAAAAAAAAAAAGAAAAAGAAAAAAAAAAAAAATCCAGAAAATTCACCACTGATGAGGTACAAGATCCACATTCATCGTGTTGAGTCTGAACACACAGGCACACGGGGTGACGAAAAAAAAAAAAAAAAAAAAAAAAAAGAAAGAAAGGATATCCATGTTTACAGGCAATGATCCCGGTTTTCTAGAGATCTGGAGTCCATTTCCAAGTAAAAACGAATGCAAACCAATGAACTACTGGTCCATACGGCCTCCAACAGGATGGGGGGGGGACCTCCTGTAGGTGCGTACATGGCTTCTAGTGGCAAACATTCAATGTGTCAACACTCAGGAGACACTCTGACAGCAAAAGCATTGAGATGCTGAACGGTGAAATCTATTCGAGCGTCTGAAAATGTCCAGAATGTCACTGAATCTGTGTTATTTATGTTCAACACGCAGCAAGCCACCGTTCCTCAAGTCTCCGCATCAACATACAGGATCCTCACACACTGTGTAATCCATGTTTTAATCCAAACCCAGATTTTATTTTCCCTCAATGGATCCTAAACAGAACGAGATCGTCTCTATTTAAAAGGAAAATGCTTTTTTTTTGGCCAGTATACTTGTGTGATTTCAGAATTTAAGCTTTTTTTTCGGACACCATCGTATTCTGCCACGAGGATTAAAGGTGTTTTGCGGAGGGGTTTCGAATCCTCTAATCCTAGATCATCCTTGCTGTAAACTCCGCCCCTTCTCCCTGTTTTTTTATTTTATTTTATTTATTTTTTCCCTGGTTTTAGTGAGATACGGGTGCTTTTGTTTTCTGTTTTAAGATTTAAAAACAAAATCTACATATATAGACTGTAAATGTGATACTGTATTTAGCTATCAGTGTGGTATATTTATTCAGTAGGAACAAAAAAAGTTATTATTTTTAATAAAATTTAATTTAAAAAAAAGCTAATGTTGAATAATAATAATAATAATAATAATAATAATAATAATAATAATAATTAAAACAATTTATAAAACAGACTTGAATCTAATCTTATACTTTTTAAAACAATAGTGATAATAATTCTAATTTAAGCGGCACGGCAGCATAGTGGTTAGCACATCTGCCTCACAGCAAGAAGGTCCTGGGTTCAATTCCTTGCCTGGGCGTTTCTGTGTGGAGTTCGCATGTTCTCCCTGTGCTTGTGTGGGTTTCCTCCCACAGACCAAAAACATGCACAGTAGGTTAACTGACTGTTCCAAGTCACCCCTAGGTGTGAATGGTTGTGTGACTGTTGGCACTGTGATGGCCTGGCAAGCTTTCCAGGGTTTCCCCTGCCCTTACATGGAGTTGACTCAGATGGGCACCAGCCTCTCTGCAGCCCTAATTGGGATTAAGCAGTTCAGAAAATGAAATGGAATGAATAATTCTAATTAAAAGAAAAAAATATATATATTTTTTTGCTTATGGGGGGGGGGGGGGGGGGGTTCACACTTGGAGCAGCATAGAAAATATCATATATAATAAAATAAAATAATATTTGTATTTATTTGATATACTGTATTGATCCCGGAAGGGAAACTTTGGCTCTCCACTTAACCTATCCAAAGTGACACACACACACACACACACACACACACACACACACACACACATACACACACTGCAGTGGGCTGACATACATTGTGGCACACAGAGAGCAGTTGGGGATTAGATACCTTGCTCAAGGACACTTCAGCCATGAAAGTAGAGGAAGTGCCTGTCTCCAATGATGTGAAAGAATTGATGCATCCCAACGCCAATGCATGGAAGGATTAGAGAGAACATAAAGTGTTGTGTAATTTTTTAGAACTATATTTTATGCATGTTGCGGCACAATAACCTAGAGATCCACCACCATCCAACTGTCAACAAGCTGCTCCCGACTGCGCAGACAGTAATAGTTTTGCATGCGTTTATCACTTTGTCTCAATAACACGTCTTGAAATGAGAAAACTTGAGTCTGGACTTTATTATTATTATTATTATTATTATTATTATTATTATTATTATTATTATTATTATTATTATTGGCCTGGTGAGCCCACAGTCGGCTAACACGGGCACCGGTCTCCCTGCAAAGCGGCTTAGAAAATAAATGAATATGTATTATTATTATTTTCATTATTATTATTTTTATTATTATTATTATTATTATTATTATTATTATTATTATTATTATTATTATTATTATTATTATTACT
>CM045735.1:58427248-58509748 GCA_024760905.1 Plotosus lineatus | reverse complement strand
TTGGACGGATTTGAACCCAAAGGCAGAGCGCTGGGTTGAGTCGATTTTCCTGAGCAAAAGTCCGAGTTATTTCGAAAGCAGCAGATGGAGAAAGCAGATGACAATCACCACCAGGAATAATAATGTTGGACAAACAAGAATGTTTTCATTATCATTCTGTATTTATTTACCGGTTACTTACTCCGGTTACTTACTCCAGTTACTTACTCCAGTTACTTACTCCGGTTACTTACTCCAGTTACTTACTGTACTCCGGTTACTTACTGTACTCTGGTTACTTACTCCGGTTACTTACTCCGGTTACTTACTGTACTCCGGTTACTTACTGTACTCTGGTTACTTACTCCGGTTACTTACTGTACTCCGGTTACTTACTCCAGTTACTTACTCCGGTTACTTACTGTACTCCGGTTACTTACTCCGGTTACTTACTGTACTCCGGTTACTTACTCCAGTTACTTACTCCGGTTACTTACTGTACTCCAGTTACTTACTCCGGTTACTTACTCTGGTTAGTTACTCATGTTACTTACTCCAGTTACTTACTCCAGTTGGTTACTCTGGTTAGTTTCTCTGGTTAGTTACTCTGGTTAGTTACTCCGGTTAGTTACTCTGGTTAGTAACTCAGGTTACTTACTGTGGTTAGTGACTCCAGTTACTTACTCCGGTGAGTTACTCTGGTTAGTTACTCCGGTGAGTTACTCCAGTTACTTACTCCGGTTAGTTGCTCTGGTTAGTTACTACAGTTACTTACTCCGGTTAGTTACTCTGGTTAGTTACTCTGATTAGTTACTCTGGTTAGTAACTCATGTTACTTACTTCGGTTAGTAACTCCAGTTACTTACTCTGGTGAGGTCCTCCGGTTACTTACTCCGGTTAGTTGCTCTGGTTAGTTACTCATGTTACTTACTCCGGTTAGTAACTCTGGTTACTTACTCCGGTTGGTTTCTCTGGTTAGTTACTCTGGTTAGTTACTCCAGTTAGTTACTGCGGTGAGTTACTCCGGTTACTTATTCCGGTTAGTTGCTCTGGTTAGTTACTACAGTTACTTACTCGGGTTAATTACTCATGTTACTTACTCCGGTTAGTAACTCTGGTTACTTACTCTGGTTAGTTTCTCTGGTTAGTTACTTTGGTTAGTTGCTCTGGTTAGTTACTACAGTTACTTACTCCAGTTAGTTACTTGGGTTAGTTACTCATGTTACTTACTCCAGTTAGTAACTCTGGTTACTTACTCTGGTTAGTTTCTCTGGTTAGTTACTTTGGTTAGTTGCTCTGGTTAGTTACTACAGTTACTTACTCCAGTTACTTACTCGGGTTAGTTACTCATGTTACTTACTCCGGTTAGTAACTCTGGTTACTTACTCTGGTTAGTTTCTCTGGTTAGTTACTTTGGTTAGTTGCTCTGGTTAGTTACTACAGTTACTTACTCCAGTTAGTAACTCTGGTTACTTACTCTGGTCAGTTACTCTGGTTAGTTACTCTGGTTAGTTACTCTGGTTAGTTACTCTGGTTAGTAACAGGTTACTCATTATTTCATTCACCGATTCATTCATTTTTATTCACTCCTTTAAATCATTTATTTCTTTACTCACTCATTGATGCACCCATTTACTCATTCGCTTATTCCTTCATTCATCCACTCAGTCAGAGATGAAAATGTTGAGGTTCTCTTTGGGAGTAACGAGGATGGATAGGATCAGGAATGAGTACATCAGAGGGACAGCACATGTAAGATGTTTTGGAGACAAAGTCAGAGAGGCTAGATTGAGATGGTTTGGACATGTACAGAGGAGGGATAGTTAGTATATTTGTAGTAAGATGCTGAGGCTGGAACTACCAGGCAGAAGGCCTAGAGGAAGACCAAAGAATCGATTCATGGACGTGGTGAAGGAGGACATGAAGGTCGTTGGTGTAAGAGAAGATGATGCAAAGCATAGGGTGAGATGGAGGCAGATGATTTGCTGTGGTGACCCCTGAAGGGAACAGCCGAAAGGAAAAGAAGAAAGAAGATCCACTCAGTCACTTAATCATTCACCCACTTGTTTATTTATTTATTCAGTCATTCATTCACAAGCTCATTTATTAAATCTCTCACTCTTTCACTCACTGACTTATTCACTCACTCATTCATTCACCCATTTGATGAAGTTTGAAACTAGAAAAAAAAACAAAACTGTTTCTGAGAACTTATAATAACGTCATTTGTAATATAAAGTAGTAAATATTTGATATAAACATCATTAAAAGAGCAAACACACATCTGAGAAGATAAGAACATTCTGAGGAAACTGTGGCTTTTTCACTGATTTAAACAAACTTCTGAAGTCCGCGTTTCTCTTTTTCGCAAAAGAAATTTGTAACCAGCGTATCGTCAGGTTTCAGGTCAAATTCAGGTCAGATGTGTTGAATCTTGCTCTGAATGGAGACGTGAGCACCGTCACAACAACACTTATAAAATATAATCACAGCTCTAAGAATTACATTCACAGAATTAAATTAATCTAGGTGTCTTCATTAATCCCTGTCCAGACCCATAGACATCAACAACCTAACCCTGAGGTGCCCAGAGGTGTGGATGACACCTAACCATTAAGACCTGCAGGAGGTTCTACTTGACAGAACGTTATCTGGAGTAATTTCTGAACCACTTCTTCCTACCAGGGTCTTGGGGAGGCTGGAGCCTATATTAGCCGACTCGGGATGGATTTATGAATTTATTGCAGGGCCAAATACACACAGCCATGCACCCTCGAACTCACACCTGGGGCAATTTGGAACAGTCAATCCACTGAGCTTGGGATCTTCTTGCTGTGAGTTGGACATGCTGACTGCTACATCTCTATGATTCTAATGTATTATTATTATTATTATTATTATTATTATTATTATTATTATTATTATTATTATTATTATTATTATTATTTATGTATATATGTTGTAGCTTGCTTACTTCCACTTATGGTCATGGGAGGCTGGTGTCCATCTCAGACAATTCTGAGTGAGAACGTGGTGCACATTGGACAGCTGGCAAAGCCATTGCAGGGCCCACACACACACACACACACACACACACACACACACACACACACACACACACACACACACACACACGCACAAACCATTCACTTACACAATCACAACCTTCTTGCTGTGAGGTGGATGTGCAAACCACAGCACCAATATGCTGCCCCATTATTCATCCATTAATTTATATTCTGAACTGCTCAATCCTAATTATGGTCACGGGGAAGCTTTTGTCCATCCCAACCGACTCCGGGCAAGGGCGGCGTACTCCCTGGACAGCTCACCAGGCCATCATAGGGCCAATACTCACACAACCATTCACACCTAGGAGACATTTGGAATAGCCAGTTAACCTACTACGCATGTTTTTGGACTGTGGGTGGAAACCAGAGTACCCAAAGGAAACCTACACCAGCATAAGGAGAACATGCAAACGCCACACAGAAACACCCAGCCTGGGAATCAAACCCAGAACCTTCTTGCTGTGAGGAGGACGTGCTAAGCACTACGCCACTGAGCCATTGCTACCATTACCACTGCCACGGGCACCCCATTATTATTATTATTATTATTATTATTATTATTATTATTATTATTATTATTATTATTATTATATACTTTAATTGTATTTATCTATAGGCACAGTACTAAAGAGAGGGAAATGTTTGCATAATAATAATAATAATAATAATAATAATAATAATAATAATAATAATAATAATAATAATAATAATAATAATAATAATAATAATAATAATAAATTAAGTAAACATGTTTATTGGAATAAACAGATGGCACCAGTGTATTTCAGTGTTAGAACACCGGCTATAATGGACTGAATGGTTCGTCTCACTCCAGGCTTATGGCACGTACCGTAGTACATCCTCACAGCAGTCATGTTGATTGATAATACACTTAGCATTGCATGTGTGTGTGTGTGTGTGTGTGTGTGTGTGACAGTACTTTCGTAATGGTGCGAATCCACAGGCAGACAGTGTTTGGCAAACAGGTGGTGTGGTCCAGTCAGTGTTCCACATGTGAACGTGACAGTAAAAGAGGAACAGACTGTCAGGATCATGTTATTTGTCATCACACACTATATACTGGCAGCCTGTCTCAGAATAGAGTGGTACGTGTGTGTCTGTATGTGAGTGTGTGTGTGTCTGTATGTGAGTGTGTGTGTGTGTGTGTGTGTGTGTGTGTGTGTGTGTGTGTGTATAAACCTTTTTCTGTCCATTCATTATCTCTACCACTTGTTTGTTAGTGTCACAGTGGAGCATAAAGCCAATCCTAGCTGACTTTGGGCAAGAGGCGGGGTTACACACTGAATAGTGGGTTAATCAATCCTGAAACGAGTGCAGATACAGACAACCATTGACAATGATATCGACATTTGAGAGCAATTTAGAACAGACAGTTAGCGTGAGGTCCATGACTTTGGACTGTGGGAGGAAACTGCAGGACCCGGAGGAAATTGATGCAAGCACGGGGAGGACATACCAAGTTCACACAGAAACACCATCACCAAGCTCGGGACTCGAACCCAGAACCTTCTTGCTGTGAAGCCGACGTGTGAACTAATAACCACCACAGCAGAAGTTTTTATAATAATAATAATAATAATAATAATAATAATAATAATAATAATAATACCACAACTATTACTACTACTACTATTAATATTAAATATGATATTATTATTATTATTATTATTATTATTATTATTATTATTATTATTATTATTATGTGTTCATTACAATGATGATTCATTTTCTAGTCCTCTTAATCCTAACTTGGGTTAAAGAGAGCCTGGTGCCTTTCTCAGCCAACTCTGGGAGAGGGTGGGGTACTCCCTGAACAGTTTGCCAGGCCATCGCAGGGCCAACTCTCCTACAACCAGTCACACTCACACCATTTGGAAAAGCCAATTAGTCTACTGTGCATGTTTTTGTGGGAGGAAACCGGAGTACCCGGAGCACGGCGGGACATGCAAACTCCAACAGAAGCGCCCGAGCTGGGAACAGAACACAGGCCTTCTTGCTGCGAGGCTTCACCATGTGGCCCAGTTACAATGATTATGGTTATGTTTATTTATTTATGTATTTATTTATTTCATTACTTGGGGGAGAAGTCTTGTTTTTTGGGTTTTACTGATGTTTAGTTTACCTCTGTTTGAAGGAGGGGTTTGTCAGGAATGTTCTATAAGTGAAAAGAGTGTCAGACAGAATGATGAGTCTCAACTTAGAAATTGAATGCGTGATGTTCAATGTTGTTCGTGCTTATGCCCCACTGGCAGGATGTGAGCTAGAAGAGAAGGAGAGATTCTGGCATGAGTTAGATGAAGTGATGCAGAGTACCCCCAGAGGTGAAAGAGTGGTCATTGGTGCAGACTTCAATGGACATATCGGTGCAAGAAACAGAGGGGATGAGGACGTGATGGGCAGGTTTGGCATCCAGAACGGGAACACAGAAGGACAGATGTTGATAGATTTTGCAAAAAGGATGGAAATGGCTGTGGTAAATACTTTCTTTCAGAAGAGACAAGAGTATAGGGTGACTTATAAAAGCGGAGGTAGGAGCACACAGGTAGACTACATCTTGTGTAGGCGATGTAATTTGAAGGAAGTCAGTGACTGAAAAGTGGGTGAGAGTGTTGCCAAACAGCATAGAATAGTGGTGTGCAGGATGACACTGATGGTGAGGAAGGTGAAGAAGGCAAAGGCAGAGCAGAAGACAAAGTGGTGGAAGCTGAAAAAGGTGTCGTGTTGTCTTCAAGGAAGAGTTGAAACAGGCTTTGGGTGGTCAGGAAGTGCAACAACAGCTAATGTGATCGGGGAGACAGGTAGGAGAATACTTGGTGTGTCATCTGAAAGGAGAGGAGATAAGGAGACTTGGTGGTGGATTAAGGAAGTGCAGGAGTGTGTACAAAGGAAGAGGTTAGCTAAGAAGACGTGGGACACTCAGAGGACAGAAGAGAGTAAATAGGAGTACAGGGAGACACAGCGTAAGGTGAAGGTAGTGGTGTCAAAGGCCAAACAGAGGGCATATAATGACTTGTATGATAGGTTTGACTGTAAAGAGGGAGAAAATGATTTATACAGGTTGGCACAGCAGAGAAATAGAGATGGGAAAGACGTGCAGCAAGTTAGAGTGATTAAGGATAGAGAGGGAAATGTATTGACAGAAGTGTGCTGGGGAGATGGAAAGAGTACTTTGAAGAGCTGATGAATGAGGAAAATGAGAGAGAAAAAAAGAGTAGAAGAGGTGACCGTTGAGGATCAGGAAGTAGCAAAGATTAGTAAGGGTGAAGTGAGGTGGGCATTGAAGAGGATGAAGAGTGGAAAGGCAGTTGGCCCTGATGACATACCTGTGGAGGTATGGAAGTGTCTGTGAAAGGTAGCAGTAGATTTCCTGACGAGAACATTCAACAAGGTCTGAGATTAAGCAGATGCCAGAGGAATGGAGGAGAAGTGTGATGGTGCCCATTTTTAAGAACAAGGGAGATGTGCTGAGTTGTGGCAACTACAGAGGAATAAATCTGATGAGCCATACAATGAAGTTATGGGAAAGAATAGTGGAAGCTAGACTAAGGGCAGAGGTCAGCATTTGTGAACAACAGTTTGATTTCATGCCAAGAAAGAGACCAAAGAGACGATTCATGGATGTGGTGAAGGAGGACATGAAGGTAGTTGGTGTAAGAGAAGAAGATGCAGAGGATAGGGTGAGATGGAGGCAGATGATTTGCTGTGGTGACCCCTGAAGGGAACAGCCGAAAGAAAAAGAAGAATTTACCTCTGTTTATTTCTACTCTATGGGTTTTGGCAGGGTAACTTTAAAAAAAAAAAAAAAAGGCATGATCGCCACAAAACTTTAAGAATGTCTCAGTACAAGTAAAAGACAAATGGAGTTTGATTCCCAACTTGATCCAAAATCAATAGAGTGTTACTTTTCTGTCCTGGTATCCACGTCTGTCCTCATATCAACCTGTAAACATATACAAATTTATTCATTTATTTATTTTTAATAAAAAACTCAGTAGAAATTATCACTTGCCGCTCGCCACTGCTTGCTGAGCCTCGACATGAACAACATTCTGCGCATCTGCGCTTCATAGTGACTGATTCGACACATTTCTCTAGTTAATACATTTCGTCTGCAAGATGCACTGCCTTCAACAAACAAGCAAACAAAACAAAACAAAAAACAAACAAACAAATTACTTCATAAAAATATATTTGAAGAACTGCTGTGATTAGAAGAGGAATCATCCATTTCTGTTTGTACTCTTCAAGGAAAATAACCAACTTCAGACTGATCACTGGAATTCTGATTCTCCCCGAAACGCTCATGTCATTTCGGTTTTATTATTATTATTATTATATTTTATTATGCTGTAAGATTTTGTTTTTCATCTTTTACAAAGAAAAAATAGAGTTCAGAGGAAAAATAGATGTTCTTACAATTAAGGAGACGCAACAATTGCTGCCAAGAGCTCTTATATAACTCTCTGAAAGTGCTTATTAGACTCAGTCTGTGTGTGTGTGTGTGTGTGTGTGTGTGTGTGTGTGTGCGTGTGTGTGTGTGTGTGTGTGTGTGTGCGTGTGTGTGTGTGGGAAGTGGGTTGTGAGGGGGAATATAAAGTGGCACTGGTTCATGCAGGGAAAATGACAGATGTTGCACAAGGGGTTGGTGTGACAGTGAAGCAACCAGACATCCAACTGCTGGAGTAAAGCACATGTCCGAGGGCAAGTTCAGACAGCAAATGTGAAAACAGCAGGAAGGAAAGCAAAAAGAAATGGAAAAAAATGGCGAGAAAAGGAGGGACTATGCAGGAAAAATGACAGACAAAGACTGAATGGAGAGTGAGATTTATCAACAACAACAACAACAACAATAACAATAACAATAATAGGTGGAACAGTGGTATAGTGCTTAGCACGTCTGCCTCACAGCAAGAAAGTCCTGGGTTCGATTCCCAGCGTGGACATTCCTGTGTGGAGTTTACATGTTCTCGCCGTGTTTGCGTGGGTTTCATCCGGGTACTCTGGTCCCGTGTCCCCCCCCCCCCACACACACACACACACAGTCCAAAAACATGCACAGTAGGTTAACTGTGAATTTCTCCATTGTGAGATTAATAAAGCTGTATCTCATCTTATCTTATCTTATCTGGCTGTTCCAAATCACCCCTAGGTGTGAATGGTTGTGTAAGTGTTGACCATGTGATGGCCGGGCGAGCTGTCCAGGGTACGCGCTGCCTTTACCAGAGTCAGCTGAGATGGGCACCAGCCTTTCCGTGACCATAATTAGAATTTGGCAGTTCAGGAAATGAATGAATGGATAGAATAATAATGATAATAACATTTAGCATGTCTGCCTCACAGGTAGAAGGTTCTGGGTTTTTAGTCCCAGGTGCGGCGAGGACATTGCTCTGTGGTGTTCATGTCCTCCCCGTCCTTGAATGGGTTTTCTCTGGGTACTCAGGTTTCCTCCTACAATTTAAAGAGATGTACATTCAGGTAAATGGCTGATGCACATCACCCCAGGTGTGAGCGTGAGTGTGAATAGTTCTGTGCCTGTTTTGGACCTGCGATGGCCTCATGAGATGTTTTCTGGGTGTACACGGCCTTTACCCAGTGTCAGCCATGATAGGCTTCAGCCTCCTTGTGACCCATGAGAACTATTTTTATTTATTAATTAATTTATTTTCTAGGCCACGTGATCCTGATTATGGTCATGGGGAGGCTGGTGTTCATCTCAGTTGACAGTCGACTCTGGGTGAAGGTGGGGTACACCCTGAACATCTCGCTGGGCTATCGCAGGGCCAACACACACACACACACACACACACACACACACACACACATGCACACGGAGAAACATTCACACTCACTCTTTTTCCTGGGGGCAATTTGGAACAGCAGATTAGACAACCGTGCATGATTTTGGACTTCGGGAGGAAACCGCAGTACCTGGAGGAAACCCACGCAAGCACGGGGAGAACATGCAAACTCCACACTGAAGCCTCAAACCAATGAAAGTGTAACGCTATGACTTTTTCAGATGACAGACTATGAAATGAACCAGTTAGCAACTTGCTGATGAGGCTGTTTTTTTTTTTTTTTTTTGGCTAAATTTCCTTTTTACCTCACTGATCACTGATGTCATCATTTATTTTATTTTATTTTCTGACCTGCTTTATCCTGTACTACAGTTACATTGTGGTGAAATCCCATGCCAACTGACTCTGGGCCAAGGCGGAGTCCTATCTGTTTAGTTAAACATAAGCACTGGGCTAATATAAAGATTTAAATATCAATGCGTTTATTCTGTGTCACGGTTTCTATGGTAACAGCACATTCACAGAACCATTCAAGGAGAATATTGTGTATAATAGATGTGTGTGTAATACCTGATGAGATTTTTTTTTTTTTTTGGAAAATTAACATCAATCCAACATTTTGATAAAAGGATGTCCCCATCAGTGCATCTGATCTGAAATAAAACTTTAATGATCTCGAGTCGGGCCATCTCCAAAATGGCCCTATTTCAGAATTGAAACAGTAATGTCCAATCTATTTTTTTCCTTTTCTTTTTGATGATCAGTGATTGGTGGAAACAGGTGGAAGGTGTGGCTACTGTTTCGTTGAAGTGAAAACCTGCACCCACACCGGTCCTTTGCGGGTAGGACTGGAGATCACTGGTTTAAGGGTTAAAATAGACTCAGTGTTAGCCTGGGATTTAGGTGCGAGTGTATGTATTGAAATGGTTGTCTGGGTGTTGGCCCTGCGATGGCCTGGCAGGTTATCCAGGGTGTAAACCCACCACCACCCCACCCTAATTAGGATCAAGCCGCTTGCACAATGAATGAATAAGTTCTGACACCCCCCCCCCCCCCCCCGCGTTCCTGCTTTGTTGTTCAGGACAATTTTATGTGGGTGGAGTTACACATATTTCCAGGAAGTGATGTCAAAGAAAACAACGCAACAATTGGAATTAGAATTGGGCTCCCTGAGTGACGCATAACAAGAAGAGCAACTGTCAACCTGGAGATCACAGGCTCAAATTCCAGGTTGATGTTGCCGCTATCCGTGTCCATGACAGCATAGAAACCGATTGGCCAATTGGTAAGGACGGAAACAAATACGTTCATCTACCTGACTTTTGCAGCAGTTGCAATGTGAGCTCATTTAATTAGCGTGATAACGTTGAGTGCACTCCAGAGTGCACATGTGTAGCAGAAAAAATGCAGATGGTAGCATCACGTGTCACTGAGGGTGTGTCTCTCTGTGTGTGTGTGTGTGTGTGTGTGTGTGTGTGTGTGTGTGTGTGTGTTAAGAAGGAAATACTTGATGAGTGGAAAATTGATTATGACCAAACTCGGAGCACTGGGGGGGTTATGATGAGGCCTCATGGCTCAGGGGTCAAGGTCACAGCAAGGTCAAACATCTGAAATGGCTTCATTGGCCTCGCATGCTCGTAATGAGCTCAAGGTATTATGATTTTCTCCCCAGTGGTGCAGGCTCTGGCTGAGGGGCGTGGCTGACTTACTCGGGCTGATTGCAGCAGTACACACCTGAATTCACTCCCCAATCTACTCCCCATAAAGACAAGCTGCACGTTCACCTCGGTGACAGAAGATTGTCCCGCATCACGCAGTCAATACCCCGTGTTTCTCTCTGGCCCATGGTGATAGTTGTGCTCAGCCAGTGTCCCGCGCCACAGTCACCAGTGTTTATTGTTTGTTATTTTCTCTCCGTCACCACCAAGGTTTGTGTTTGTCTCCTGTCTTCAGTGTTGCCCTTGAACAATAAATTGTTCCTTTTACACTATACACCGTCTCGTCCATTTCTGGGTCCGGCTGAAAGTTCAAACCACAACACGAGGCTTATTTACCAACAGCCAAGAAATCCCAAACCGCATTCTATCTGCACCGTGCTTCTGCTGATCAGTGTAGCGTCGGCGCTCGGCGAGCTCAATGTGAAAATCAGCGATGGAACGCATGCATAATACAGACCAACAGCCCACGTTATGGTCATGACTCACGTCCAAAAACAAAACCATTCGCGGAACCTCCATCATCAGTCCTACACATTTCTGGAGCAGTTGCACTTACGGTGATGTTTACACGGTGTTTTTGACAGATGTTGCAGTCAATCATTTCACGATTGGACACATTCACGGCGTAGATGGATGATGTAGTAAATATAATAATACAATAAGATATAATTCGTTAATTCATCCGTTTATTTTCTGATAGACTGCCAGTCAATCACTGAGCTGACAGATAGACAGACAGATGTTTACTTTCATGGTCAGTTGAGCTTATGTAGCTTTCAACTTTGGGAAGAAACCAGAGCCAATCAAGGGAACCCACACAGAACGTTTGCTCTTGTTCCACAGTTTATTAGTTTTATTATTATTATTATTTTTTTAACACTTTTCCAAAGAAAAAGAAAACAAATCTCTCGGAGTTTCCCACCCCTCACCCTCCCTCCTCTTCATCATCCATCTTCATCACTTCTGTTCATCATTTATTGTCATCATCCATCTCCATCACCTTCATCATCTCTTCATCATCGTTCATCATTATGTTCATCACATCATCATCATCATCATCATCATCATCTCCTTTTCATGATTTATCTTCATTATTCACCGCCATCACCCTCATCACCTCTTCATCATCTTTCATCATTTATGTTTATCACTGTCCCTCATCATCATCACCATCATCATCATCATCATCATCATCATCTCCTGTTTATGATTTATCTTCAATATTCACCACCATCACCCTCATCACCTCTTCATCATCTTTCATCATTTATGTTTATCACTGTCCCTCATCATCATCATCATCATCATTATCATCATCATCATCATCATAATCATCATCATCATCACCATCTCCTTTTCATGAATTATCTTCATTATTCACCTCCGTCACCCTCATCATCATCATCATCATCATCATCAACATCATCATTATCATCATCATCACCATCATCATCATCATCATCATCATCATCATCATCACCATCTCCTTTTCATGAATTATCTTCATTATTCACCTCCGTCACCCTCATCATCATCATCATCATCATCATCATCATCATCATCACCATCTTCTTTTGATGATTTGTCTTCATTATTCATCTCCATCACCCCATGCTTATCTCTTCATTATCTTTCATCATTTATGTTCATCACCTCATCATCCATTTTTCATCACTTCATCACTCCCATCATCATCATCATCATCATCATCATCATCATCATCATCATCACCATCACCATCTCCTTTTCATGAATTATCTTCATTATTCACCTCCGTCACCCTCATCATCATCATCATTATCATCATCATCATCATCATCATCATCATCATCATCATCATCATCACCATCATCATCATCATCATCATCTCCTTTTCATGATTTATCTTCATTATTCACCGCCATCACCCTCATCACCTCTTCATCATCTTTCATCATTTATGTTTATCACTGTCCCTCATCATCATCATCATCATCATCATCATCATCATCATCATCATCATCATCATCTCCTTTTTATGATTAATCTTCATTATTCACCGCCATCACCCTCATCACCTCTTCATCATCTTTCATCATTTATGTTTATCACTGTCCCTCATCATCATCATCATCATCATCATCATCATCATCATCAACATCATCATTATCATCATCATCACCATCATCATCATCATCATCATCATCATCATCAGCATCATCATCATCATCATCACCATCTCCTTTTCATGAATTATCTTCATTATTCACCTCCGTCACCCTCATCATCATCATCATCATCATCATCATCATCATCATTACCATCTTCTTTTGATGATTTGTCTTCATTATTCATCTCCATCACCCCATGCTTATCTCTTCATTATCTTTCATCATTTATGTTCATCACCTCATCATCCATTTTTCATCACTTCATCACTCCCATCATCATCATCATCATCATCATCATCATCATCATCATCATCATCATCATCATCTCCTTTACATGATTTATCTTCATTATTCACTTCCATCACCCGAATCATCTCTTCATCATCTTTCATCATTCATGTTCATCACTGCAACTCATCATCATCATCATCATCATCATCATCATCATCATCATCATCATCATCATCATCATCATCATCATCATCATCAGCTCCTTTTCATGATTTATCCTCATTATTCTTCTCCATCACTCTTATGATTATCTCTTCATCATCCATCATTCATCACTGTTCCTCATCATTACCCTCATCATTCTCTTCATAGCCACTGGTAATATTTCCTCCTCTCTTCACTCATCTTCATCACCTCTTCTTATCACTCTGCACCATCATCTCCACTTCATCTCTCCTCTGCATCGTTCCCTCGCCACTCTTTTATTACTCATTTTCATCCACAGTCCTCTTGCTTTTCATTATCTTCTCATCATTCATCTTCATCACTCCACGACATCCTCACCATCATCATCATCATCATCCTTTTCATAACCACGAATACAAATTCATTCATCTTCATCACTTCTCATCCCTCCTTTTCCACATCATCCCTTCTCTTCATTATTCCCTCATTCATTTCTCTCCTTGCATCATTCTCTCACTCATTTCTATCATCGCTCTTCTTCATCATCTCCTCTTCATCCTACATCCTTCTTATTCATCACCCTCATCATCCTGTTCATAAGCACTCATAATCTTTCTTCACCTCATCACTGCCGTTAATCATACATCTTCATCACTTCTTCTCATCTCTCGTTTTCCTATTCATCACTCATCTTCATCACTACTGTACATCATTGCTCCTCTTCATCATGTCTTCTTCATCACACCTGCTCATCACGACCCTCATGATCCTCTTCGTAACCACTCGTAATCTTCATTCATGTCTTCACTGCTCTTCATTGTTCATCCTCATCGCTCCTCTTCATCAGCATGCTTTCATCATCAGTCCTGTTGCTTTTCATTATCTCCTCTTCATCATTTCTCATAATTCCTTGTCGTCATTGCCTCATTTCCTCTTCATCACTACTTGGACTCTTCCGCTCTTATATTTTTCAAGTTTCTCTTTGCTTCTCCTCATCATTAATAATCTACTTGCTTGGTCCCCACTATTTGCTGCTTGCTGCACAATTATTTTAATTATTTTCCTGGACAGCAGGCTGACAGAGTCGGCCGTGTGGTTGAGACCTGGATGAAAAAGATTTTTTTTTTCCCCTGTGGATAGTATTCAGTCGACTCAACCACTCAGAAGTCTGTTATATTACCTAATGAGCCTAACACACACACACGCATGCACACACACACACACACACACACACACACACACACACACACACACACACACACACACACACACACACACACACTCAGTGTCCTTCCAAGAGGTTGTAAAATCCCAAATCCGTGCATGCGCGGAAATCTTCAACAGGACCTTCGACTTCATCACAGCTATTTAACTTTAATCAGGAATATTAAGCCGTGTATGAACCCAACTTTTCAAGGTGACCTCTAATCAGGTACGAGAGCCACTTGAACTCCGAGAGCTGAACCAAAGCCAGTTCTTTGTAAAAGCCACCTGAAGACACTCATCTTCCTTCGCCTCCGTATTTACAATTTAATTTAATTTCTGAGAAACGGCGATGCAATACGAGACCTATTAAATTTAAGGTGGTGGTTGTGGAGTTGTGGGGTGGAGGGTGGGGTGGGTTGTGGGGTGGAGGGTGGGGTGGGTTGTGGGGTGGGTCCAGTCACTTATTCCCACCTGTGCTGAAATTAGTACTTTGGTTTCTTTGCTTTGTGGAAGGTTCTGTTTAAAATTACATTTGGAAACTTCTTCCCAAATATTTTCTCTTTCTTTACGAATGGCCTGCTCGAGTTGAACAAGTGTAGCAGCTTCTCTCTGTTTTTCACGCAGGTGAACCTGTTTTTTTTTTTTTTTTTTTTTTTTTTTTAAGGGAGAACTTCACAGGACTTCATTTTGCAAAACATAGTTTCACGTCAAAATCTCTTCTGTAGTAAAGAAAAGCACAAGACAGTAAATCAATAGGCTAATAGGAATCGATGACTGAAACACACGTCTCACGAGTTTCCCCTCACAGCTCAGTGGAGCTGAAAAATTCAGATCTGTGGAGAGGAACATGATGAAAAACATTGGAGTTATCACTTGAGATAAAAAAAAAAAAAAAAAAAAAAAAAAAAAAAAATTAACCGTTTAATCCTATCAGGGTCGGAAGCTAGAACCTTACTAACTGTGCAAAGGCAACCATCAAATGATAACACACACACACCCACACACACACACACACACACACACACA
Organism: Plotosus lineatus; assembly: GCA_024760905.1. NCBI lineage: Eukaryota > Metazoa > Chordata > Actinopteri > Siluriformes > Plotosidae > Plotosus > Plotosus lineatus. The sequence goes on along the minus strand of CM045735.1, from coordinate 58,494,362 downwards.
CACACGCACGCACGCACACACACACACACACACACACACACACACACACACACACACACACCCACACACACACACACACACACACACACACACACACACACACACACACACACACACACACACAGACTCATACCTCGAGGCAACTTGGAACAGCCAATGAGCTCAGTGTGTATGCCGTTAAACTGTAGGCGGAAACCTGAGTACCCAGATTAAACCCACGCAAGTATGGAGCGAACAGGTGACCCGTACATGGAAGGCTGTCAACCGGACATATTCAGGACTGCTCTACTTTATCACTGAGCTACTGAATTCTTAATCCTGATTGGCCAGGGTGTGTTATTGAGTTTTATGACAGTATTACAGCCATATTCAGACGATAGTATATGTTTATATTAATCCACCACTTCCTGTTTTGATATCTATTCTATAGTGAAGATCTTTCACCGGGAATCATGGGAATTGTTATATAATTTGAGTAAAACAGTTCAGTAATAGTTTTAATTTCAAACTTTCATGTTATAATAAAATGATAAAATATGGAGATGCCATTATGAATTATGGGGAGAACAAGGGGACACAATATTCCCAATTCGGGCCTTTCACCCATTTCCACTTTATACCTGTAGGATTCACTGTATGGGGCAGTGGTGGTCTAATGGTATAGGGCGCTGGATCGCTGATGCAATGGTTGGGGGTTTGAGTCCAACTGTCCACAAGGTTGTCACTTACCCCCCCACACACACACACACACTCTCGCCAATGTAGCTAACTGGGTTATCAAAGGCCGGCCATGTCTCTCACTGTCTATGTTGAGAGATTCATGTAAAAGAACCATTGCTGACTTTTGTAAAGAGGAGCTGCAAAGCCGTCAGGGTGTTTCTGTCCCTTGCTAAAGGGTTGTGCCAGGAAGGGCATCCGACGTAAACACAAATCAAGCGTGCGAATGATTCGCTATGGCGAACCCTGAGAAATGGAAAAAAAGCCAAAAGGAAATCTCTACCTGTAGGATTCACTGTAGATCTTTACATGGGCTGCTGTCATGCACTTTTAACATGCCACCTCTCTCTCTCTCTCTCTCTCTCTCTCTCTCTCTCTCTCTCTCACACACACACACACACACACACACACACACACACACACACTCACACACACACACACACACACACACACACACACACACACACCCTCATGTTATTCATGCGAGCCTTCAAGAAAATGAGTCAGTGTGACTGACCGCTACAGTAACAGATTTTGTGGCCAAAACCCAGAATATCATTAAACGAACACATTGCCATCACTTAAAACACACACAAACAATTTTCCGCATCAGGCTCTTTCTTATTTATGCTTTATATGGCTTTATATGGCTCACTGACTGCGGCTTGAAACGTGGCTTGAACGGCTGTGAGTAAGTACTGTACATGTTAGTGTGACGTCGTCCACTCGACATACACGTGTAGTGTGAAAACCATTAAAAAGCAGAACACCGGGGCGTCTGTGAGTCTGTACGTGTCAGAGTGTGTGTTTATCATTTAATATTTATGTATTGGAAAATGATTACATGCACATTTGGTGTTTTTTTTTTTTTTTTTTTTTTTTTTTTTTGAAAAGCACCATAAAGACCAAATGCCAAGTTACATTGCTCCAAAATGAAACTATTATATTTGTATAACTTAATTATGTAGAACAAATTTAGCACAAAGGGGAAAAAACAAATAAAAAGATGGAAAAAATGAAGAAAAAATTGCCTCACACAGCTGCTACTCATTCACACCAATCCATTTGGTGACTTTATTATATTTATTACCATCATAACCAGAAGGAATAAGAGCAGTGGAAAAGTGCAAACCTCCCCCGATCCACACAATCTTATAAATCAAACCGTAACTTTTGCTTAATGCTCATAAATCCACATGTAAACAAACAAAAGTGCTTCAATGATGCAAACCTCCACCAAGCTGAAAACATACCCGTCCCTGCTGTCATATAACACAACTCTATTCATTTTTTTTAAGCCACTTAATCCTAATTATTTTCCCGTGGAAGCTGGCGCCCATCTCAGCCGACTCTGGGTGAGGACAGTGTACAGTGTACCAGGCCATTGCAGGGCCAACACACCTACAAGCATTCAGATTTACTGTCACACCTGGGGCCGGTTTGGAACAGCCAGTTGGCCCACCATGCATGTTTTTGGGCTGTGGGAGGAAACCGGGGTACCTGTAAGAAACCGATCCAAACACGGGGAGAACATGCAAACTCCACACAGAAACTGGGAATCGAACCCAGCACCTTCTTACCGAGGTGGACATGCTTACCACTGTGCCTAACATTTTTTACTCCCGTGCTTTGACCATGGAAGCCTTTCTTACTGATTAACTGCTTTATTTTGTGGGTGGGAAATTTCCGTTGTTCTGAACTTAAGCGTTCGGATCATTTCAGGATATGTTCAAGCAGTTAAAGCTAATGAGATGTCAAGGGTCCTCTGGTAGTCTTCAGTCTTTGTCTTCAGTCTTTATTGGCTGCATACCGTTATTTATAGGAACTCCACCATTTATTTATTCTAGCCTTCATTTGCTAATCCACGTAATCCATCTAGGGACACTGACAGGCTATAGCCTACCTCAACCGACACTGGACACTTCTTGTACAGCTTACCCATTCCATCACAGAGCTGAAACAGATTAAACACAATTATTCACACTCACACCTAGGGGCAATTAGAACAGTCAACCCGTCTAATCAGCATGTGTTTAGTTCCTGGGAGAAAACTCACACAAGCATGACGACAACATGCAAACTCTACCTAGGATTGCCCTCTTTCAGCCTGAGACTCAAACCCAGAACCTTTTTGCTTGGAAGACGATCATGCTAACCACTACATGCCATCCTAAATCTAACCAACATCATTTCCTGGTAGATACCCGACAGTGTAGATCAGTAGCAACTGTCGTTTGATAAATAAGTGATGTCACTCCCAAAGCATCAGAAACACTACGTCTCAAACACACTCACACTGCTGACACTCATTGTGGGTCGCACTTGAGCTGGAACCAATCCCAATCGAAATAGCACGAGCGGCGAGGTACACCCTGAAAGGTCGCCAGTCTATTATGGCGCTGACACTCAGCCACAGACAGCCGTGACTCTCACATTCACACCTACAGTAATTTAGATTAGCCAGTTGACCTACTCTGCATGGTTTGGGATTGTGGAAGGAAACTGGCCTGGAAATAAAACGGAGAAGAAAGAAATGTGCAGATGTATTGGCACCTTGTGTAATTAGCAGAAGGTAGCACAAAGGCATCTAGGAATCAATAGCACTGAGAGACACACAGTGGGCCAGATACCTATTTAACCCCGCACATGCTCCTTAATAAACAAAAACATCCGATACGGTGATCTACTGTAGAAGAGAGTAAAAAAATAATAATTATAATAACAATAATAAAAAAGAAAAAAAAAATCAAAATAATAACTGGTTCGGATTTCCTATCTGCATGAAGCTGACTTTATAAGCTGTATGTGCACGAACAAAAGTGCTAAATTATACAGAAACAGAGAGTACGGGTGTATTATACATAACATTAAACATCCAGTGACTGTAATAAGGCTGTATTGGAAAGTGGAGTCAACAGAATTCAATTCTATCTGCATCAAGATTTTAACAGCAAACTCAGGCACTCTGCAGCCTCATAAAATTCAGGAGCGGAGTACTGTATGGCAAGGGAGAACCATAGAAAACAAATCCAAAACCCATGTTCTTTATTCATTCCTTCATTTTCTCTAACCACTTAATACTAATTAGGGTCGCGGTGAGGCTGGCGCCCATCCCAGATGACTCTGGGCGAGCGCAGAGAACACCCTGGACGGCTCGCCAGGCCATCGCAGGGCAGAAACATGCTGATGGCTATGCAGCTATTCTTGAGGAAAGTCAGCAATGGTTCTTTTACATGAACCTCACACCATAGACAGTGAGAGACATGGCAGGTCTTTGATAACCGAAAGCTGCACTGACGCCATTTTCTTGATGGTGACCCCAAAATAATTAGTACCGATTGTGTTGAAAGGATATTTTTTGTAGAAGCAAACAGTAAAACGACACTTCTGGGATTAGTACCAGGGCTACACTTATGACTTAGGATATCTGAATGTGACCGTTGCTTGGTCTATACCAGGGGTCACCAACATGGTGCCCGCGGGCACCAGGTCGCCCGCAAGGACAACATGAGTCGCCCGCGAGCCTGTTCAGGGGTCGGGAACCTATGGCTTGCAAGCTCGACGTGGCTCTTTTGATGACTGCATCTGGCTCTCAGATAAGTCAGGTGGCCTTTCTTAACAGAATAACTAATACATAATTTCGCTGTCCTTTAAATAAAAATACAGAAAAAGGCCATCAAATAAAACAAAAACATAAATAAATCTCACGCATTTCAATCTATACATCTATTTTGAATGCCACTTGTCGCTGTGGCGCGCAATGTAGAGACAATCCTTTCTGTACTCCAGTGTGGACGGGCCGATACCTTGAAACTAATTTTATTGGATTATATGCAACAGCCTGCGCGAGTTGTTTTTGGGTAAAGAGATAAATTTTCCTCGTTTTGATCAGCTCATGTGTCAGAAGCCAAGCAGAGCTGGCAAGCAAAACATAAATGAACAGAATGAAAAAACTTCAACATACTTGTCAACTCTCACCCATATCATCTCCTCACAATCTCTCACGCAGTGTCTAAAATCTCAAGCAACTAATACAATTATTTCTCAATTTTATTTTATTTTTTGTTATTTTTTTAAGGATGTAATTTCCTGAGCAAATGCCATTGGCTACATCTTTTACATAAACATACAGCTTCTCTTTCTGCTTCTGGCTCCGGGATCCTTTACCATAAAATCAGATACATACGTGCACTTAAAAACGGTTGTGAAACTTGCTCAGATGATGTTTTCATTTATTAATGTACTTAAATGTAGATTTAGTTAGAATTGTTAACATGGTTAATTAGTTTCAGTTTCAGTTCAACCTGCATACCAGCTGATTGCCTTGGGACACGCTTCCTGTCACATAAACACAGCAGTATGAGTCCTGTCGTATTGACCATGTATGGCTCCACATGCGCACACGTGAAAAACATCACGACCAACCTGCGGTCACATAATAGATAGAAGCCTGAACACCTGCATGAAGCTGAACTTCACTACGTATCAACCAGACTACAAAACCATGCAGCACCAGAAGTCGCATTAATAGTAAGAAGTACTTTTCTTATTAATAAATAACTTCGTTATAACAATGTTGTTTAAAAAAAATTCAGTCATATTATACTCTGAAATTGTTGGTCTCAGTATTAAAAAATATGTTTGGCTCTCAGAGGATTTTTTTTTTTTTGCTCTCTTAGTCAAAAAGGTTCCTGACCCCTGACATTGATGAATATCATTAATTATTAATAATAACATATAAATAAAGGTAAATTGAGCAAATTTGTCATGTCACAAGTGTGAATCGACCTGGTAGCCCTTCGCATTAATTGGTATCCAAGAAGTAGCCCTCCGTTTCAAAAAGGTTGGTGACCCCTGGTCTATACTGTATTTATTATTCAGTACCCACTGGATATGGTGTTATGGATATGGTGGGGCCGGTGGCATAGTGGTTAGGGTGCTGCGCTCACGATCAGGAGGTCGTGTGTTCAAATCCCAGTTAGACCGCCACTGTACTAAGACCCCTGGGCAAGGTCCTAACCCCAAGTGTGCCTCTGTTCACCCAGCAGTATAAATTGGTACCAGTAAAATATACTGGGAAGGTAACTTGCGATGGACTAGCGTCACCTCCAGGAGGAGTTGTACTCCGACTCACTTCACGCTACGGAAACCGGGGATAGGCACCAGCTTGATGAGTCACCATGGCTCGGGTGTCAACAGCCCAAGAAATGACCCACTGGATATGAGTGATCCTCAAATTGGTCAGTCTGCTACTGGGACAGCACCCTTTACACCCTATGAACAGATGTGTCTGAATAGACATCTAGTCAAAAAGAGCAAGCGGGAAATCCGCACAGCGAAAGGATCTGTGTAGGTCTTTCTTCACTTTGCTATTCAGAGGACACTTGACTCGACTAGCGAAGCTTGCTAACATTGTTGAGTCCTGAATAATTCGCTCTCACTCACTCCCTCACTCCCTCACTCACTCATCTGCCAAACTGCTCAGTCCAATTAGGGTCACAGGGAGGCTGGTGCTTATCTTAGCTGTCACTGGTCAAAGGAATGATACACCCTGAACAGCGCGCCGGACCATCGCAACACTAACTCACGAAAACACACACGCGCAGACAAACACACATATCTCGGAGCAATTTGGACCGCCCAGTGAGCCTGATGTGCATGTCTATGGACTTTGGGAGGAAACCGAAGGAGATCCAAGCAAGCAGAAACATCTAAGCCTGGCTCCTGAACCCTGGACCTTTTTGCTGTAATCCAGACATGCAAACCATTACACCATCATGACCCCCGATTAGTTTAAAAACAATAATAAATAATGATGCAGTTCTTACAACCCAATGGCAAGACAGTCCACTCACTCTGATCATTTACATTTACAGCATTTGGCTCTTATACAGAGCGACTTTCAATTTCGTTTTTTTTTTTGTTTGTTTGTTTGTTTTTTTTAATTCAACTTGAACAATTGAAGGTTAAGGGCCTTGCTTATGGGCCCGAAACTAGTGACAGTGGGATTGGACCCATTGCATTAACCATTAAGCTACCACTGCCCACCACTGATCATATATCACTGATAGCCAGTGAGAATGATGCCTCATGGGATATGAGCTCATACATGAACATAGACCATGAGATAACTGCTGAAAGCATGAGGAAAGTTCATTCATTCATTTTCTGAACTGATTAATCCTAATTAGAGTCACAGGAAAGCTGGCACCCATCTCAACCAACTTTGGGTGAAGGCGGGGTATGTCCTGGACAGTTCACCACCAGGACGTCATAATGCAGAAACACGTCAATAGCAACCCGATGGCCTCCTCTTCACGAAATTCAAGCATGGTTCTTTTACAGCCTCTCACGACGGACACTGAGAGACATGGCCGGCCTTTGATAACTCAATTAGCTCCAGAGTGGGATGAGGGAAGTCTACAGTATTTGGGAAAAGTAAATATAAATAACTCAGCGGAGAACCGAAGATATTTCTAAATGTACTCTGATTGGAAATATGGGTGTGGCTCAAAACCAGGAATTCACATATAAAAACAAAAACAACAAACAAACAAACAAACAATGTGTGTATGCTGGACTGGCGTTCCATTTTTGGAACCCACCCCCAACCCTTGACCCTGAGCAGGATAAAGCATCTGCTGAATGATGAACCAACTGACAACCAGGCTACACCATTGGCGAACCAATTCAGGAGATAATGCTACACTCCGTCTTGTTGCTTTTAAAAAAGAAAAAGAAAAAAAAAAAAAATCCATGGGCTTGAAAGACCTACAGAAAGTAAATCGAATGTATATCAGGTCGCGTTACTTGCTTTTCATGTGACAAGTAAAAATTTGTTTTCTTTCTTATTCCTGGTCGGCCTGATTGTTCTGGAGAAGTGACATGGGTGATCTACGACATGCTGTAAGTGCTGCCTCGGCGACCGGCGAGCCTCCATGATAAAAAAGAATGAAAACAACATCAGCTAAGAATATTATGTTTTTTTTTCCCCCCATACAAGAAAAGCAATGTAGCAAACATGCTCTGCTATGAACTCAGTGCTCTAATGAGCGCTCTGAGAGACGACCCACTTAAGAACTCCGCGTGCTCACCACCATTCACTAGTTAGAATTTTTTAAAAGGTGATATGCAGGTGGTTCTGGCGCCAAAATGCCCGTGGCGAATCTTTTGCACCTGTCGAATCACTTAATCCAACTCGGGTCACACTGAGGGTGAAGCTCATCAGCCTGTCAGTCCATTGTGGCGTTGGCTTAGTGGTTAAGGCGATGGGTTACTGACACAAAGGTCAGCGGTTCAATCGTCATTATCACCACTGTTGGGCCCTTAAGCAAGGCCCTTAACCCTCAATTGCTTAGCTGTACAAAAATGTTAATTACAAGTTGCTTTGGGTAAGAGTGTCTGCCAAATGCTTGGAATGTAAAACACAACCAGTCAATTCATTCAATTTCTAAGCTACTTAATCCTAATTATGGTGCAGGGAGACTGATGCTCATCTCAGCCGAATCGGGTCGAGGACATGGTACACCGTGAATAGCTTGCTAGGCCACTGCAGGGTCAAGACACTCACACCTAGGGAAACTTTTTGAACAATGAATTAGTCTACTGTGCATGTATTTGGATTGTTGGATTGGAGGAAACTAAAGTACTCGAAGGAAACCCATGCAAGCTGCAAACGACTGGTCTGCTGTGCTGCCCCCTACAGGCAAATTGGAACAGCAAATAAGCCAAAAATGGGAGGAAACTCTCACAAATATGGGACGGATATTCAAACGCCACAGAGTCTCCTAAATTTCTATATTTACTCCATGACATCATTATTAATTTTATTTTATTTTTTGAACCACATTATTCTTTATTAAAATTGCAGGGAGACAGAAGCCCATCCTAGCCGACTCCCAGCAAAGGCGAACAAGTTGCCAAACCACTATACACAAACCATTCACACCCTACACACGGTCAATAACGTCCAATTAACCTAATGTGGGTTTCTTTGTACTCTGAAAAGAATCCGGAGTTCCTGAAGAAAATCCACTCAAGCACAGAGAGAACCTGGAAGCTCCACAGACAAACACCCTCACCAGTAACGGGCATCTCACCCAGGACCCCGTTACCATGAGGCAGACGTGTTGACCAATACGCCACTGTGCAACCTGAATTAATTTGATGCTTTCTGAGTGCGTGCAATACAACCTAAATTGCATCCTCGTTTCCCTCACTTGCATCTCACCCTTGTATCTACGTCCATTGCAATGAGAAATCCTGGAGTGACCCAAGGAAATGATGTAATTATGAAGAAATAGGAAAAAATGTGTTTTAGAAGAAATGGGACATTGTTTCCTCTGAAGCATCACAAAGAATGGCATGCGGCACCACTGGGCCTACTGTGTAAAAGTGGTCAGCATCATGAAAGGTGTGGATTACTTATATATTCTGGTGTGAAGTGCTTATGTATCTTCACTCACTACGCAATCCTTGCTTCTTCAGGGACCAATGAGAGAACCTGCAAGGCCAGAATTTTCATTTACAATTAACAGGCACCCTTACCTTCATCATTTTCATACAAATGAGCAATTGAGGATTTAAGGGCCTTGTTCAAGGGCAGAACAGTGGCAGCTTGAAGGTATTGGGGCTTGAACCCTGACCTTTGGAGTGATAACTCAGCGCCCTAACAACTGACCCATCATGGATGTTAATGGTAGTAGATCAGAAGAACTTCCAGTTCAAACTAGGACCAAGAAGCAAGGCAAAGGCAAAACAGGGTTTTGAGATGCACCCATTCATTCATTCATTTTCTGAACCACTTAATCCTAATTAGGGTCGCGGGGAGGCTGGTGCCCATCTCAGCCAACTCTAGGCGAGAACAGAGTACACCCTGGACAGCTCGCCAGACCGTCGCAGGGCAGAAACACGCCGACGGCTATCCAGCTAACTCTTGACAAAAGTCAGCAATGGTTCATGAACTTGGACCAAAGACAGTGAGAGACATGGCCGGCTTTTGATAGCCCAGTTATCTGCACTGTGGGGAGACGTCCCACAGTCTTATACACTGAGATCCTGAAATTCTCAAAGATTTTATTCCCTACAAATGTCCATCCCCAAGCTCCTGTCTGCTTCTTCCACCGCTTACTCCAGTGAAGTCTTTTCACATCAGGGTTCCTGCGTCAGTGCTGGCTGAACAGACGAAGCCCAAAGCAGCAATGATTTCAAATGCTAAAACAATCCCCAGCCACTTCATCCTCTTGCTTCACTTTTACAGAGAGCAGGACCGGCGTGGAGCGTCCCAAATCTATAACCAGGCTCCGATCAGCACCATGAATGGTGACTGCTTTGGCGTCCTTTTAGATCAAGCTTTTTTTTTTTTTTTTTTATGTATTTATTACTATTTCTTTTAAAGACACCAACTTTTCTGCAGTTCCCATAAAAGAGTAGAGAAAAGCTCCATGTCAATGAATTTCACTAATCCATCTTTTATGACTCCTTCTCCTCCTGTCTCATCAGGTTTCTGCCCATTGGCGATGCGGGGTAAGCAAACAGAGAGCCAGAGGCCGGATTAGGCCAGCCAGACATTGCATTACATTACAGATGGCAGGTTTAGGACTGGGGATTTACACAGAACCCACTTTTGATGGCAGATTTCTCTGAGAGAGATGATTTAGGGCTGATGGATGTGTTATTGTGATAGTCGGTCTGCAGCTGATACCGTATTAAAAAAATAAATAAATAAATAAAAAAACTAGAAAAAAAAAAGAAAGAAAGAAAGAAAAAAAAACAAAACCGCATAATCAGAATAGCCAGTACAAACACATATCTCCCAACACAAATAGAGTTATATTCATCTTTTTTTTTTTTTTGATTCTAAAGCACTCTGCATTTACTGCTCTCTCTGTCCTGACCCCTCTACTGGGGTCCAATCACTAACCGCTAAAAGGACTTGCACCTGCACAGAATCCCAATGACGGCCATTCAAAAACATGCCAGAGGAAAGAGAAATCGTGCCATTAATGGAAGCCAGAAAAGACCCACTCGGAGTGTGTGTGTGTGTGTGTGTGTGTGTGTGAGGGGTTTGGCCTTGCATCCCCATTCCCTGCCAGCTCGTCCAAAGTCTGGTGAAGGGTACAAATCAGTGGACTTAAGAGCAGCGGGTGCCTCTGGCTGATTGGTACATAATTGAGTGTCTTTTCCGGATGTTTCTCCAAGGCTTCAGCTCTGATCACTTTAATTTCTGCTTTGACTCTGGGGCTTACGACCCAATCAAAAACTTCCCCCATCTCCCTTTCCCACTCTGTCTTGGGCCCTATGGCTGCTCAGATTGTTTTCCAGGGCTCGCAGAGTCATACACTGTTTAATAAAGCAGAATTGTGTTTGAACTCAAGCACTCGAATGCAATTCCACCACACAATGCAAATACAGCCGCTCCCGGGCCGACGTACCTGCCTGGTAATGCTAAGCACTGGATTAATATTTAAAGACTGCTTGCAAACTTTAAGAACAACCATTGAGAACATTTTTTCGAGTTAAAAGACGACATGTTTTTACCGTAAAAGGAATCAGTCCAATGTAAAATGGACGTCGTCTACTCTGAATGGCGATGTTGAATGCTTTGCCTTCTTAGTTGGCCGTTGAGGAGCAGTGTGTAGCCTGACTGGCGGCAGGGTGGCGTGCCGGTTAACATGTCCGCATCACAGCAAGTAAGTCCTGGGTTTGAGTCCTGGGCCCATTGAGGGCATTTCTGTGTGAAGTCTGCAGGTTCATGCCATGCTTGCATGGGTTTCTATAGGGTGCACTGGTTTCCTCCTCCAGTTGAAAAATATGCACAGTAGGCTAATTAGTTGTTCCAGATTGCCCCTTGCTGTGAGTGTGAGTGGTTGTGTTTGTGTGGAGTCCTGGAAGGGTTTTGGGAACTGGTCAGGGTGCACCACATCTCTGCCTGGAATAGGCTGAGATAGGCACTAGTCTCCACTTAATGCCATTACACGACAAAAGGTTTTGGCCCATAGGGGTGGATATATAAAAGAGTCTCAAGGTGGCTGGAGCTTGTGTCAGCTGATTCCGGTGAAAGTATGGTGGACGTTAAAAAGCTTACCAGTCCATCACAGGGCCAATACATACATACATGACCGTTCACACTCGCATCTAGAGATAATTTAAAACCGCTAATTTGTCTGAGTTCAATGTCGTTGAACTGTTAAAAGAAACCAAACTAACTTGAGGAAACCGACACAAGAACAGAAAAACAGAATCATTCTCATCAAACCCAGAACTCGAACCCAGGACGCTTTTGCTGAGAGGCGGACGTGATGACCAGGAAATTCACAACCAAGTCACAATTCAAAAGGCACTGCCCTCTGCTGGCAAGAGTAAGCCTCCCCCCCCCCCCCCGGACTAGTCGGACACAAAGAAAATCAGGTATGAAATACTATTATTTCTGTCATGTTCAGTGAGAAAGTTATACGACTGCAGAAGCAGGGAAAGTGTGCAACATAAAGCACCCTGAAGGGTTTTATTCCGCTTTGGGAGGTCCATAAACACAGCATTATTATACTCAATGAAATGCGGAAGTTTGATACACAGTCTACACAGAAACCGCATCACCATCTACAGGAGTTTGATCCCAGGACCTTTTTGCTTGAGGATGAGTTCTTTGTTTTTATGTAACCTTTATGGAAGGCCGTTATGTTGGATACATATATCTGGATGTTCTCTATCGTGTAGGTTCAATTCTTAACATGCCGGAGCTCTTTTGTAAGCATGATGTATTGGCATTGCTGTGTTGGCACGATGGATTTTTTTTTTTTTTTTTTTTTTAACAAATGCCTCACAGCAGCGATATCCTTCATGCTTGACCTGCAGCCAGACAGGAGTCATTTGGAAACAGGCTGCCATTTTTAGTCCCGATTGTCTTTTTGTTAAATTACATTCTGTAGCCAAATGCATAAGCCACCAGCCCCATGAATCTGTTCTGGCACAGAACTAGGCTCCAACAGCCACCAGTACCAGGGTCTGACCCTCTGATGCCAAGAGCAGTAACTAAAGAAAGTGTGTGTGTGTGTGTGTGTGTGTGTATGTATGTATGTATATATATATATATATATATATATATATATATATACAGGGATCCCTCGGTACTTTGCGCTCCAATTCATGCAGCTTCAGTGCATCGCAGTTTTTTCAAAATAAATACAGCCAGTCCTCTACTTACGAAAATCTCAATACGGGAAATCCAGGTTACGAAAAATATCTTCCTAAATTTCCATCCTCTTTTTACAAAAACAACCTCTTTTTACGAACAGCAACAAAAGCGCCATTCAAAAATTCAAATGCGCCATTAAAATATTCAATGCGAGTTGCTCTCTCATTGACTGTCCCCCAACATCCCGCCCCACTGGCCTCCCATTGGCCAGGAGGGAGCTGAACTGTACCCATACTTCCTGTTTGTCACTTCCTGTTTGTTCATGAAGGAGAGTTGAACAGGACTGTTGGCTCGTGAGTTTTTTGAGACTGATCATTGCTGCATTATATTTCGTTATCCATCATGGACCCCAAGAAAGTGATTCTCGGTGACACTGGAAGGAAGAAGAGGGCTCCGTTATTAATCGACGTGAAGCAGGAGATAATAAAAAAAAAATACGAAAGTGAGATGCGGTTGAGCGAAATCGCAAAGGAGTAGGCCGAAACCCCTCTACAATCGGGATGTTATTGAAGCAGAAGGAGACCTTAAAAGTGGAGATACAGTGGTGTGGGGATTATTTTGGAAAAAGCAACCGCCATATTTAAGGACCTCGTGAATGAGGGTGGGGGTGAGGGTTCTTCAGACCAGCAACCCACAGACTTTAAAGTGTCGCATGGGTGATTTGAGAGATTTAAAAAAAAGGTAAATCATTTTCTTTTACTTTTAACTCATATTTCATAAAAATTGGTGTACTTTAATCATTTTTAAAGGGTTTATGGGTAGTCGTGGGAGCCTTGGAACGAATCACACGTTTTACAAGTAAAATGCGCCTCTACTTACAAAAACTCAAGTTTACAAAAAAGGCTCTGGCACGGATTAATTTCATAAGTAGAGGGCTGACTGTAACCCGACTGTAAATAAATATTCATCAAATTAAAAAATAAGGAAATTAAGAAGGAATAGGGGTCAGATGCGCACCTCACAACAATGTAAGTCGTTTTGATGGGAGGTTTTTGGTTGTTTTTTGTTTTGTGTTTTTTTTTTTTTTTTTTTTTTTTTTTGCATAATTGGATTTGTCTTTGTGTCATTTTCCTTAACTATTGTCCCCATTATTCCTTAATTTCTTTATTTTTTTAATTTGATGAATATTTAAAAAACAAAACAAAACAAAACAAAACAAACAAACAAACAAAAAAAAACACGATGCATTGATGCTGCATGAATTGAAGTGCAAAGTAGCGAGGGATCCCTGGAAACAGACGCTCCCTGACTTACGTTTTTAATTTATATATATATATAAAAGTTATATATAACTGGGAAGGAGGGGCATGTTCAGTTCAGTCTGTAGTTTGTAAACAATGGATGCAGCGTCATTGCGTCATTACGTCAGCGTACTACATAGCTACGTCTAAACTCAAAATTTGACTTTTAAAAAAAAAAAAAAAAAAAAAGAAAAACGTAAAATCGAAAAAACGTAAAACGAATGAACGTATGTCAGAGTGCATCTGTATATATCTCCGATGCTTCTTTGGTTTTCTGCTGGGTACTCCAGTGTCCTCCCACAGTCCAAAAAAGTTGCACAGTGGGCCATTTAGGTGTTCCAGATTTCCTCAAGGTTTTATGTGTGTTGGCCCTGCGATGGTCTGGAGAGCTGCCAGGGTGTACCCTGCCATGGCCCGGAGATGTCTGAGATTGGTACCAACCTTCCTATGACACTAATTATAATTAAGCGGCTTAGTAAATGAACGAATAAATGAATTAAAAATACGCAACGTTTTACAAATTTAACTGAAATATTCATCATCCGTCTCCGTATCTTTGTCCGAATCAGGCCGTCTCCATTTTCTCCACTTCATTGTCACTCTTTTCTTTTGCTTTTTCCATGGCCAACATCCTTCCTGCTCTGTGGTTTCCATAGCAATGGCAACCTGTGCCCATGACGACTGAGTATTCCAAAACCAGAGCCGAAGCTGTGAGAGACGACTGCGGAGTTTTTACCATGAGCCTCTTTACCACCTCCAGCGTTCTGTTTTTCAGTCCATCTCTGGCGATCTCTTTTACTTTGCTCTCCCTTTACTCCTCCCTCTACACGACTCTACACGATTTCTGTTTGTATTCCTTTTGTGGTCCCTCAGAGCTGTTGATGCAAGCTCACGGTGCCTCGGTGCCTCCAGAATCTTAGATACACCCTAAAAAGAATAGTTCCAGCCCTTCTTTTTTGGGGGAGTTGTTTTCATAAATGAATAATTTAGTGTCTAACTGGAACCTTGCTGCCCCACCCCATGTACACTTAATTTAAGTGGGTGAGAGGAGACCAATCAGAGTCAAGTGATAAGCCAGTAAGAGATTTTGCGAAAGCTATGCTGTTATATAATGGTGAGCACCTTTGCGTCACAAAAAGAAGATTCTTGGTTTGGACCTTGCAGCCAACTTGGGGACTCGTCTGTAAGGTTCTCCACATACCGCTCTGGGTTTCCTCAGGGTATGGATTCCTCCTAAAGTCCAAAGACATGCACATCCGCTCAACTGAACATCTAGAATCACCCACAGGACCCAAACACATCAGCGATTGGTTCTGGCTTTCCACCTACCAGCAAGAACGTCCTGGGTTTGAGTCTCAGTCATGGTGGGGACATTTTTTATGTGATGTTTGTATGTTCTGTCCTTTCCTTGAGATCCTCTGGTTTCCTCCCACAGGCCAAAGACATACACTTTAGGCTAATCAACTGTTCCAAATTGCCTCTCGGTGTAAGTGAGTGTGAAAGGTTGCATTTGTGTGTGTTGGTGCTGTGACGGACTGGCGTGAACCCCAGCTTCACCCAGAGTTGTCTTAGTAAAGCTTCAGCCTCCTTGTAATCGTGGTAGTATTAAGCTGTTCAACAAATTAATAAATGTACGTGATTTATACTGCACATAACCCATAATCCAAGAACCCATTGCTCTGGGGACCAGGAAACATTTCAGGGTGTGACCTGCTTTCATTCAAAGCCAACTGAGGTTTTCGCAACCTTCATAGAATTAAACGGTTCAGCAAATGAATGAATGGATGGATGGAGAGACGGATCAACGTTCTGGTTAATTTCGAAGATTTATGAGGACATTTTTGACCTACATGTCTCTCAGGCAAACAGTCTAATAGGTGTGAACTCACCCTTAGTGTGTCTTGGGCTTGAACTAGCGGGAAGACAAAGATAAATTTCATGATATAAACAAAAGACAGATGAAAAGAGTGAGAGCAGCTCCAAGAGAAAATAAGAGTCACAGTGCTACTGAACCAGACTAGGGTTTTGTGTGTGTGTGTGTGTGTGTGTGTGTGTGTGTGTGTGTGTGTGTGTGTGTGTGTGTGTGTGTGTGTGTGTTATCATCTGAGATGATACATTGCATATCTTCAACACAATCAATAAACCAATGAAAGATGCATTACAAAGGCCAGGAATCCAATAAGAGATGATTTACAGCTATTTGGATGCAGTAAGAGGCAGCAGGTTGTAGTTCTGCTTCAAGAAAAAGTGTAAGATTTGAGGATCAAGAGAAAAAAAAAAAAAAAAAAAACAGAGTGATGCTAAATCAAAAAGGGACCGGGGATACACCCATTCACTGGAAACACTAAAACCTGTAAGCCTCGCCCACTTATATCATATAAATTTAAGGGCATTCCCTCTTAATAATGAAATGGTGCTGGGCTCATGATCGAGAGGTTGTGGGTTTGAATCCCTGTTACATTGACCCGCACCGTGCAAAAATCCCTGGGAAAGGTCTCAACTTCAAGTGTACCTTTGGCCAACAAGCAGCATAAATCAGTACCAGTAAAAATAGCGAGAGGGTAACCTGTGCGGAACCAGCATCCCATCCAGGAGTTGAACTTCACATCAGTCGCTATTCTGCCGCGCTTCTGTTTCCATACCTTCTTCCTCTTCAAAATCAAGAAGGTGATTTCATCAACCTCACCCCCACCACCCAAACACTTTATCGGTTATTAGGGCCACAGAAAGGCTGGCACCTATCACAGGCAGTTCATTAAAGGGCCAAAACACACACACACACACACACACACACACACACACACACACACACACACACACACACACACACACAAGCATTCCCACTCACACCCAATGTGCCTATCTTTGCACTGTCAAAAGAAACAAGGGTCTTCAAGTGGGAAATCCATTCACCCCCAAGAAAAACATGTAAGAGCCACACGGCAATGCTCGAGCTGTGAGGTGGACATACTGACCATTACACCGCCGTGACATCAGTACATGAATTTCATAACATTTTGAAATGATGGTAATAAAGGGAGCCGTGCGAGTCTTTGTTGAGTGAAGCTCATAGCTGATTCAGTCATAATTGCCTCCTAACTCATAGCACAATGCCTGCCATGCTGAATTATAAATATTCCGAGCGGTGGATTGAGTCAGTAAATCTTTGCCGGTAGCTGAAGTGTGGACGCTGTACGATGCTGTGGGGGTAAGAAGTAAAAAGTAAAAGGAATCATCTCATCTCATCACAGCACAGGTAAGGATGAGTGTGGAACAAGTGGTGATGATGGTCAGGATGTTTATCAGAAAACATTCCCTGTCTCTCTCTCTCTCTCTCTCTCTCTCTCTCTCTCTCTCTCTGACTCGAGACACTTAGCTGTAATGAACTCAGCACAGACTCCATGCTCTGAAATGTCTTCCTGACCTTACAGCTGAATATTTTAATGTTCCGGCAACTTGGGCATCGGAACTTATCGGCGTGATCTAATGAATAATATCAAAAGTTGGGGTTCTACTTTTTAAATGAGTGGGTGGATTCAGTGAGACGGAGACATGGAGAAGGAACATTACACAAGAAAATGCTCTACCGGTTAAAAGTTTGTACACAAATACTTGGAGAAATTCTTCAGTTTTTAATCCCCCCCAACATTTTACAGACTTTATGCAACACTGGGTTCCGCAGTAGTCTGTACAGCTACCCGATAGCAGAGAGAGAAAAAAAAAAAAAAAAAAAAATCCTGAATCTGTGTCCAAGCATTTGGCAGATCCCCATTACTTTCTCCACATGGTTTCTTCTGGGTTCTCCAGTTTCCTCCCATCGCCCAAAGACATGCTTGGTAGGCTAACTGACTGCTCCAAGTTGCCCATTAATGTGAGTGTGAATAGTTGTGTGTGAGTATTGACCCTGTGTTTGTGGACTGGTGAGCTGTTCAGGGTGTATCCTGCCTTCAAATAGAGCTGGCTGAGATAGGCTCCAACCTCCCTGCAAGCAATTTCAAAAATGTGAGTAACTGTGAAGTTAATACTTCAACTACATACTACATTCCTGATATAAATTTCTCAGCGCACAACCAGCATCATGAGGGAGCGGCACTCGGGAGATTTGCTTAATCGTACCAATTAGGCAGTTTGGAAAAACAACTTCTTTCAAGTATAAACTACTTATAAATATTTATAAATTTATATGTACCGTACATTTGCCTAAAGTTTATGATTTATATTAGCCTCACTAAAAATAAATAAAAATATATATATATATATATATATATATATATATATATATATATATATATATATATATATATATATATATATATATATATATATAGGTTCATTAATGCACCATAAGCCTTAAAAGCTAAGTGTAACGTTAAACATTTATTTTAATGGATGTATAACAACAATCAGTATTGTGTTCCATAGAACCGCTTAATCCTAATACGGGTCGTGGGGAGATCGGTGCCCATCTCAGCTGACTCTGGGTGATTGAACAGTACAACCTGGGCGGCTTGCTAGGCCATCGCAGGGCAGAAACACGCTGACAGCTATGCAGCTACTCTTGTCAAAAGTCAGCAATGGGTCTTTTATATGAACTTCACACTAAAGGCAATGAGAGATGTGGCCGGCCTTTGATAACCAACTTAGCGGCAATGTGGAGACAGCAGTGACAACCCGGTGATGAACCTCTGGATCAGTAATCCAAGAACCTACCACCATGTGTCCTGCCCCATGTGCTGCATAACAGCCAGTCAGCATCATGATGCATGACAACCAATAAAAAACATTCAACTTTAGAATGGTACCACTTACTCGCTCATTCAGCCATCCATCATGTATTTGCTGAACCGCTTTGGGGATTACGGTTGTTGGGAGGCAGGAGCCTTTTTGTACATCGGGTTCAAACTGCACCGCTCACCAGACCATCACAGGTCCAAAACACACAGACGCACACAAACATTCACTCACATCAAAGAGCGATTTAAAACAGCCAGTTGGAATAATGTGCAAGTCTTTGGACTGTGGTAGGAAACCAGAGTTCCCAGGGTTAATCCATCCAAGCCCTGAACCCAAACCCAGGACCTGCCTGCTGTGAGAAAGACACACTCTCCACTATGCAGAGTGGCATTTATATATGTTTTTGATATAAAGGGATCCCTCACTTTCCGTGGTTAATGGGGGCCGAGACCCCCTCCCACACCCGCCGATTTCCTCAAAGTAGGATCGACCCCCTGACTGACGTATACGTACATGTATATGTGTATATAATATAAATAAATAAATATTCCATGTGAGGTTTTAGCTCAGTTGGTAGAGCGTCCACTTTATCCTCCAGAAGGTCGGAGTTTGAATCCGACCGCGCCATATTATAAGACATTAAAATTTGGCAGTTGTTGCCTCCTGCTTGGCGCTCAGCATCAAAGGATAGAACAACACAACAACTGGCGCTGCACAGTGGCGACAGGTGCCCAGAGCACAAAGCAAATTTCATGCATGTAATGTACTTTAATAATAAAGAGAAATAATAAATAATAAATATCATTATCAATGCTTATAATAACAATTAAACATTCAAAAATAATGCATGAGATGTATATAAACTATAAATACAAACATATACACACAGATATGCACCTCATATGAAAATATAAGTAGTTTAATTAGTAAGTTATATAAGTTTTTTAATTAGATGAATATTTTAAAATAAATTAAATAAATAAATAAAACGGGATGCACTGAAGCCATATGAATTGAAGCACGAAGTAGCGAGGGATCCCCGTTTAGCGTATTAATCCTGAAAAAAAAAAGATTGCCTCTGTATTTAACTTATCCCAAGTGATCTCTCTCTCTCTCTCTCTCTCTCTCTCTCTCTCTCTCTCTCTCTCTCTCTCTCAGCAGTGGTCTGACTCACATATTGAGGCTCCCAGAGAGCAGTTGGAGGTCAGGTGCTTTGCTCAAAGGCACTTCAGCCATGGCGTTGGAGGAAGGGAAGGTGCAGCTCACTGCCCGACTACTACACATTGTTTCCCACTGTTTCGGGAACTGAACCAATGACCATTATGCCCCAAAGTTGCTTCTCTGACCAATAGGCTACAGCTGTCCCCTACGAATGATTTCATCACAGCAACCTGATATTGACTTAAAAGTTTCTTGTATTCATTCAACCCAATGTTCAGAGTCAGGTGATGTCACAATGCCATCAGAACAATTTTTTCAATCACAGCTTTTTTATTAGCAGATCATCATATTCTGGGATGACTGACAATGACTGACAGAAATCTTGGTCCTGTTTTTTTTTTTTTTTTGTCTTTTATAGTCTAATTAATATGTCCCATGTAACAAGTAACCATCTCTGAAAGGGTTAAACCGCACAGGCTAAAACTGGCTGTTGCCTTTTTGCAGCTTGTTAAAAAGCCTTCGGAACATTACAGTCCATAGAGCTCAAAAATGTTTCCGGGACCTGGGAATACATGTCCTGGCACCTTTCCTGGGTGTCAAACCTTTGCCCCGCCTTTCCCGCCCTGCAGTCTAGGACCATGTCTTCTATACTGGCAGTGTACAAGAGCATAATGAAGTCCAAGCCATTTGGCACCAGGATAAATTTAGCTTTATAAAGTGCATGGGATGAAACCTTTTGTCCTTCCATAACCTCGCCTACAGATGTAGACATCTCAGGGTTATTAATAGCTCCTATATTACTCTGTTACACCGGTGCAGAGATGGAGAATCTATGAACGCTTCTGAAATCAGAAATCTTTCCTCCTCCAGCACTTGGAATAAACACCCACACAGAAGTGACACAGATTTTGAGCGGTGGGTGGTTGTGGTGGTTTTTTTTTTTTTTTTTTTTTTTTTTTTTTTGTATGCCTCTTTGACACATTGCTGTAAATAATGAGGAATGCAGTGTGTAAATAATGACTCTGCTCCGAAGCTGGAATCACACTGTTACATCTATAGCACTGGATGATAAGTGTCCTTTCCTGCATGTAGTTCAGCACCGAGCTCGTGTTGATACCAGACCACAAACTTGACTTGTGTTACACATAACTTTCAGAAACAATATAGATTCAAGTAGGAAAAAAAAAAAAAAATGTGTAAACCCCACCCAGAAACGCCCTCACCAAGCCTGGGACTCAAACCCATGACCTACTTGTTCTGAGGCAGACATGCTAGCTATTGTACCATCATGCTAATCATTCATTTCATCTTCAGAACCGCTTAATCCTAATTACTGTAGGGTCGCGGGGAGGCTGGCGCCCATCTCATCCTACTCTGGGTGAGGGCAGAGTACACCGTGGACAGCTTGTCAGGGCAGAAACACACAGCTGGCTATGCAGCTCCACTTTATGAAAGTCAGCAATGGATCTTTTACATGAGCCTCCCACCATCATCGTGCTAATACTATTATTCATTCATCATTCATTTTCTGTAACCGCTTAATCCTAATTAGGGTCACAGGAAGGCTAGCGCCCATCCCAGCTAACTCTGCGTGAGGGCAGAGTACACCCTGGACAGCTCACCAGGCCATCGCGGGGCAGAAACACGTTGATAACCCAGGACGGGGGGCAGTGACAACCCGTTGAGAGTGGGACTTGAACCCCCAACCTAGAGATCAGTGATCCAGCATCTTTATCACCAGGCCACCACTACCCGCTAATATTATTTATTCATTTATTTATTTTTTCCGCACTGTTATGTTTTGACTGTACTTGGTATCTGAATGCAAAGCAAATTCTTCATTCATACCGATGAGAGAACGTGATAGAAGATTATTCACCTGAAAGAGAATTATGGTTATAGTCCCCACTGCCTGCCTGTGCATTCCTGGTAATAAACAGCGAAGAGCGAGGATACACTATACGCAGTGTGAAGAAAGTGCTCTTAAAAATATTTATGTATATTTATCCTTCTTGCAGATATTGTGAGTCTCCAAATGCTTCATTATGTCGTCTTTTTCTCCTCCGATGCATCATGGCTTAAGTGTGTGAGGTGTCACACCGTATGCTGAAAGAACTGTCGCGAGCTCGCTTTTCATACCAGTGATTTAAAACGGTAAAAATGGGCCAAATGATGATCACTCCACTGCGGCTGGGTTTTAATCTCAGCCACAGTTATGCCACTTGTCAGCTCGGTTAGGCACAGCTGAGGCTAAATGAGGGCCTTCGGTGAGATGGAGCTCTATTTACTCAGCAAGGAAAATATGGCTGCCTTCATTTTTCAGCAGGTCACGTCAACAGGACACAGGAGACAAAGGCGTGCAACATGACAGCCATCAGAGGACGAGAAAATAGGGATAGAATTAGGGAACGGTGGTGGTGGTGGTGGGGGTGGTGGTGGTGGTGGGGGTGGTGGGGGGGGGGGTCCGTTGACATTCGATTAGACCAAGAATGTGATGTTTTGTGTTTTTTTTAATCTTTTTCAGGGTGATGAGGGACGGAGAGGCGAGCGGAGCAAGTGAATAAAAATATCATGTCACGATGATGCTGTAATTTGAAAGGAGAAGAGGAAAAGCACGGAAGAGAAGAGACAAAAGAAAACGAAACTGGAAATCAGCAGAGGCCCCAGTGGTAATTTTCAATCCTGTTACCATCCAAAAAGAAAAAAAAAAAGGGGTGTAAGGTTCAACCTTGCAAATTGGATGGGGGAATTTGCTTCAAGCTGACATCCTGCACCGACGTGTCACGCTGCATAAGCAGACCTTGCTCTGTTTCGTGAAAAATGACAGGAAACAGCGGGCCAGGAAACGCTACCACAGATTTTCCCCAAGTTGGCCGTGCTTTACATCACATGGAGTATTTATTATCCTAAAATATACTGAGTATGGAATGAAGGGATCTCTCACTTTCAGCGGTTAATTGGGACGGAGATCCCCCTGCGACCACCAAATTCTGAGAAGTAGGATCAACCCCACCCCACCCCACCCCACCCCCGACTGATGTATATGTACATGTATATGTGTATATAATATCAATAAATACATATTCAATGCTATCAATGCTTGTAATAAAAATTAAACATTAAAATAATATGCATAAGATGTAAATAAAATATAAATACACACACATACAGATGTGCGCGCACAAGCAAGAAGATGCACACCTCATCAAAAATTAAGTCGTTTTGATTGGAGGTTTTGGGTTTTTTTTTGTTTTGTTTTTTGCATAATTGGCCTTATTTTGCAGCATTTTCCTTAACTTTTTTGGCTGTTCTTTCTTAATTTCCTTATTTTTTTAATTCAATATATTAAAAAATAAAAAATAAAAAAACCCCGTGATGCACTGAAACTGAGTTGAAGTGCAAAGTAGCGAGGTATCACTGTAAAACGCCGAAAGTGATATTCAGTTCAATTCATTTTCTGTAACCGCTTAATCCTACTTAGGGTTGTGGGAAGGCTGGCGCCCATCCAAGCCGACTCTGGGCGAGGGCAGAGTACACCCTGGACAGCTTGCCAGGCCACCGCAGGGCAGAAACACGCTGACGGCGTTGCAGCTCCTCTTGTCGAAAATCTGCAATGTTTTTTTTTATCGCCTCACACCAGAGACAGTGAGAGACATGGCCGGCCTTTGATAACCCTCGTTAGCTGCACTGGGTGTACAGTGACAACCTTGTGGAGAGTGGGACTCGAACCCCCAACCCTTTGGATCAGCGATCCAGCACCGTATACCACTACGGCACCACTGCCCCCAAAAGTGATGTTGTTCTAGCAAAATAATCATCGCTTTTGTTCGTAATTACCGAACAATTATTATTGACAACAGCTCAAAGTCACATGGTACAGCCCATCAACAAAGCATGTGCACCGAGCGGTGGACAAAGCTTAAACAGAACAATGCTAATAAATCCATATAGTCTTCATGCAGCGGCTTCTGAGTGGCGCATTGATGTGACACGTTGCGTGACTATTAACCCAAAGGTCGTGAGTTTGATTCCGGGTTCATGCCGTAGCCATCCATGACTGGACAATCACTTCACTGTGACAGCAATCGACAGCCAATCATGGGCGTCCATCATGCATTTGTACTGGGTGGGGTCAGTGTGGGGGGGCCAGTTTCCCTTCATGTGTGTTAGAATACGCATGCACAACAGTTCAAAATGAGGCAGGTGGGTCATGTTGCATGGCACAAGGGTGGTGAGTGCATGCTTTTGCCTCTCCCTGGTCATGTGATCAGGAAGACAGTACTTGATGGGCAGCTAAATTAGGGAGGAAAATAGGGAAATAAAAATATATGTTCTTGTAGCGTTATGAAAAAGGAACCTTCTAGGCAAACTTCAAACAATTAAGTCTACAAAATCTGATCCGGATTGGCGAAGCCGCTGTTGAGATAATCGGCTGAAAATGATCAGGTGCGAAAGAGGGAAATACAAGTTTACCTCTGGGATGCCTGATGAGAGATGCAACACTGCGACGTATCAAAAAGATGAAGCTCAGCTCCAGAACTACAATCGTCATGTCATGACTTCAGGAGCAGTTTGAAGCAGTAAACAGTGTTTCTCTCTTCAGACTGTCTTTTTCTCTGTTTTTATTTTTATTTTTTGAAGATAATAAGACCACACCAAGGTAGCTTGTCATGTTTTCAAGACGCTATGAAGCGTAAACTCTAAAGATGATCTCAGAAAACTTCAGGCTACAGCTTTACTTTGGACTTTTTCTTTAGGCAAAAAAAAAAAAAAAAAAAAAAAGCATTGATATTTGAACAGCCTGTCACAAAACTTGAATCGACCTCTGTAAGAAAACTCTCTCTCTCACACACACACACACACACACACACACACACACACACACACACACACACAATATACACAAACACGCACACACACACAAACACACACACACACACACAATATACACAATCACGCACGCATGTATAAATGAGCACAGACACACACACACACACACACACACACACATACACGCATGCACGCACACACACTATACAAAGCCTCACACACAATATACACACTCACACGTGCACACACACACACACACACACACACACACACACACACAATAGACACAGTCACACACACACACACACACACACACACACACACACACACACACACACACAGATGCGCACAATATACACACACACACACACACACACACACACATACACACACAATATACACACTCACATGTGCTCAATATACAACACACACACACACACACACAAAATCAATAATAAAGCATCCATTACAGAAGTTTTTGTGTTAGTTGTTACTATGGAAACTAAAATATATTTGAATCAGTGTGTTAATATCATCTTGTGATTGGCAGCTGCAGCGTTTTTGAGGTTTTGGTTTTGCAGTTGATTTTTCTACATTGTTGATTCGCTGTGGCGACTCCTCAGAAAAGGGGAAAAGCCGAAAGGAAAGAAGAAGTTGACGTCCTTAAAGTTACATTCATAGCATTTTACAGACACCCTTTATCCAGCAACTTACATTTCTTTTACCTCATTAATCTAACTGAGCAGTTGAGGGTTAGGGGCCTTGGGCCTTACTCAAGAGCCCGACAGTGGCAGCTTGGCAGTACTGGGGCTTAAAGCACCAACCTTCTGATCAGTTACCCACAATCTTTACCACTATCCCACCACAACCTTCTTTCCTGTCCCTTACACATCTGCACTGCTTGCTTGCTGCTGATCCCAGAACAGACGGAGGCTATTCAGGGAGTTTGGGTGTTCAGTGGGTCAGTGCATGCTAACTGCCTGAGACACGGCTTTTCATAATAACTCGTCTGAAGAAATTCCGCTGTCTAGATGCCTCATGAAATCGTACCTGAGTGTCAGATTAGGGATCAGGAGAATTCCTCTGGGGCTGCTGGGTGACTGTCCGTCTCCGTACTGATCTCTTCATCGGCACGTTTCCTCGTCAGCTCGCGGAAAATCTCTCCAGGTACATCTACAGCATTCAGCAGATGCTGTTATCCAGACCAACTTACATTCATCCTTTGTTTTATGAACCGCTTAATTCCAATCAGGGTTGCGGGAATTATCCGCCTCTGGACGAGGGTGGGGTACCCCATGGACAGCTCATCAGGCCATTGCAGGGCCAACACTCACACAACCATTCATGCACCTAGGGGTGATTTAGAGTAGCCAAATAACCTCCTTTGCATGTTTTTGGATTGCGGGAACAAACAGGAGTACCCGGCAGAAACCTACCTGCCTCTTACATTTATTTATATATCTTCTTTTCCTTTTGGCTTTTCCCTTCAGGGGTCACCACAGTGAATCATCTGCCTCCATCTCACCCTATCATTTGCATCTTCCTCTCTTACACCAACGACCTTCATGTCCTCCTTCACCACATCCATGAATCGTCTCTTTGGTCTTCCTCTAGGCCTTTTGCCTGGTAGTTCCAGCCTCAGCATCTTATTACCAATATACTCACTATCCCTCCTCTGTACATGTCCAAACCATCTCAATCTAGCCTCTCTGACTTTGTCTCCAAAACGTCTTACATGTGCTGTCCCTCTGATGTGCTCATTCCTGATCCTATCCATCCTCGTTACTCCCAAAGAGAACCTCAACATTTTCATCTCTGCTACCTCCAGCTCTGCCTCCTGTCTTTTCCCCAGCGCCACTGTTTCTAAACCGTACAACATCGCTGGCCTCAACACCGTCTTGTACACTTTTCCTTTCATTCTTGCCGATACCCTCCTATCACACATCACACCGGACACTTTTCTCCAACCATTCCAACCTGCCTGCACGCGCTTCTTCACCTCTTTTCCACACTCTCCATTGCTCTGGATTGTTGAGCCTAAGTACTTAAAATCCTCCACCTTTCTTATCTCTGCTCCCTGTAATCTCACCGTTCCTCTTTGGTCCTTGTCATTCATGTACATGTATTCTGTCTTACTGAGGCTAATCTTCATTCCTCTCCTTTCCAGGGCATACCTCCACCTCTGCTAGATTTTCCTGCACTTGTTCTCTGCTCTCACTACAGATCA
This sequence comes from Plotosus lineatus, assembly GCA_024760905.1. Taxonomy (NCBI): domain Eukaryota; kingdom Metazoa; phylum Chordata; class Actinopteri; order Siluriformes; family Plotosidae; genus Plotosus; species Plotosus lineatus. The sequence goes on along the minus strand of CM045735.1, from coordinate 58,467,259 downwards.
CAAGGTCATCTGCAAACATCATAGTCCATGGGGAATCTTGTCTAACCTCGTCTGTCAGCCTGTCCATCACCATAGCAAACAAGAAGGGGCTGAGAGCTGACCTTTGATGCAGTCCCACCTCCACCTTGAACTCTTGTGTCACACCGACAGCACATCTCACCGCTGTCTTACAGCTCTTATACATGTCCTGCACCACTCTAACATACTTCTCTGCCACTCCAGACTTCCTCATGCAATACCACAGTTCTTATATATATATAAGTATATATATATATATATATATATATATATATATATATATATATATATATATATATATATATATATATACACACACACACACAATCCAGCAATTAAAGGTTAAGGGCCTTGCTCCGGGGCCCAGCAGTGGATATACTCGGAATTGAACTGCTGACCTTCAGATCAGTAACCCATCGCCTTATTCACCAAGCCACCACTGCCAACTTCCCAAACATCCACAATGCCTCCGTCATATACCTCCAGCCACCCCTCCTAAAAGGATTTCATACCATTTGCAAAATATACTCTGGAGCATCTTGGGAAATCTTTCCCGCAGACCTGATCCAAATTGCCACACAATCAACAAAGAGAAGATCAGGTGTGTGTTCTGTCTGATGGGTTTGTTTTGTTATAATAGTCTCCACTTAGCGGAATAAAATGAAAGAATCATCCGTCTCCCGCAGGGCCTTCGCCGACATCGGCTTCAAAAATGAATCTTAACGTCCTTTCGTATAGTTTTGCTCAGCAGGGCTCATTTCATCTGTATTTTAACTGGGATCAAACACAGCATCTCAATAATTAATAGTGTTAATTAATATTTGAACACAATCACTTGATCACAGAACCAGAGGAATCACACAGCGAAGTCGGAAGGGCTGACAATGCTCAAGGCCTGCCAGAGATATTTCTGACACCAGAACTCTCCAGTGAAATTGGCAGGATATGTAGCGGACATATTTATATTTCCACAAAGCTGTATAACTGGACCATGTAAGATACACATTGCCTGGGTGCCACGCCCACTCCGTATCCTGGAAGGTTTTGTACCACATTAGTTGCGCTATTTATATTCAAAAACAAACAAACAAAAAAGTTTTCAGGAGCTCCTGAGTGCCACAGTAACAACTTGCACCACTGCTAATTTGCGGGTCTGAGCCTCGGTTGACGCACGTGCCCATTCATGGCTGTGAGAGGTAATTGGCTGAGCTCTGAGGGAGGAAGGGAGAGCAAACACTCTCATTCCTGTCACTCATAAGCAACATGAGCCATTCATGGCCATCTCTGAGTCTATAGATACAAGAGGACAAAAAAAAATTCTCACCTCCTTCTAGGGTCACAGGGAGGCTACAGCCTATCTCAGCCGACTCTGGCTGAACAGCTCGTCATTCCATCACAGGGCCAAAATACATTCAACTAATCACACACCCTCTCACACCTAGGGGCAATTTGGACCAGTCAATCAGCCAACTGTGAATGATTCTGTAGGAATAACTCATGGTAACCAAAGGAAGCCCACGCAAGCACAGGAAGAGCCTGGGACTCAAACCCACGACCTCCCTGCTGTGAGAAAGCTGTACTGACCATTATCCCACGATGCTATTATGATTATAAAGAAGAAAAAAAAAGAGGTCGGGAAGGAAATAACTGTTCTGTGATAACAGGAATAAACCAGTTTTGCATATGATTCAATAATGGACTCTCCAATAAATCCATAACCGTATTTCGCCAGAATTCCAAAACAAATCACAATACAAATGCCAATTAGTCAGAGCCAAGACAAGAGTCCAAGTCCAGATAAATGCCCCGAGCATAAAATAAATCAAACTGTTGGATCTGCTGTTACATTAAAATGATCATCTTCTGGGTGGGAAACTTCTCATCACAGCTGGCATTATCAGAGCACCCGGTAGTCAGGTGACTGCTTTAAGACAACACAGGAAGCTCAGCGTTTCCTCCGAACTTATTAAAATGCCAAACTGAGATGTTTACTGAAAGGGTTTATATTATTTCTCGATCATTGTGAAATGTTATATTTTAGGGAATGAAATGATGAAGTATCTCAGTGCGGCACCGTGCTGTTCATTCATTAAACTCAAACTGTTTTCAGTGGGCAGCCCAGCCTTCAGGAACGTCTCGCTGAAATCGGCCGACACAGTCCTATAGCTCCGAGAATAAAACCTGAAAGATGCTGTGCTTCTCTGGGTGTATGTGTGAGATTCTGGTTCTGTATATTGTAAAAGGATTAAACATTGATATTGATTGGGGGGGGGGTTATAACCTGTCATATCAATGAAACTGTCTCTAGATCTCAACCTATGTGTGAGACTCTCCACCGAAAGTAGGCGCTTGTCTCAAGTGACACACAGAGCTTGTGAGACGAAGCGTGGCTTATCCGGACTTCCGATCTTTCAAGTGAGCAAGTGATGGTTGAGGACTAAACAAGTATTCAATACACACTTTCGGTGGAGCGTATTGGACGGTGCTTTCTTTGAGGGCAGTGGAGGCCTGGTGGTAAGATGCTGAATCACTAATCCTAATGTTGGGGGTTCAAGCCCCATTCACAACAAGTTGTCATTGCCCCCCCCCCCCCCCCCCCAGTGCAGCTAACTGGGTTATCAAAGGCCAGCCATGTGTCTCACTGTCTATAGTGAGAGGTTCATGTGAAAGAACCATTGCTGGCTTTGGTAAAGGGGAGCTGCATAGCTATCAACGTGTTTATGGCCTGGCAAGCTGTCCAGGGTGTACTCTGCCCTCACCGGGAGTCAGCTGAGATGGGCGCCAGCCTCCCTGTGACCCTAATTAGGATTAAATGGTTCAGAAAATGATTTTTTTTTCTTTGATCACTGTGAGATTTGTCAGAGTATCAGAAACATTTCTATAATAAACATGACTGATGACTCAACCACATCAGCATCGAATAGATTTACTTGTAGTCCACCATAGTGTTAATCTGAGTAGCCTCTAATTCATTGATTCATTCATTTTCTGAACTGCGTAATCCTAACTGGGGTCGCAGGGAGGTTGGCGCCCATTTCAGTCGACTCCAGGTGAGGGCAGGGCACACCCCGGACAGCTCGCCAAGCTGTTGCAGGGCCAAAACTCACACAACCTTTCATACACTCACACCTAGGGGCGATTTGAAACAGTTAATCAAGCTAGTGTGCATGTTTTTGGACTGTAGGCGGACACCGGAGTACCCCAACCTGGGGGGGGGGGGGGGGGGCATTATACCGCACTATTTGAGAACACTGGCATAGACTGCCTCTGTTAATGAGGTGTTAATTGTTGAAATATGATTATGATAACATAAAATGTTAAACCTATATTCAGGGCTGGCACATCAGTCTGGCAGGAAGACCCTCCCTCGGTTCAAGACTCCGGCCCAGGCATTTCTGTGTGGAGATTACAAATTCCCTTTGTACTTGTCTGGCAAAATGTACAGGATGTTCCCTCGCCTTTGACTGTGCCGACTGACTGCGATAAGCTCCAGCATCACTGTGACCCTAATAAGAGAGTTAGTGGTGGGGCAAATGAGGAAATGAATATTTATTATATTAGTCCAGGCAAGCATTTTCCTGCATTGTAAAAATCCTCAGTAATGCATGGTTGATGTGTAACTATGTCTGAGCTACACCTTCCCGACCTTACCCTAAACTTTTTAGCCCTTAGAGCACGATGATGTTTTCTTAAGAGACCGCCCCGGAATTCACTGACAGATGAGTTCCGTTATATTCAACATCTTATATGTTCCGATGGCCACATAACAAATAAACAAATGAACAACCTAAACCTCTGGGTATCTCCACACTTGTACAATTCTCATTAACCTGCCACTGACCAGCTCATCATTTATTTTGAGTCTTCATGCATTCACTTTCCAATAATAATAATAATAATTAAATTTGGTTATTCAAATCAAGTTTTCTTGACAGCCAAAGTGTCATGGTGAGTGCAGAGATGGAGTCCAGGCAAAGGGGTCAGAGAACAGAATTTAATCGACTAATGGAAAACGAAAATGAACACAAACAAAATGGAAGCTCACAAGCCTCTACTCAGACATCCCACCAAAAACAAACAGTCCAGATATTAACAGTGATATAGGCTTTGCAAAGAAAGTCTGAAGAACAGAACAAAAGTGATATCCGAAGCCCAGGAGCTCCAAGCCAGTTATCGGGAGCCTGGTGTGGTCATGGTATGAGTCACTGGGATATAAGGTCAGATCGAGTGGTAAACATAACGGCAATGACTACAGGATAAAGCTGGGTGAAGCTGAAAACTAAAGGACAGACCAGATAATAGATCTGAGAGTTCATCAGGTGAAACAGGTGACTCCGGAAACCGAGACTGTTTGACGAGCAACAAAATGTGACAAAAAACAAATTAACGGGGTGATCAGAGGCGTGATAAAAAAGCGACAAATACAAACTGATTTTTTTTTTTCTTCAAAATTTAAAATTTACATTGAGATATTTAGCCACTCCCCATGCACGTGAATATGTTTAGGCTTAAATGCATGAATCATGCAAAAGTCGTAAGAAGGTCACAAAACAATTTTGCGAGTAATTTGCAATTTGCTGGCAGGACGATTGCCAGAAAAGAAAAAAAACATATCTTCTATTGTAAATCAGTCGTGTTTTGTTCACTTTTTGTTCTCTAACCATTCGTTTTTACTGATGCGGATTAGCGCCAAGGAAATGTGAATAAAGTCCTAATGATGGCAAAATTCACAAACCATGGTTTATACCAGCAAGTCCCAAATTTTCCGCGTGGAAGTCTCTGACTTGTAGCTTTATGATGTCACCAACAACAAAAAAATGAACCTTCGACCTTTTTACGACATATATGGACTGACAGTTTGAGACTTCTTCACATCAGAGCCGGGTTTTGCAACATTTGTGGAATTTCAATTTCAATTCACAAACCAGCCAATGCCACATGACAAATTTACATTTATGGCATTTGGCTTTTATCCAGAGCAAGTTACATTTATCACCTTTATACAACTGAGCAACTGAGGGTACCTCACTCAGGCATCCAACAGTGGCATCTTGGCAGTTCTGGGAATTGAACCCCTGACCTGTTGATTAGTAAGACAAAGCCTTAACCACTGAGTCACCACAACCTGCTGCTTCCCCCATTAACACATCTGAGAACATTCCGAGACTGAAAAATGGAAGTCGCAAACTACCATTCACGTCAGTCGCTTTTCTATCGCACCCTAAGTGTGAGCACAACCTTATCCCTTTTGGTTCATTTTCTGTACCCGCTTAATCCTAATTTGGGTCGCGGGGAGGCTGGTGCCCATCCCAGCCAACTTCGGGCGAGGGCAGAGTACACCCTGGACAGCTCGCCAGGCCATCGCAGGGCGGAAACACGCTGACGGCTTTGCAGTATACTCTTGTCGAAAGTCAGCAATGGTTCTTTTACGTGCCTCACACCATAGACAGTGAGAAACACTGACCTGACTGGGCCTTTGATAACCCAGTTAGCTCCACTGGAGGGGAAAGGGCAGTGACAACCTTGTGGAGAGTGGGACTCGAATCCCCCCAACCTTTGGATCAGCGATCCAGCGCCCTATATCACTAGACCACCACTGCCCCTTTATCCCTTTGGGACTGATCCCAATTCATCAATCCAGATATACGTCACCAAGTTTTGTAACTGTCCATGGTCCTGAAGCTAAACCCTCAAAGAGAGAGCCTCATTAGTACCCATTGAAAGTTCTGAAAGTGAAAACAGCAGCTGAGTGTGTGAGGTCCCGTAGCAGCCGGAGGGAAGACAGTGTACATAGGACACACAACTTCAGACTGCTTTCTATTAGAGGGTCAGAAAAGCAGAACAACAATACTGAGATGACACGACACGAGGACACGGCTGAGTCCTAATCCTCCATCTGAGAGATGAAGGGAACATGACACAGCACTTTTTAAACCCATTTAATCATCCAAATGTTTGGTCCCCTGTGGCTTTCATAGAAACAGCTACAGAAGTGGGCCACATTGTTCAGGATGGGCTACATTGCGATCCTGCACAGACCATGGCTTTGATGTAAAGTGTGTTTCTTTAAGGATGACAAATAACAGAAATCATTACTATCATTATTGATTCTTTCCTTCTTTATTTGCTAAAGACCATTTCTTTCCTCTTCCTCTTCTCCCACTCACTCATTTGCTGAGCCACTTCATCCTACTATGGTCACAGGGGGGTTGGAGGCGATCTCAGCCAATACTGGGTTAGGGTGGGGCCATTGCATGGTCAACACACACAAACATTAACCCTCACACCTACACCTATATGTGGTTTTGAAACAGCCAATTAGCCTGATGTGCATGTCGTTGGACAGTTGGAGATATCTGGAGTACCCAGAGGATACCAATGCAGGTTCAGATCCCAAATCCAGGAACTTTTTTTTGGGTTTTTTTGAGAGGTATGTGTGCTAATCACCATGCAGGGTGGCATCAGCAACCCAGTTTTATCTCCTCAATCTGATGTACCTGGAGGAAACCCATACAAGCAATGGGAGTGCATGCATTCTCCACTCAGAAATGCTCAAGCCTAGGACTCAAACCCAGAGCCTTCTTGCTGTGAAGAAGACACGCGAACCTCTATGCTACCATGCTGTCTCATTTCCTCTTTCTTGATGTCATTCCAATTAAACTCACACTCATGCCTGGGGCAATTTGAAACAGCTATTTAAATTATTGGCTATGTTATTAGATTGGTGGAGGAAACCGGACTACTGGAGGAAACCCACACAAACAGGGGAAGAACATGGATACTCCATACAGAAATACCCAAGCTCGAGAATCGAACTCGAGACCTTCTTGCTGTGAGATAGATGTTGCTAACCACTGCGCTACCTTGCCACCCCGTTATCATCATCATCATCATCATCATCATCATCATCATCATCATCATCATCATCATCATCGTCATCATCATCATCATCATCATCATCATCATTATCATCATCATCATCATCATCATCATCATCATCATCCATCATCACCCATTCATTCATTTTCCAAACTGCTTAATCCTAATTAGGATCACAGGGAGGCTAACGCTCATCTCAGCTGACACTGGGCGAGGGCGGTGTACACCCTGGATAGCTCGCCAGGCCATCACAGGGCTCATCTTCATCATTTTTATTAATATTCTCCTCAGTAGTATCATGGGTTCATGAGTTTGTCCAAGTGCAGAGTAATTTTATCCGGTTGTGGTTATGTGCCAGTTTAAGTATAAAGAGTCTGCACTGATTTAGCATTTAGCAATCAACTTGCTTCTGAGTGTATTTAAAGTCACTAAATAATCTCTGGCGCTCATTCAACTGGCTCACAGCAATATTCCTCACTCACCTGCCTATTTATTCAGTCGACATGTTGCATGATTTGCAATTCAGCATCTTTGCTGAATTTAATTGTAGTTGATAAAAGTGTATTTAAGACGATAAGACTTTAAGACTGTATTTAAGACTTGAAGAATCTGTTCTACAGGGTGACCCAATAAAACCTCCAATGTATTAAGATAAAATGAAATATATATATATATATTTTTTTTTTTTTGATCGATTAACTGTTTGGGTTTTTACACCCGAGCCTAGCAGCTCATCAGGCCGGTGCTTATCCCCGGTTTCCGTAGCGTGAAGCAATCAGGAGTTGAACTCCTCCTGGATGGGACACTAGTCCATCCCAGGTTACCTTCCCAGTATATTTTTACTGGTACCCTATTTATACTGCTGGGTGAACAGAGGCACACTTGTGATTGATACCTTGCCCAGGGGTCTTAGCACAGTGAGGGTCTCAGTGGGATTTGAACTCACAACCTCCCAATCATGAGCCCAAAACTCTAACCACTACACCACCGGTAATTATTATTATTTTCACACATGAAACTCTATTCAGTACAATTTTTGTGCATTGTGTTTCAAATGGTGGCTGTGATTATCTCTACACCCTTGGAGGTGATTTCTGAAGGCTGCCATGGGTCTGCAAATCATGCTCGGTGGAACAGCGGTGCTCTCCTGTTGAATATCAATCTTGGGGAGCCGTAAGAGTTTGGGGTGGATGAGTCTACACTTGCGATTTGGGGTAGCACCACAAAAACAACAACAACAACAACAACAACAACAAATGGAACGGAAGTCACAGTATGTTCCGCATTAAAGATAAATGAGAAAGGACAATCAGGGATGATATGATATGGACAACTCTTAAGAATGGAAGAGCAATGCAAAGTAAATGATACATGGCAGATGGAGGTTAAGGGCAGCAGACCAAGAGGAAGTCCATGTATAAGATGGACTGACAACATAAGAAAACAGACGAATGTGTTACACCTAAAGGAGGAGGATGCAGAACATAGGATACATTGGTGGAGGAAGATTCAGGACTCCGACTTGGAATCATAGACAGTAACTTCCGTGTAGCTCACACGAAAGGTCATAGTAGTATTAATCATAATAATAATAATAATAATAATAATAATAATAATAATAATAATAATAATAATAATAATAATAATACACAAATATTAGGTAGAAAAAAATACTACTGATATGTCAGGATGAAAACAGAAAAAAAAAAAATTGTGACATTTGTTTGGGGCTAATCTCAGATCCATTGAGTCTGAAGCAAATTCAAAGGTTTAGGATTCATTCAGACGATCAATTCCATCCTATTCTGTGCTTAATAAGCTTTTACTGCATGACTGAAAAGATTCGAGCTTATCGAATGAATGGCATGAGCTCAAGTGGAATTAAATAAATGACTTGAAATGGAACTGACTCATAATATATGACTTTCTGTTGATTGATGAAACTGTCTATTGACTTGGGGACAAAAAAAAGAGGAAAATAATTGGGAGTGTTTAATCATAGCATTTCATCCCATTATTAAAGATATACAATATCTGGGATGTGACTCAGAACATTGCTAGTTAGACTGTGAGCTAAATAAGGATCTGCTCAGGAAGCTAAAGGCAGTCTCGCTGTCAAGATCTCAACCCTGCGTCTGGATCTTTCGGGCTTTTATGTACAAAGTGGAAGGAGCATGGCGGGACAGGATGTGGATATGGAGGGGAGAAAACAGGGGCCTGGACAAACCTCCATCTTGTTTTTATTTCGCTGCCCACCATGTCGGAGGGAAATGGATACAAATGTTGACAGCGTAAGGTGTGTGTGTGTGTGTGTGTGTGTGTGTGTGTGTGTACTTGACTACATAATGGTTGGTCATAATTTAATCTTGCCATTCAGACTCAAACTTAAAATGAAGCTTTAATCTTTGGCCTACTAGATGTTACCATAGATTTCTGTGGTGGTAAAAAAATATGCAGTCACTATCTGAGTTATGACTTAGATCGGTTCCGACCAACCAGTCGTAAGTCGGATTGGTCGTAAGTCGGATATTAAACTCAACGAAACCCAAACCACCCAGCATCCGCTATGAATTCGTCTGAAGTGTATTCTTCACCTGCACGTTCTTTCAACATGCGAAATAAACTTGTCGAGTTACTTTGCACTGCTCGCAACATCACTTTCACATTTCTTTGCCTATTCTCTTCCAATCACGTGTACAGTAACTTTTCCATTTCTGCGATCAGTCCTTCACGCTGTTTTGTGATGAGAGTTGACTTAATCGGGGCTGCTGCTTTCACTGCTTCCTTAATACCGTCCTTGTCATTCAAAATTGTAGACACCATGGAGGTGGAGAGTTGGAGATCTCACTTTCACTTTCATCTTCGTCTCCAACAACAGTGCCTTCCTTGCTTTTTTCGTAAAATTGCCATCTGATGAATTGGACTTCCTCTTGGGGGGCCATGGTAACGGTGTACAGTAAATGACTGTGATAGTATCTAGTCACTAAGTGTAGTGGTAGAATGCTGTGAGTGTGAGATGCTGGGATGCTGTGCTGCCACAACTATCTTACGCACCGCACTGACAGATATATACAGTAAACTTATAATAGGCATCTGCTAAATGTGGTCGTAAGTACGGGTGGTCGTAACTTGCGTATGTCGTAACTCGGATAGTGACTGTATATAAAGCAGCAACTGCCACGATTTTACGTCTACATCACGGATGCTCATGTTTCTCAGTAAAGGTCATATTTTCTCTCTCCCAGTTTTTTTTTTTTTTTTTTTTTTTTTTTTTTTGCCAGAGACCACCTCCCAAATCTGCTGGAATAGTCCTGAAATGGCCAGGGTATTGTCAGCCATGGTGTTCTGTGAGATGATGCCAGAGAGGAAGTTTGAAATCGAACACAAGTTCTCATGTGATATTATAAGGCAGCATAACACGCTCAGAAGAAAACATGAACTGTTGTTTCCACATGCACTGGACAGGAAAAGCCCAACGGTGTGCGACCAATCCATTGACTATGAGGCCCTGGCAAATTCCTATCTTTTCTGGACTCTACAGTACTGCAATTTGATTTTTTCCCCCCTGAGGATATAGTGAATTCTTTCTACATCAATTGTCACCTGAAGGGAAAAACTCATGGTCGTCTCTTTACTTGTTTCATAACTTCTTCTTAAATTAAGATATGCAGTAAAATAAATGCTGAGTCATTCGTTCGCTTCGTTTCTGTTGCACCATTTTTCCAAACATCCAAAGTGAAAAACCAAGGACAAAAAGTAAAGTAAGCAAATAAATAAAATAAATAAATAAATACAACATCCACATGAGTATCCGAAGCTCATGGGACTCTGCAAAAGTAGCAATGGACTGATAAAGTTAACTAACGATCAACACTTCAACCAACCAGGAAGCAAACTCTTATTCAGGCTATAGGGACCTCAGCTGGTGTGGCATGGTATTGTCAGGTAAAGCAGAACCAACTGCACACCAACACAACCCCCCCCCCCCACCCGTTTGGTCAGCAAGCAAATAACATAGACTCCTACGCACACCACAACCAGACATGCACTGATGTGAAATTCCATGGTGCAATACTTGCTTTTATAATACTCAACAACATTAAAATAATAATGTGCATATTAATATATATATATATATATATATATATATATATATATATATATATATATATATATATATATATATAAATAAAACCAAATTCACTAAAGAAATGAATCATCAGGCCAAGTGGACATGCAAAAGTCGAACATTTCCTGTACATTCGCAGTGTGTCAAGGCAAAAATAAACATAAGTGGCTTTCACAGTTGCCTGACTTGCTGTTCACCCTGATAATCACAGATACCACTCAATCCTTCACTCAAATGGAAGTCAAATTGAGTCAAATGCATCGGATTCACGAGGTAAATAAATAAATTCATAAATTAATTAATAAATTAATAAATAAAGTAAAACCTTCCATGCTTCTCCACGAAACTGAAAATGATCAAATGTGCTTTAAAATGGTTTCTAAGCAACATGCTGCACTATTTTTGCTCGGAAACAGGAAAGAAAGCTAACTGGAAGAAGTAGAAGGGAACTAACCATGACAGAGCATAAATAATTAATTATTTTCATTATGCCCCCCGCACACACACACACACACACACACACACACACACACACACACACACACACACACACACACACACACACACACACACACATAAACATACACACTTTGCTCAGAATTCCGACACATCAAGTGTTGCTTCCCAATCACATATGGCCACCAACCAACCATGGAGGGATGTAAGCAAGCATGTGCCTCTCTGTGATATGTAATGCTGCCGCCCACATCTTTACTAACAGCTGTGCATTTGTGGGCAGTCTAATAAAGAATGTCTGGTGAGCGATGTAAGTGATGGCAAGATGAGTGCATGTCATTACCGCCTCTCATGACCAGCCTGCCAATAGGCTACAACATCAACTTAGATTCAGACTAAGGGTCTTCAGATTGATCTCACAACAGTCTCACAACATTTTTTGATGTGCCATGCAGGAGCATGCTACTGGTTTTATTACCCATGTGCCAATGTGTTCTGTAGTACATGAATATGAGCAAAAATTGTGAAATACCTCTCCTGTTTAAAGGATTTATAAGAACGTTGGGGTTTGACCTTTCATGGTTACGCAAGATCAAAGAAAGTGGTGTCGTTTGAAAGTCCATATATGGTTTCCTACGAGTGTTCCATAGTAACGGCACTTGTTTTAAAGTACTAAAAGCTCTACCTCCAAAACCTCATGACCTTGTTCTGACATTCGCACTTGACTTTTACATTCCAAATTTTAATCATCTTTTAAACTCAGATAGTGTAGTGGCCCCACCAAGTTTGGTGAAAATCTCTGAATGGGTGTGGTCAGAATTTTGTTCACAAACAAACTGACAAACCAGGAATCATAATAATAATAACAACAACCCTAATTAGGGTCACATGGAGGCGGTTGTCCTTCTCAGCCCACTCTGGGTGTGGGCAGGGTGCATCCTGAACAGTGCTCGGACGTTTTGGCTGCAGACGTTTGAGTCACGGATTTTATGGACCATGAGCTACTACTCTGGGGTGTTTGGGTGCGTTTCGGGAGCGCAAACCTCATCAAATCCATGCAACAGCTCGACAGGCCTTTGCATGGCTAACATACACACAATCATTCAGACACACTTGCAGAACTAGAGACGATCTGGAACAGCCAGTTAGCCTATTGCGCATGTTTTTGGATAGTGGGAGGAACCCAGAGTACCTGAAGGAAACTCACTCTAGTACATTGAGAACATGCAAATTCTACACTGATACGCCTTGAGCCAGCGAATCAATCATGAGAGGTGAGATGGATGTGCTAAACACTACACCACATCTATGCACTTAGCATTTTCATGGATTTTTCTTTGTAGAATAAATAATAAAAGCTGGAAGGACTGATAGGACTGTGAGGAAGAAACACCTGATTACATTTCCTATGAAACAAATTCTAGTGAGATGCTTTTGTCTTTGGAAGTCACTCATCCCATACCGTCCTCCATCAACTTTCTTTACACTTGTGGCATTTTTGGGCCAATGTTTGTCTCAAGTTCAGAAGACGTCTCCCTTCCTCTCGGTCTTGCCGTGTCCCTGCTGACTACCTGTCCTTTTTCCCCCCTCTTGTTCTCTTTTTCTTTCCATTTTCTCATTCCCTCTGTCCTTTCTGTGTCCTTCTCTTACATTCAGCCATGAGGGTTTTTTACACTCACAGGAGGAGATGGTGTCAGGTGATTCAGGTCCACTCTTGCTGCAGACGAGACCACCTGATACATTTTAATAACATGAGGCTGTTAAATACTCTGTTACGCTCCAACACGGAGCAGAAGCTGTACCGCCCATAAAGGCGACAGCAGGATAAAAACGATCAGGCGAGTACCGCAGATGAAATGTGACTCAGTCAGTTAGTCATTCGGATTACAAACAGAGGATGACTGTATTATCTGTGTTATGCTGGTGGATAGGCCAACCAGTCTGTGTCTACCAGGTGCCTTTTTTTCCTCTGTTTTTTTTTTTCTGATACAACGTTCTGCCTGGGTGTCACATGACCTACATAGCATGTGACGAGGGAACAAAGGGGAGCACTACCACCCTCGAAGTTTAATGCACTGCTTCTAGGTGGTACTTATTTTGGTGCCCACGCCATAAAGTTCAGAAAGTATACATACACTCTCTTACCTGTCAATCGAAGAGACTTTAGTCAAACATTGGACGGATGTTAGCAGAGAGATGATTTCTCTAAGTGCTTTGACAACCCTGATGTGGTCGTTCGTTGATCCTTCACATCTTTGGTTCTTTGCTATAATGTGATATGTCTTGACGGGTCTAAATTATGTGGAAAAATCCAGATAATTAAAAAAAAAAATGTTGTAGTTCTAATGTGAAACCATTGAGATTCAAGATCCTTTCATTCATACAGATGTGGTTCTATATTATTATTATTATTATTATTATTATTATTATTATTTTAACCCCCCATAATAAACCTGTCCATGATCACAAAAGTGCAGCTCATTGGATGTGCTTGTGCCATCACTGCGTGAGATTAGAAACATGATTAAATATGCACGTCATCTCTTTTTCTGAGTATTTTACAACATCTGTTATGACAAGAGGTACTTCCTGTCACTGCGGTGGGAGTGCTGTAGTTACTCTGATCATCAAGGGAGATCTGGAATCAAAGAACCTCGAATCAAAGTCACCGCCTGTCTTTTTAGACGCTGTACATCACTCTGGAGTACGCAGATGCAGGGAAGCCACCCATACGCATGGCGCAGGGGGAAAAGTGCATAAACACGTCTAATTCGTGTCATATTATAAAGCTGTCATGTCTGAAATCTGATTCATATGGCTGATTCATGGAGGAAAGAAGGAGAAACAAAAGCCTGCAGGTCTTGTACTGATGATGAAAGGAATGTTGATATGAAGACAAAAAGGTCTTCATGACCATGAAAGGTAAAGCTATTCACAGCAGCACTGTCATGGGAGATGGAGAGAGAGCGAGAGAGCGAGAGAGAGAGAGAGAGAGAGAGAGAGAGAGAGCTTCAGGAAAGATTTGCTTTGACTTTAGTGGAAAAAAAAAAGCAAAAAGCAAAAAAGCAAAAATAAATAAATTAATTAATTAATAAATAAAAACAACAAAAAAAAACGGTGAAACAAATAAATAAAGCCCAAACACCAGAGTACAAAGAACAGTGCTGAAGCCTGCAGGTGAATCCCGTGAAATTAACTTCATTATCACCCAGCTGACCGGAAAACAAGCATGATATACACGGCATCATGGGAAAAACAAGGCAGTAAAGGAAAATGAAAGATTCCTTTTGTTTAATTTAGTGTCTACTACCATCAGAATCAACATCAGCAATTCATGAGAACGTATCCCTCCCGCACAAAAAAAGACAAAAAAAAAAACAGAATAGTAAAAATAGTAGAAAATCTAAAAAAGGAGTTTCATTTCAAATGTCAAAAAGTCTAAAAAAAAAAAAAGTCACAAATAAATCAGATCCCACATGGCCTTTACTCAGGTTCTGGAGTGCTTAAGTCATCGGAGCTTGAAGAACAGACACTGCCATGTAATTCTGATTCAGAGGGCATCACGCATGGCTTTAATCTCCTGTTCTTTCATAAGTTCATCCAGGATGCTTCAGCAGCTTTTCCCAAACCTGCCCTTGCTCCTTGCTCAAGTGTTGTAGAGCCTTCAGAACCAAGGAATGGAAATAGTCCTACCTGGCGTTCCATTCCAGGAATCAATTCAGCAAGAGGATCTAAAAACACTTGAGGTCCACCAGGTACTACACCAGCTGTGTTTCCTGAAAGCTATTAAACCGGCCAATCAACTGCATCCTATCAGCAAGAGCCAAACTCCTCCTTATACAAAGTTATATCAATGAAGAACTACTACAATAGATTTCCTGCTACGGTCACAGAGAAGCTGATGCGTTAATGCAGAGTACAGTCTGAACAGCTCGGCAGTACATCACAACACCTACACGCACACACACACACACACGCACACACACATAGGGGCAAACGGAAACTGCCAATCAATCTAACATGTATGTATTTGGACAGTCTGAACAAACCGGAGCAACCAGAGGAAACCTGGGATAGCACATGGAAAACATACAAGTTCTACAGAGAAACAAGTTCACTGGGTACGGGCCTTGAAAATAGGGCCTATTTGCTATGCGGTGCTTGCTACCAACCAGGGGAGAACATACACATGCATATGTTCCATCTATAACATGTAATGCTGCCACCCACCTCTTTATGAACTGCTGCGCATGGGTATTTTAGGGAGGCCTGACACACTCGATGGGAAAGTGCAATACAGCCCCTTGGACAAATTAGCTCACTGATGCCCATGATTGGCTGGTGATTACTGTGAGTGACAGGAAAGTAAGCGTATGTCGTCCCTCCCTCATACTGGAGCTTGGCCAATTATCTCTTATGGACCCCTGGTTGTGGATAATCTATAGCATCAACCTGGATTCAGGCTTGTGATATCCTCTCGAATGGGCGGTACGGTAGCGTACTGCTTAGCACATCCGCCTCACGGTCAGAAGGTCCTGGGTTTGATTCCCAGCTCCAGTGTATCTGTGTGGAGTTTTGCATGTTCCCCTCGTGCTTGCGTGGGTTGCCGCCGGGTACTCCGGTTTCTTCCCACAGTCCAAAAACATGCACAGTATGTTAATTGGCTTTTCCAAATCACCAAAAGGTGTGAGTGTGAGGATGAATGGTTATGTGAGTGTTAGCCATGCGATGGCCTGGTGAGCCATCCAAAGTGTACCTCTCCCTCGCTCAGAGTCAGCTGAGATGGGCACCAGCTTCCCCGTGATCCTAACTAAGATTAAATGGTTCAAAAACTGAATTAATGGGTCCTGGCTAATGCTCCGTACAGCTGTGTTCATATACAGTATATAACAATCCCAGGGGCTTTCTAGTGGACTCCTGTGCTTTTTTTGTTCCCAGCCTGCGCTGCTATTGGTCTGTTGCCTCGTGGGGTTCTGCATTAGTCTTTGATTTTAGTACCTGTATATAATCATAAAGCCTGACTTTACCTTCCGTTTTGTTAAGTCCAAAGCCTGTTATCTGGTTTATATATATATATATATATATATATATATATATATATATATATATATATATATATATATATATATATATAGGAAAGGAAAAGTGTACAAGATGAGGCCAGTGATGTTGTATGGTTTAGAAACAGTGGCTCTGGGGAAAAGACAGGAGGCAGAGCTGGAGGTAGCAGAGATGAAAATGTTGAGGTTCTCTTTGGGAGTAACGAGGATGGATAGGATCAGGAATGAGTGCATCAGAGGGACAGCACATGTTAGATGTTTTGGAAACAAAGTCAGAGAGGCTAGATTGAGATGGTTTGGACATGTACAGAGGAGGGATAGTGAGTATATTGGTAGTAGGATGCTGAGGTTGGAACTACCAGGCAGAAGGTCTAGAGGAAGGCCAAAGAGAAGATTTATGGATGTGGTGAAGGAAGACATGAAGATCGTTGGAGTAAGAGTAGAAGATACTGAGGATCAGGTGAGATGGAGGCAGATGGTTTGCTGTGGCGACCCCTGAAGGGAAATGCTGAAAGGAAAAGAATATATATATATATATATATATATATATATATATATATATATATATATATTACTCTTTTAAAATGGTTTACATTTCATATTGGCCAAGAAGTCCTAGCTCAGCAGTCTCAATTTCCTTCGTTCTTGCCGGTCCAAGTTTTAAACGATTTATGACAGAGGCACTTACAGAGATGTCACCTTTCCCGCTCGAAGAGAAAGCTTCTTCTTTTTTTTTTCTTTGCCATATGACACAGTATTATTCAAACAGACCTATCTACATCAGATAAGGCAGTGGCTTTGGTATCTCTCTGACTCCTCACCGTCCAATTTCCTGGCAGTATTCCCACACCGCAGGAGGATGATGCAGTTTCCTGCAACACAGGTGCCGCCATCCTGATCAAGTCTGTAATGCACCTCCAGCTACCTCGGGGATGGGAGGAGCTAATGTAATTCAAATTTAGACATTTATTCATGGATTAAAAGATTCCTGGAGGAACAAAATGATGTATGTGGCACAAAGTGGCATTATGAAATATGTCGGTGCTCTTCGACGAAAAGAGCTGATGAATTTTTAATAAGTGAATGCATAAAACAATGGTGGATTTTTTTTTTTCTTTTGCACTGTGAAAATAATTAAATGAAATAAATAAACTGAGTGTTCACACTTAAAAACATCTTCCATAACATGTGCTGAAACTAGAAACACCCGGGAAGGATCACTGTTTATCTCTTTATCATTATTTCTGATTTATTTATTGTTTTTATTATTTTTATTTTTTTCCTACAAATAAATATGTGAAGTCTAGAACAGGAGGCAACACAGTGACCCCATAAACAAGTGAATAAACCCGACTAAAATTAAAGCAGCAGCCAGTGAAGGGACAGTGAGATCCCTGCTAGTAGGAGGGGCAAAACTCTGAGGGCTCAGATCCGAGCATTGTCTAAAAGTCTTCTTCGTACTGGTCATTTTCATGGCTGGATTCAATTAATGTCATTTAATATTATAAACGGCATCTGTGAGAATTTCAAATCGAATTCTTTGGTGTTGACTGATGTTCTGTGATATCGGCACCGACAATAGTAGAGCTGAACTTTCTGCTAACTCGCTTACTGTGGCATCAGAAACATCAAAAACATAATATTTATTCGTGCATTTAAAGAGAGAGAAAGGAGAGGGGGAGGCGGGGAAGAGATATAGAATGGTAGAGAGAAAGAGAGTGAGAAAGAGAGAGAAGAGAGAGAGAGAGAGAGAGCAGGAGGTGGGGTTCTGGTCCCCATTTATACTTATATATATATATATATATATATATATATATATATATATATATATATATATATATATATATATATATATATATATATATATATATATACAGAGGCACATTTGTGGATAAGACCTTGCCCTCAGGTCTTACCACAGTGAGGGGGCGGACTGATTGGGATTCGAACATACGGCCTCTTGATCCTAATCCTAATCACTCCTAGCAGCCGCATGTATATAACCTGGGTCTTTATTATGCATTTGGCCCGGAAATGCTTCATTTGTACTTTTTAAGTTTTCCCAGCATTATCATTTCATAACAGCATCCTGCAAAGCGTCTATCCACCGTATATGTCTTCAAAGGTTCCGCCTCCTCAGCCTCCGCTGTGTTTTCCCTCTCCCAGCACATCCGCTTCGAATTCGAATTATCAGCTAATTAACAAGCTCGTCATGAGCTGAAACAAGTGTGATAAGCATGTGGAAGCCCCCGTCGAGTTACTCCACACTGCGCAATTTGCTTTAAGACATTTTCTGTGAGAAGCCTATCATTCCACACCTGCCCTGTGCCCCACCCCCACCCGCATGTGCCACGAACCCCACCCAGAGAAGGTCAGGACGGCGTGACGGAAACAGATCAGAGAACCAAAAGTCTCTCACTGTTTTCAAACCGCAACGACCTGGAAGTCCTAGGTTCAGTAATACACCACCTTTGTTTGCGGTGCTGCGTGTTAATGTTGTGGTGTCGGCGGGGACTAAACATTGATGTAACAAGTACTAATTGTAGGAAAGATGGTGGTGAAAACATGCATACGCAGACACACGGAAATCTGAGGCAACAGATGGCTGCAGTGAGAAAAACAAAAAGAAAAAAAAAAAAGGACGGACAGGGAGAAAAAAAAAAAAAAAAAAAGCAATCCTTGGGCCGCACATTCAGTGTTTTACACAGGATTTGCATTAAGACCAGTCTGGCCGTTATAAGCTCCGGAGACTGTTACAATATTTTCCGCTGAATCGATTCAAGTAAGTCGAACCTTATGTGCAGCACATGCAACTTAATAATAAAACTTAATGCTACCGTGTGCCGATCCCAGCGAACTATGGGTGAAGGCAGGGTGCGCCCTGGACAGCTCACCATGCGTTTGAATGGCCAACACATGTACAACCATTCACACTCACTCTCACACCTCGGAGTGAATTATAACAGCCAATTCGTGTAATGTTTCTAGACTGTATGAGAAAACCGAAGTACACGGAGGAAACCTGTGAGAGTAGGGACAGAACATGGGAACTCATTCATTCATTTCTTTTCTGAACCACTTAATTCTAATTAGGGTTGTGGGGAGGCTGGCGACCATCTCGGCAGACTATGGGTGAGGGCGAGGTACACCCTGGATAGCACGCCAAAGCCATTACAGGACTTACATAATTCGTAAACCATTCACACACACACACACACACACACACACACACACACACACACACACACACACACACACACACACACACACACAGTCATATCTAGGGGCGATTTAGAACAGCCAATCAAACTACTGTACATGTTTTTGGACTGCGGGAGAAAACCAGAGTACCCGGAGAAAGCCTACACCGACACGGGGAGAGCACGCAAACTTCACACAGAAACGACTGAGCTGGGAATTGAAACCGTCTTGCCGTCAGGTGGACGTACTAAACACTGTATCACTGTGCCATCCACACACACACACACACACACACACACACACACACACACACACACACACACACACACACACACACACACACACACACACACACACATACATACATACATACACATAATAATAATAATAATAATAATAATAATAATAATAATAATAATAATAATAATAATAATAATAATAATTTATTTATGTATTTATTTATTTATTTATTATTACTAGCTGTGGTCCATAAACCTTAACAAGGAAACAGATCAAGAAACACAAGGCTAGGAACTGAAGGAATATTTTATATTTTCTGTACATCAAGACTTTCACAAAGAGAAAAACAAAGGGATGTTAAGCACCAAAGATTTTTTTTTTCCCAGGTTGGACGGGATCCCACAGGTTCAATTAAGGAAAAGTCAGCCAATGACAAAACAAGGTCATGAGGTCGAGACAGGTTTGACATATAAATCAAAACAAACAAACAAACAAACAAAAAAAATCATAGAAAACATATGGCACCTTGTTGCTATAGGAACCGCATGGAGAGGAATTTGTGGTACCTTAAGCACATTTTATTTCTGTTAATGACAGAACATCCATACGCACTTCCATAATCTTCCTTCATGAAATTAACTCGCAAAATTGCATCGTAATCCCTTTAGAATCAGATTGAATTATATCCCCGCCCATTTTCTCACATTCACAGTTTCTGTTGTTACTGAGCAACAAAAACATAGGACTGGACTTCATCTGAGCAGCTCGTGGTCCACTGGGTTCAGAATGTTCAAAATACAGTATATTGAGGATTCTTGGCTATTTTTAGATTCTTCATGTTTGCGTTACCTCAGAGTTCTAACATAAGCTGGTTGTCCTTGGTTCAGTTTATTATTATTATTATTATTATTATTATTATTATTATTATTATTATTATTATTATTATCATTATTATTATCATTATTATTATCATTATTCGGTGTCAGAAGCCAGAAGACTTTAAATGCAAACCCAGTACTGACAGCCACTGTAGGATATCCTGTATTCTAGGACTGTCATTCATTAATTTCTTTTCTAATCCTGCTTAATTAGGATCATGGGGAGGCTGGCACCCATCTCAGCCAACTCTTGGTGGGTAAGGCTACAGGTTGCTGGACAGCTCACCAGTCCAGTGTGAGCCAGTACAAATACAACCATGCACTCCGTTCACACTCGTACTCACACCTCGGGGCGAATTGTAACAGCCAATAAGCCTACTGTGCATGGATTTTCACCTGTGGGAGGAAACCGAGGTACCCAGAGGAAACCCACTCAAGCACGGGGAGAACATGCAAAACTTCACACAGAAACACCCGAGGGTGGGAATCGAACCCATGCCTTTTTTTTTTTTTTTTTTTTTTTGCCATGAGGCAGCTGTGCTAACCACTCCACCACTGTGCCGCTGCATACTTTTCATTTCCTTTGAGAATAGAAGCTTCAGTGGAATCAACAGTGTGGATATTACAAAACATATGTAATTGGTTATAAAATTATTATACTAGCGGATTCTCCTATTTCACTCTGGTCCACAAAAGTCAGCTCATGAAAAAAAAAAAAAAAAAGAACTTTGACTGAAATTATGTCGTTTATAATAAATAATGGCACTCAGTCATGTAATCAGGCCAAAGGGCCGGGCAGCATTGGGCTCTATTATACAGATAATTATCCAGTGATTTAATTCTGGTAATAACGTTGTTGTTTAGGGTCACTGAGAATCTTAAGCCTATTAAAGTAACCCTGGCTGTTAGACGTACTCTATTAGCACACGTATTGACATTCATTGGCCGTTCACACTGGCAAATCCACATAACGTAATGTTTCTTGGACGTTGGACGAAACCAGAGAACCTGAAGGAGAAACCAGAACCTGTAGGAAAACCACTATGTGTTAGAACCGTTTCTATTCCTTTCTCGATCGGATTATTTTCTCCAGCCCGGTATGATCTCTCTCTTAATAATTACCTCCACCACAAAACAAATATTTTGCTGGAGGTGAACAATATCTTGACCACACCCATGATTTTCACCACACTTGGTGTGACTACGACTCTACCCGAGTCACAAAGATGAGTTGGTATTTGGAATGGCTGGGTCAAAGGTCAAGGACAAATTGAGGCCACAAAGCTTTGAAAAATGAGTGCCAATAGACACACCGCTAATATGGAACCGTAAAAGGAAGCCGTGTGTGACCCATCACAGCAAAGTGGGAATTAAGTCTGAAATTACTAAATAATTTGTTGAACTTAAAACGCAATTTTACCCAAAGTTGCTTCAAGGACTGATAATTCCTGCCAGGTTTTGGTTAGTTACTACACAATTATACAAAAATGTTTAGGTAACTATATTACTTCACTGTTTTATTTTAAAGTTTAGGACATCAGTTACAAAATCCTGCCAATAACTCACAATTAATAATCGTTCATTTTCTGTAACCACGTAATCCTAATTGGGATCGCGTGGAGGCCCGCACCCATCCCAGCCTACTCCAAGCGAGGGCAGATTATACCCTGGATGGCTCGCCAGGCCATCGCAGGGCAGAAACACGCTGACGGCTATGTAGCTCCTCTTGTTGAAAGTCAGCAATGGTTCCTCAAAGTCTTTTTGTTGGTTTGTTTGTTGTTGTTGTTGTTGTTGTTGTTTTCCTCCAATGTGATCACATTTCCATAAAACAGTATTACCATAGTTTTTGGACTATACGTCGCTCTGGAGAACAAGTCACATTGGCCAAAAAATGCATAATAAAGAAGAAAAACACATATAAGTCGCACTGGACTATAAGTCGCAAACTAAAAGAAACAGTCTACATTGGCTTGTAAATCTGCTGGCAGTTTATGTGATGTTGTGATCCTCGTTCTGATATAGACATGGTTGTGTTGCATGAAGTGGTAACACCAAGAAAGTCATCAGGCAAAGTCATTTATATTCATCTTCTTGACAACTACCTGGATGTGGAGACGCAACTGCACTGTTTACAAGCCTCTCCCTTCAGCACGTTGCTCAAACCCCCATGTGCGAGCTTGTTCCTCTAGCTTTGGCCATCTAGCTCTTAGCCTGCGGTTAGCTCTTTTTTTTGTTGTCGTTTTCTTCATTGCAGTAATAGTAATCTCTGCTTTTCTCCAGTCGCACACAAGATTCTCGCTCACTCCAAACTTTCTTTCTGCTGCTTGATTACCATTTCCTGCTGCATATTTCACTACCTGCAGCCTGTAATTCGCAGAATAGGATTTTCTTTTTGGGGACATTTCTTCAGTGGTGGATGAGCAGGTACTGGTACCCAAGCCTAGAGTGCCCTCTTGTGGTAGTTATTGTAAAAATAGTCTGTCTTCCTTTCGGCTTTTTCCCTTTGATTGTGAAAATAGCAAACGTGAAATTACGTTTGTTTTAATGATGAACAAAATTATATGTAATAATTTGACACGTAAGTCGCTCTGGAGTATAAGTCGCACCTTCAGCCAAAGTATGAAAAAAGTGTGATTTTTAGTCTAGAAAATACGGTATATTATAAGACGGGCACACTGGGAACTAAACGCAGTGCCCATATAGGGGTGTATTATCTACATTATTCCTGCTACATGCTGAAGGTACCCTGAATTCTGGCCAGTGTCTGGAAAGTTGGAGTTGCATGCAGACGTCTCGGAATGCTTTCTTAAGGACCCAGTGTTTTTAACCTTCAGATTTCAAATAGAAAAAAAGGCTGATGAAGCTAAATGATACCGGCATGAAAGGAAAGGTAGTAGAAGTGAGTGTCTCAGTGTCTGAGAGAGAGAGAGAGAGAGAGAGAGAGAGAGAGAGAGAGAGAGAGAGAGAGAGAGAATAAGAAAGAGCACCATTTGGAAATTTGTGAGTCGGGGGGGGGGGGGGGGGTTATATTGTAGCCTCGACCCAGATACCATTTTATTATTGTGGGTGGGTGGGGTGTGGGGGGTGATTGGCATGCCGTTGCTATCAGAAATTAAGTAGAAGGCCTTTGTCAGTCTTGAGGGACTATGTAGCTGCGCACTGGCTGGTGTCTCGCCTGGTGGTACAACTTCTGGCGTTGCTGGTCAGGCCAGCCCTTCTGCATTTAGCACAGAGGAAGACTGTAGATGGTCTGCAGGTTTGGTTTACAGCTTTCCGCTTCTTTCTCTTGGTCTCGGACTGTTCTGCAAGTGCAACGTCGAACTTGGCGAGACCAGCCCTGTCTGTTGCCCTCCAAGCCAACCAGTCTGAGGCGGTGGCTTCCCAGGGGTTGAGTTTTTCTCCCAGGACCGTCAGGTCTCACTTGCAGATGTGTTTGTAGAGCAGATGGGGTCTGCCTGTTGGGTGGTGCCCTAGGGCCAGTTCTCCATACAGGAGGTCTTTTGGGATCCGCCAGTCTTCCATCCACACCACGTGACCAAGCCAGGACAAATGTCGTTGCTTCAGTAGGGTAAACATGCTGGGAATTACTGCTCTCTTGAGGACAGCTGTTGTGTTTGTCACCTTGTCCTGCCAGGTGATGCCCAGGACGCGTCGGAGGCAGCGTAGTCATCGGAGTTGAAGAAGTGGTAAGAATATTAGCTGTTTAATGGATGTTTACTTCTGTTTGTGAGTCGGCTGATATAAATCGTTGTTTGTGGAAGTGCTGCCTGACACACAGACATCGGCGCACGACCTACTGGCTCATTTAGAAAACTGTTTAGAAAGGTATCTGCACTACTGTCATCTGGGCTCACACTGACTTTTCCCAGACTCAGACTGAAAAGGGAAAGCTGATCCTGAAATCCTGATTATAAGTCTAAGAGTCCATATCTATTGTGTGATTATTAAGTAATGCATTGCATAATTAGCAATGCCCCACCCCCATCAGCACCGAAGCCTCATGTTTCCTCTCAACACATAAACCTGGCATGCATTTTAATCTGAGATGGATGGTGATTCACATCATTTCTTTTATTCCTGTTTTGGGTTCATGGTTGTAATATTTTTCGAATCTGTTCCCCTGCAATGTTTAATACATTTTAAAATAACGTTGAGGGCAGCAGGCATTTATCATCGTTGATATTTTATAGCAACTCTAATTGGAACACCAGTATGACATTAAAAGAGGGAAGAGAAAATCTGAGTTGCATATGATTTATAGCCCGAAATTTTATTCATACTGACATCCATGGCATTAAACAGCAAAACAGATCAGGTGGTAAAGAATTCAAGGCTGTCTTTTATTTATTTATTTATTTATTTTTTATTATTCTGAAGTCGCACAACAAGAGTCGGAAGAAAAAAAAAAACTTCTCCATCGATACTGTTAAATTATTTTCCAACTTCACTGTCAAAGTGTTAGTTTTATATTTCTGTTTCAATGTTCAAAGCTTGAAACAAATCACCACCGTTAACTAAAACACCCGGATGCAGCAGGAGGCCGTCGGACCCCTGTGGCGGACTCATGCACTTTTATCTCATCGTATGCATGTCTGCTGGGATGAACCTCCAGATCTCAGAGAGGGCTGAACATGCAGCATGGCATTCAGTCATTTTATATTCATTCACATTCTGAACTGCTTAATTCTAATTAGGGTCACAGAGAGGCTGGTACCTATCTCAACTCTGGGCGAATGCAGAGTGCACCCTGGACAGCTTGCCAGGCTATTGTAGGGCAGGAACACCCTGATGGGTCTGCAGCTCCTCTTTACAAAAGCAATGGAACTTTTACATGAACCTCTCACCGCAGACTGTGAGAGGCAAGACTCAAGAGAAGGGGGGGGGGGGGGGGGACAGCAGGGTTTGACCATCTCAACCCCCAACCTTGGGGTTGGTAATCCAACACCTTAGCAACAGGCCGCCAGCCCACTACTGGCCTCATACAGTGAGACATTTATGTGTATGTTTTTGTTTTCTTTTCCTTATCCTCCTCCTCCTTTGTCCCCGTCTTCTTCTTCTTCTTCTTTTTCTTCTTCTTCTTCTTCTTCTTCTTCTTCTTCTACTACTACTCTTTCATCTGCTGCTGCTGCTCCTCCTCCTCCTCCTCATCCTTCTTCTTCTTCTTCTTCTTCTTCTTCTTCTTCTTCTTCTTCTTCTGCTCCTTCATCTGCTGCTGCTGCTGATGCTCCTCCTCCTTCTCCTCCTCCTCCTCCTCCTCCTTCTTCTTCTTCTTCTTCTCCTTCATCTGCTGCTGCTGCCCCTCCTCTTCATCCTCCTCCTCCTCCTCATCCTCATCCTCCTCCTCCCGCTCGTTCTTGTTGTTGTTGTTGTTATGTTTGGTGTTGTTGTTGTTGGTCTTCTTCTTCTTCTTCTTCTTCTTCTTCGTCTTCTCCTTCATCTGCTGCTGCTGCTCCTCCTCCTCCTCCTCCTCCTCTTTCTTCTGCTCTTACTTCTGCTGCTTCTGCTGCTCCTCCTCCTACTCCTCCTCCTCCTCCTCCTTCTTCTTCTTCTGCTGCTCCTTCATCTGCTGCTGCTCCTCCTCCTCCTCCTCCTTTTCCTCCTCCGCCTCCTCCTTCTTCTCCCCCTTGTTGTTGTTGATGTTCTTCTTCTTCTTCTTCTTCTTCTTCTTCTTCTTCTACTCTTTCATCTGCTGCTGCTGCTGCTCCCCTCCTCCTCATCCTTCTTCTTCTTCTTCTTCTTCTTCTTCTTCTTCTGCTCCTTCATCTGCTGCTGCTGCTGTTGCTCCTCCTCCTTCTCCTCCTCCTCCTCCTCCTCCTTCTTCTTCTTCTTCTTCTCCTTCATCTGCTGCTGCTGCTGCTTCTCCTCTTCATCCTCCTCCTCCTCCTCCTCCTCCTCCTCCTCCCCCTCCTCCTTGTTGTTGTTGTTATTTTTGGTGTTATTGTTGTTGGTCTTCTTCTTCTTCTTCTTCATCTTCTCCTTCATCTGCTGCTGCTGCTCCTCCTCCTCCTCCTCCTCCTCCTCCTCCTCCTCCTCTTTCTTCTGCTCTTACTTCTGCTGCTTCTGCTGCTCCTCCTCCTCCTACTCCTCCTCCTCCTCCTCCTTCTTCTTCTTCTTCTGTTGCTCCTTCATCTGCTGCTGCTCCTCTTCCTCCTCCTCCTCCTCCTCCTCCTCCTTTTCCTCCTCCGCCTCCTCCTTCTTCTCCCCCTTGTTGTTGTTGATGTTCTTCTTCTTCTTCTTCTTCTTCTTCTTCTTCTTCTTCTTCTGCCCCTACTCATTTTCTTGTTTTCTTTTTCTGTTTTCTGCATTTTCCTTTTTCAGCTACTGTTATCATCGTTGCTTTTCTTTTTCTACTCGTTATTTTCTTCTTGCTTCTTCTTCCTGGTTTCCCCTCATTCCATGACTAATGCTTTCTATTCTATTCTACTAGCTACATGCTATTCCACTTCTTCAGTATGTGAAGCACAGAAAAGACTTTTCAAAAAGAGCATCTTGGAAAAATGATGACTTATGCAAAAGACAATTCAAGGTGGAAGACAGTTCGCCTCCCAGGGGAACGTTTCGACGTGATGCGAACACAAGATGGGGCTTCGTGTCATCTCAGCTGCTGTGTCATGGCCATGAGTGACAGCGACACGTACCGACTGCCTTGTTTCTGGATACCTGTCGGCAGCTCGTCGTTCACCGCCGCTGACATTTTCAGGCCATCTCAACCAGCTTTAGGACTCAATCACACAAACCTCGAGGTACTTTTATGATCTGAAGTACTCCATGTGAAAGAAGACGCCGGTGTGATAAGAAGACAATAACGATTTCAGAGTTTATTATGAGTTTTTGGTTCCTTGCTGAATCTTTTCTTACAGGACCTTACATGACTTACACTGTATTGGCAAAAGTGAAATTATTTGTGAAAGGAAAAATGTTGGAATGCTTTCAGCCTGCAGTCATGGCGACAAGAAATTTGTCTGGTGCTGTCTGAGAGTAAGCGGTATGTGTTCTTTTTTGACTTTTTTTTTTTTTTTTTTCTTCTGTTGGTCAAGGTTTAGAGGTCTGGTTTGCTCAATACTCTTTTAATTGAATATTTTGTCTTATGTTTTCATCTTTCAAGATTGTACCTGTTTCATTATATAACAGCTCCTGTTAAAAGAACCCCCTTTATCCCACTGACCTCCCAAACTCAAGTGCACTGGACTCTGGTGTATTGCATATTTCACCAAAATACACTAAACATCGCGCCTGATCTCCTGATGTTTTACCCACTAGTTCAATTGTAACCAATTTCCACCCATCAAGCAGCTCCCTTTCATACAACTACCCAACCAGGGAGGGCGGTGCAAGCATATACTTGCTCAGAGGCTCACGATAATACCAGCCAACCACTTTTGCACTAGTGCACAGATGATTGGCATGTGTCAATAATGAGCGATAGAGAAGCCATAAAACAGTGTTCTCATGGGCAGTGGATGGAAGCATACAACATCCTGATCCCATGCCACTCAGGAGTTGGAGCGCCACTCGAATGCTAAAATTTAGTAATTAAAATTGAATAGAACATGAAACAGCTTAGGCAGTGGTGGCCTGATGGTTAAGGGTGCTGGATCACCAATCCCAAGGTTTGGGGTTCAAGCCCCATTCTCAACGGGTTGTCACTGCTGTCCCCCCAGTGCAGCCAACTGGGTTATCAAAGGCCGACCATGTCTTTCACTGTCTATGGTGTGAGGTTCATGAAAAAGAACTGTTTCTGGATTTTCTCAAAAGTAGCTGCATAACTGTCAGCGTGTTTCTGCCCTGTGATGGCCTGACGAGCTGTCCAGGGTGTATTCTGCCTTTGCCCGGAGTCGGCTGGGATTTGTGCCAGCCTCCCCACAATCCTAATTAGGATTAAAGAAATTGTGGATGGTGAAAATCTCCTAAGGTATGACTTGATAAAATAAGTGCATGATCTCAAGGTAGCTGATTTGGGTGAAGGAGGCTGTAGCTCAGTCAGACAAAGTGCACAGAACTGACCCACCTTTATAGGGGCAATTTAGCAAAAACAAGAAAAAGAAAATGCCTCCAAGTCCACGCTGTGGAGTCTCAGGTGGTTGGTGTAGAAAGCCTTAAAATTTTCTGTATCGATTCACATTTTCATTTCAGAATGACCTTCAGTATAAAAACGCATGAAAAGCTTCTTCATCATTGTGTTTCACCTTGACGTTGATAGTGGAAGATATAATAAGTCAAGAGGTGTGATAATATATTACTGTAACAGTATACCGTAAACAGCAGTGACCCGTTCGTGGTTCCAAGTGTGGTCTGGGAAGTCTGCCAAGCTGGGTATACAGCCACAGATCAAATACTTTTGCCTACTGAGTGTCCAATAAAATAAAGAGTAAGTGTTGCTAAACTTTTAAACAGGGTTTACATATGCAAATGAAGCATTCAAGGCAAATTCAGTTCTCAAACTGTCTTTTTATCATGTCTTTTACTGCTCATAAAATAAGAGTCTACCAATTTAATTTTGATTTATAGAAAATGCATAAGCAACCTTGGGCTCTGGGATAAGGTGAAGGATGCTAAGCGGTGCCGAACATGCTAATAATAATAATAACAACAATAATAATAATAATAATAATAATAATAATAATAATAATAATAATAATAATAATAATAATTTATTAATTTATGAAAATTACCCACAAAATCTATATACATGGATCCCTCGCTACTCCATGGTTCAATTTATGCAGCTTCAGTGCATCACAGTTTTTTTTTTTTTTTTTTTTTATATTCATCGAATTAAAAAAATAAGGAAATTAGGGAAGAATAGGGGAAAAAGTTAAGGAAAATGGCACAAAAACAATACAAATTATGCAAAAAAAATAAAAAATAAAAAATAAATAAATAATAAAAAAAAAAAAACAACACAAACAAAAAACAACCCAAAACCTCCCATCAAAACTACTTACAGTGTTGTGAGGTGTGCATCTCTCTGTGTGCGCGTGCATCTGTATGTGTGTGTATTTATATTTTATTTACATCTTATGCATTATTTTTGAATGTATAATTGTTCTTATAAGCATTTATAGCATTGAATATGTATTTATTGATATTATATACACATATGCATGTACGTATACATCAGTTGGGGGGATTGATTGTACTTTGTGGAATTTGGTGGTCGTGGGGGGAATCTTGGTCCCAATTAACCTCGGAAAATGAGGGATCCCTGTATATATAAAACTGCCATTTATCTCTTGACCCCATCCTCCCCACCACCACCATCACCACCACCACCACCACCACCACCACCAGCTCTACTTGTATGGACTTTGGATAGACTTGCTGGTAAATTTTGAGCAACCTCATTAAGGTTGTTGATGTTAAAGAATGTTCAATCTGGACCTAAAAGGCAAGCGAAAAAGAGAGAGAGAGAGAGAGAGAGAGAGAGAGAGAGAGAGAGAGAGAGAGCGAGCGAGAGAAACACATTTTACAACTACTTAATTATTCACTTGCCAAACCATTTAATCCTTACTAGGACTGCAGGGAGGCTGGAGCCGGTCTCCATTGACTCTGGACCAAGGCAAGGTATATGTCCTGAGTAGCAAGACAGTCCATCGAAGGACCCCCCCCCCCCCCCCCCATTCAAACTGACGGTCACAACAAAGGGTAATTCTTAGCAGCAAATTAGCGTAATGTGCATGTCATAAAACTACTGTGGGAAGAAACCGGAGTACCCAGAGAAATCCAAAACACACACAGAAGCACGCAAGAACAAAAGTCTACTCAGAAAACACCTTCATCGAGACCAAGACTTGAACCCAGGACATTCCAGCTTTAAGGAATTAAGCCACAATACTTCCAGTTGTTGCCTAGCGATGCCGTTCCTATGAACTAGTGAATCTCTAAAAACAGCTTTGATGTCTGGATAAACTAGCATCACAAAAGTGTCATTAAATCATACCAAAAATGGTAATCATGTGTTTTCCAAATCTTTTTATAGATGCAAGTGAAACACATCAGCAATGCACAGCAGAACAATCACAGTTGAACGCTTCCCCAAATGCGCAAAGCTAATTACTCAACATAAGAGTCCTTTTGTCTGATGCTTAGCTTCCTGACTTATTTTCCTGCTACAATTCCAATTCAGCAGGTCCTTCCTAAGTGCTGGTGTTGGTCAGGAAGCCCGGAAAAACAACAGCAACAACAACAACAACAACAAAAAGATTGACTTAAATTGCAGTTTTAAGGTTGTTGCTTGTCGCTGTGCTTTTTCCATAACAAATTAGCATCTCGGATAATTTCTTGCTCTTGTTCTGATTCAGTCTCATTTTTGCAAAGACAGTTCTGATCGTTCTCTCTTTCTCTCTCTCTCTCTCTCTCTCTCTGTCTCTCTCTCTCTCCATGCGCCCCATAGCAGTAACAGTTAGCTGCATTCACAGCGATTGACCGGGCGTCATTGTTTTGATCAGCAGTTAATGACACTTAGTAAAATCGTTTCGTGACAACCAGGCGCCGTTTAGAGTGGAACAGATGTTTCGGCAAAACGTTCCCACAGTTTTAATTAGCCATTGATGCTAAGTGTATGGCTCAATGAGGAGCTGCGCAGTTTGAAATATGGCCACCATGACACTCGTATGCTAACACTAACAGGGACTCGAGAGGGCTGGGGATGGAAGGGTGCCGAGGAACAAGGTGATACACACCATCAGGTTTCAGCCAGATTGTTCAGATGGAAGTTGTATTGGAAGGCAGAGGGTGAGGATTTCACAGGAGCACATCTGGTGCTGTATGGGTTGTGTTTCGCACAGTATGAAGCGGCTCATTGTGGGTTTTTTGGGAGACACCAGAGAGGATTACAGCAGAACATACAGTTTAAAGCGTTACCCGTTGTCTTTCTAATTTCTGACCATATTACCAAGAAACTATACTTCAGTGAAAAGATACACAGTCTGAAATCCGAGATCATTCTGCACATCAAATTAATGGACATCAAAGTATAATGAATAACTTTCGATCATTACAAATATTCCAAAACACATTTATTAGCTCAGGGGCAGTGGTGGCCCAGTGCTGCGGTGCTGGATTATTCATCCAAAAAGGTCAGGGGTTTCAAGCATCACGTCCCAACAAGTTCCCAATACTGTCGGATATGTCTCCCATTGTCTGTGTCTTCTTCTTCTTCTTCTTCTTTTCCTTTCGGCTGTTCCCTTCAGGGGTCGCCACAGCAAATGATCTGCCTCCATCTCTCCCTATCCTCTGCATCTTCTACTCTTACTCCAACGACCTTCATGTCCGCCTTCACCGCATCCATAAATCTTCTCTTTGGTCTTCCTTTGGGCCTTTTGCCTGGTAGTTCCAACCTCAGAGGCTCACGCATTTCCTCTTCTCTCTCTCTGCCTACGGACACGCCTCCCGCCTCTCCTTCTTCGACGTCTTCGACCAACAGTAGTCCAATTTCCATCAGCACCCTGTTGGTTGACAGCACTGATGGCGGTCGTTGTTAACCCGGGCCTCGACCGATCCGGTATGAATTCTGTATTGATCATTTGCATTTGAGGCATGTAAAAAAAATCTGTCCTCCCATTGCCGTCATTGTGTTTTTGCCCTGCGATGGCCTGCTGAGCTGTCCTCGATGTGCTCTTCCTTCATCAAGAATCAACTGACATGAGCCTCCCCACGTCCCTAAATACATTTACAGCATTTGGCAGAGACTCTCATCCAGACTGACTTACAATTATAATTTTTTTTTTATATAACTGAGCAATTGAAGGTTAAGGGCCTTGTGCAAAGGTCCAGCAGTGGTGATGATGGGGATTGAACCGCTGAACTTCGGTTGTAATGCATTGCATTAACCACCAAGCAACCACTGCATA
The DNA here is from genome assembly GCA_024760905.1 of Plotosus lineatus. Classification (NCBI taxonomy): domain Eukaryota; kingdom Metazoa; phylum Chordata; class Actinopteri; order Siluriformes; family Plotosidae; genus Plotosus; species Plotosus lineatus. Next base: position 58,434,546 of record CM045735.1, on the reverse strand, counting down.
TACTGCTTAAGAGGATCAGGAAGCTCAGAAAGTGAATGAGTGAGAATTTATTAGCTTTAAAATGTGGCCAGGGCTACAAGGGTGGGCTGGAACGTTTATGTTGCCAGAGCAATGAAACTCGAAAGCTTCTATACCAGGGGTGTCCAACTCCGCTCCTGGTAGATCTACCATCCTGAAGACGTCATCTACACCCATGTGACAGATGTAGTCAGGTCTTAGGTCTTCATTTCAAAGCCTTGATTAGAATGACGGGGGGGGGGGGCATAATTCATGATGGAGCAAATGTCTTCAGAAGGGTAGATCTCCAGGAACAGAGTCGGGGCGTTCTGTTTTATATCAAAGCGTTTCCAAGAGCTGCAGCATCGATGAAAAAAAAGTGTGTAGACAACATGAAAAATAACTCATGGTCAGCCTATGAACTTTCAAGCCCACCAGCTTTGCTCCACACACCAAGCAGTCTACGGTCAGCTTTAGAGCACAACAAAACTAACTCAGGATTCAACATCTCCTCTTTCTCACGCATCACGGGCTTTATCCATCCATTTCGACCTGTCAAGATATCAGCTCACTGCAAACTTCAAAAGCATCTCATCAAGACTTCAGTAGCCACAGCTGAGGCATTATTAAACCTCACACACACACACACACACACACACACACACACACACACACACACACACACACGCGCGCGCGAGTGCGCACACTCACACCATTGCTGTCCTGCAATCATGCTTTGTCTCCACACACTTGCAACAACCTTCTAATACCTCAGATTTAACCGCGTGTGGTATATTACGGCCTGATTTTGGGTGGTTTTTAAAATGCCAAAAGGTTTTATCTGCTGCTTGTTTCATTTCTTGTTGACCAGTTAATAAGTGGAGTGGCACGGTGGAGCGGTGTGGAGCATGCCCACTTCACAGCAAGACGGTTCTGGCTCAGCAGAGGGTTTCACTGCATGGAGTTTGCATGCTCTCCATGTAATTGTATGGGTTTCCTCCAAGTACTCCGGTTTCCTCACACAATCCAAAAACATGGTTGTGTATGTGTTGCCATGCGATGGACTGGTGAACTCTGCCTTCACCCTCCAGCCTTCCTGAGGCATGATTAGGGTTAAGAGTTTCAGAAAATGAAAGAATCAATGAATTAGAAAGTGGCATAGGTATAGTGTGCTGGATCGCTGATCCAAAGGTTGGGGGTTCAAGTCCCACTCTCCACAAGGTTGTCACCCCCCCCCCTCCCCCAGTGCAGCTAACTGGGTTATCAAAGGCGGGCCATTTCTCTCACTGTCTATGGTGAGAGGCATGTAAAAGAACCATTGCTGACTTTCGTAAAGAGTAGCTGCAAAGTCATCAGCGTGTTTCTGTCCCTTGCTAAAAGGGTTGTGACAGGAAGGGCATCCGACATAAAAACCTCTGCCAAATCAAATGTGCGAATCACATGATTTGCTGTGGCGACTCTCGAGTAAAAAGGAAAAAGCCGAAAGGAATACAGACAGACGAGGGCCGACTGTATCAGTGCTTCCTAATTATTCCCCCCCCCCCCATAGAAGGAGGAAAACACCCCCCCCATATAAATAGTGTTATCTGTCTAAAATTTGTTATAACTAATCCTCTGCATAACACTGACGCAGCTCCCTCCCATTGCCTATTATGGAGCACCCATCATGCTTTTCATGTAAAGGACAGAGTTACTGTTGTTTCATGAATTTCATGAGTGTGCTCATTGCAACTTTATTTTTTGGCTCAGGCTTTTATCCTTGCATAAACATTTGTAAGATTATAACTCTGCTAAAAAGACATGGTCAACACACACATGCACACACACACACACACACACACACACACACACACACACACACACACACACACACACACACATATGTGTGACTCCCAGTGCGAGTGAAAAGAAGAAGCTGGCTCATGGCATGCGGTCCAGTGATATCGCAAAGGAATATGGCCAAACCCATCTAACTTACGATATTGAAGAAGAAGGAGGTCTTAAAAGGTATACTTTTATAATTTTTAAAGGGTTTATAGAGTAGTTTTGGGGCCTTGGAAGGAATCACGTGTTTAACATGTAAAATCCGGTTTAACTTATGAAAAATCCAGGTTACGAATCCACTTCCGGAACGGATTAATTTTGTAAATTGAGGTACCAATGTATAGATCAATTTCCAAAAAAGAACAACTTTATTAACATTTTTTTAGTCTTTAAACAAAATTTTTTGAAGTGCATCAATTTTCCTGAAATAAAAAATGTATCCTTATTTAAACGAAACATTTTGGCCAACAATTTAAACCATTCGATACTGAAAAATAAAATAAAATAAAATAAAATCAATAAATAATAATAAATTCAAATTGATCAGCAATATTAACTCAGGAGCACAATATATAAAACACTTTAACCTAAAAAACAAAAATGAATAAAACTATTATTATTATTATTATTATTATTATTATTATTATTATTATTATTATTATTATCATTATTATTATTGTCAAAATGATTAGTTCCAGATTAAGGGCTACAATGAGCACGTTTCTCAGTGCACAGCTTTTCAAAGCCGGGTTTAAAGCACGATACTGAACTCTCAGCTCCTGTTCAATGCTGAACTGGGACCTGGACTTATTTTCACTGCGCTGACATCACCCAGCATGACAGAGACACGAGTGCTGCAGGTAGGATCAGTTCCTCTGCTCTGCTGTGGGGTTTTCTACTCTGAGCAGTTTGGTACTCCACCTTATCTGATGCTAACAGAGCTCGCTAGTTTGCTGGAGTAGGATTCACAAAGCGGGATGGTTGTTGGCAATATTCGGCACGTTTTCACTGAAAAAACTCACGTGGCAAAAAAACCAAAAAACATTTCCCTGGAGTCAAATTGCACAGTATAATATATATTTTGTTCTGAGAACTTGAGTTTTGGTCATGGGTATGGCTATATTTTTGCAAACCAATGTATATGTCCCTCCTGTACTCTTCCTGTTTCCATCGTCTGAGCTGAACAATGACTCCGATGCCCTGGAGTCAACCCTTCTTGATTCTTTGAACTATGAACTGATTCACGAGAATTGACTCCTCCCCCACATCCTTTATAAAGAGACGCATTAGGTTCAAAGTACATGTGCACTCGTCTTCCTCATCCTCATCCATATATTAATGTCTAAAGAAAAGTAAACAAAATTTTGACACAACCTTGTAGAAAGGTCCAGTACACAGTACTAGTAGTAATACGTGTACAGACCCGGCTTACGTCCAAACTGTTGTCGGACCTGTTGGTCAGAACCAAATGCAGTCGTAAGTCGGACACTACCCGTAAATCCATGAAATCTTAATTTGCTGGGGTTTTTTTTCTTTTTTTTTTTTTTTTTTGGGGGGGGGCTGGGGGATCATAGGTCTCTGGATAAATCCCAAAGAAGTGAATAAGCAAATATTTATGATGATCAGGAAAGGCCTTCTCGAGATATTTAAGAGAAATGGTTGGGTAGAAGAAAAATGAAACCCTGCAGAAGCGCAAAAAGCCTCGTCGCCAATGTTTAATGATACCAGCTAAATTCTTTTGAATAATCCCTGTGCCTCAGCATCCAACGATGTCATCGTTAATGATACAGGAAATGAAACGCTAGTTAGCGGTTATTGCTGGGTGTTAAAAGACTGGAACAGTGGGGCTCCTCTTTACATTAAACACCTGCGTGGTGGTGCAGACTCTGCTTACTGGTATAAATTGGCAGACGATGCAGCTGATGTTTCATCTGTGCTCATGAAAAATAAACATATTCTTATGGATACAACACAAACCATCAGACGTGTAAAGTGCCTTCATCATGCCTGGTGTTCCTCACTCAGGCTTAACGACCTGCCGTATAGAAAACAAACTTCAGGCGAGTCAGAGCACTTTCACACGTGTCTGGAACTAAAGTGCGAGCTAGATAGGCTTCTGTTCATATTATATTTTTAATCGTTATATAAATCTGAAGTGGAGCCTCCTAGGTGTTTGGATATCATTCATCCATTCATTGTCTGAACCGCTTATTCTTAATCCAAGTCGTGGGAGGCTGGCGTCCATCTCAGACGAATCTGAGCAAGGGAAGAGTACACCCTGGACGGCTCACCATTCCATCGCGGGGCAGAAACGTGCTGACGGCTTTGCAGCTACTCTTGATGAAAGTCAGCAATGGTTATTTTACATGCCTCCCACCACAGACAGTGAGAGACATGACCGGCCTTTGATAACCCAGGTAGCTGCACTGGGGGGACAGCAGTGACAACCATTGACAGTGGGGCTTGAACCCCCAACCTTGGGATTGGTAATCCAGCACCTTATGGTTGGATGTCATACTTTGTAACGTTCCAGTAAATCCCTGCAGCCAAACTTATGCCAAATGTATTGCTTAGCTGTCCTTTGGACAACATTTGCAAGGCTGAGAGAGACATCTTGATGGCTGGGTGGCTTGTGACTTCTTAGTGGTAGCCCACATTTTTTGCGCCCTGGAGAGGACACACTCCTGCCAGCGACTTTCTGTAGAATCACATTTCACGATGCAAAATTGGATGACTGAAAAAAACAATCAGTATTGTTCTCATCTAAGAGGCATGTAGCATTCATTTACCAACATCGCTAAGCAAAGGCATTCACATTAAGCTCGTACGCAGGACATTCTTGCTGTGAGGTGGACAAGCTAACCACTATACCATCGCTAACCACTACACCATCGCTAACCACTACACCATCGCTAACCACTACACAAATGCTAACCACTACACCATCGCTAACCACTATACCATCGCGAACCACTCCACCATCGCTAACCACTACACCATCGCTAACCACTACACAAATGCTAACCACTACACCATCGCTACCCACTATACCATCGCTAACCACTATACCATCGCTAACCACTACACCATCGCTAACCACTCCACCATCGCTAACCACTACACAAATGCTAACCACTACACCATCGCTAACCACTATACCATCGCTAACCACTACACCATCGCTAACCACTACACCATTGCTAACCACTACACCATTGTTCCTCCCAATTAATCAGCTATATAGTGCTTTTCTAGCTTTGTGAACTGGATGGAATTCACACCAAGTCCAGACAGCACTGGAGTTCAGGTGAAACAACCCAAAACACTTGGTCTGGGAGGACTTGGTATGATACCTCATCATCAACACTGTCCAAATGACTGAGAGGAACCGGCCTCTCAGCTGAAGTGGACCTCGGTCCGAACCAAAAACTAGAGCATCAAAAAAAACCTTTACAGCAAGTGTAACACTCCATCATACCATGTATCCACTGCTTACTTTTCTATTACAGAACACCCGGAAGTGTTTTCTTCCCAATACATTGGCCTGTGACTCTTACAGACATTGCATTAACTTTAAAACTCCATCTGTCCAGCGTAATGGTGTGTCACATACAACCATTTTCTCTGTGTTCAAATTTGCATAGAAAAGAGCCACAGCTGTTCCTAGTGAACCTCTGTGGGAAAAAGAGCTCGTAGGTCATATTAAATTGGGGAAAAAAAAAAAAAAAAAAAAAAAAAATCAAACACTCACCCCACACAAAACCCAAATACTTCATCAAACAGATGTTTGCATCAGGTACGGTTCATAAGCAGCCAAATGAAATATAGAACCTTGTGAGTTCAAATCAACCATTGCTGACTTTCGACAAGAGTAGCTTCCATAGCCGTCAGCGTGTTTTCGCCCTGCTATAGCCTGGCAAGCTGTCCAGTATGTACTCTGCCCTCGCCCGAAGTCGGCTGGGATGGGTGCCAGCCTACCCACAACCCTAATTACGACTAAGCGGTCAAAGAAAATGAATGAATGAATGAATGATTTCAAATCTCAAGGCCTGGGCTGCTTTCAAGCTGTAACCTCCTGTGAGGATAAGGGTGCGTTAGCATTATATATATATATATATATATATATATATATATATATATATATATATATATATATATATATATATATATATATATATATATATATATTTTTTTTTTTTTTTTTTTTTTCTGTTAAAGCAGTGCAACCACTGAATGTGAATAAACTCTTTAGAGTAGTTCACCCAGGCGAGCACTGAGCACTGGGGTTTCAAGACTCCTTCATGAGTGGGGTTCCATTCCCATCATTTTGTCAGCAGCTGACACAACATGGACAACTTCCAGGAATGCTTTTTGCTGTGCAAAAAAAAAAACAATCAGTGTTTACGATGCTACCAGTAACGTCTTTTTCTGCGACTTTAAGCTCGGCAACACGTAAGTTTTTGACTCCCTTTTAAAAACTCGCAACGCAGGATGATGAATAATTAAGGCAGTGTTGCACAGGTCAAGTTGATCACGTAACACTGGCATTACCACACACACACCAGTATCACTCTGTGAGCTCAGCTTGACACAGCTTTAAATCCATTATAGCTTCAACTCAGAACCCAGAGTCTGGTTTTACTGATGTGACTTGGCGTTTATTCAGCTAAGTGGAACGGAGTAAAACATGGCTTTTTTTTTTTTTTTTTCTTTTTCAACAATTTCATTCCTTTCTTAAATTAATTCCGATCCCCAGATGATGGAAATGCAGCTAGAAATGCTGGCTGTCGAGGACAATATAAAGCTGGTTTATTTGCATACATTAAAGTTTATGAAGACAATGTGATTGTCAGTTTACTCTTATGGGATGTGAAATATAAATGTATAATATTGGGGTTTGTGAGGCGACGCTGCATGCTAAACAATCAGCACTGAGTTTTAAAGAGCCCTCACAGCGTATAGCTTTCTATGATGAGGTTTATGGCATGTTTGTTAGATTAATAGTCTGGGGGTGTTTTGAAAGAAGATTCATTCCAGGAACAGCCAGTCAGTTGAGTACATTTATGGCACGTGTGTACGTTCATTTTCTGTAACCACTTAATCCTAATTAGGGTCGCGGGGAGGCTGGCGCCCATCCCAGCCGACTCCGGATGAGGGCAGAGTACATCCTGGACAGCTCGCCATGTCATCACAGGGCAGAAATACGCTAATGGCTTCGCAGCTACTATTGTCAAAAGTCAGCAATGGTTCTTTTACATGAACGTCTCACCATAGACAGTGAGAGACATGGCTGGCCTTTGACAATCCAGTTAGCTGCACTGGGGGGGGGGGGGACGGGGGGGGGGGGACGGTGACAACCTTGTTGAGAGTGGGACTCGAACCCCCCAACCTTAGGATCAACAATCCAGCGCCCTATACCACTAGGCCACCACGGCCCATGTGTGTACGTGTGGTCATTAATTCATTCATTCATTTTC